>OX463781.1:19253889-19598889 GCA_949825025.1 Siphlonurus alternatus
TCGTTGCAATAATAAGCCGGCTGCTATTTCGGGTGAGCTTAACAATGAACTTAATTTCATACCAATTTACAGTTCATTATTCCGCTTACCTGAAATAGCAGATAGCTCTTTATTGCAACGAAATCTTGGTTAGCAGATAGCTCGATCGTTAATTACGGACGAGGGACGATCGACGATATACATTAAATATATGGTTTTAGCAACTTTTAACCACGATGATTCACGACAGCTGTTAATACTTGATACCACCGCTGATTTAATTATAATATTTATAATAAAATACCATGCATAATCCTTATAAATCGCAGGCAAATCAACGGTGAAAAAGTGGGTATTGGGAAGGGGGGGGGGGGGCAGGGGAAGAAATGATACAGTAGTCGAATTGTCTCTATGGTCCATGAAAGCTGTGCAAGGCAGGATATATGAATAATAATATTCATATATTATATGATTATAATATAATATAATATAATATAATATAATATAATATAATATAATATAATATAATATAATATAATATAATATAATATAATATAATATAATATAATATAATATAATATAATATAATATAATATAATATAATATAATATAATAATATAATATTATAATAATATAATAATAATATTTTCTATGTTACCTACAACCCAGATATGATTCTTAATCTTTCAAGCCTAAATTGTACAAAGCACGAATTAATTGTAAGCAATAAATGACCGTAATATACATACAGGTTATGGGCAGATTTGGCAAAATGGGTACTCTATATGGCCAACTGCATTTTGAAAAAAATCAGGGACACTCTTGCAGCTATTGCAAGCAAATTTTGTTCCACAAACATTTTCGTCCCGAGCTTCTGTTCCCCAGAAAAAAATCTTTTCAGTTCTCCACAAGCACCATATTCAAAGGTCACCAGGGGTCAAAGAGGTTCCCAAATTTTTGGGAAATAATTTTTTTATAGTTTTTATGACTAAATTAATTATTCCTGAAGGTTACATGCTTTTATCACAAAATAATTTTGTTTATCATATAGCCGTACTATATGGGAGGCATATGGTGTAAACAATAATAATTATAATATCTTACGTCATTGTTGTCTTATCAACAAGCTGTATGACTTTTTTTCATGGTAATGATAGTGGGCAATTGAAAATTGCTATTATATAACAACAACTTTGCTAGTTTAGTTTAAATAAGCTAAAGAGTGTCGTAAAAAATCGTAAATTAAAGTTTCGTCGGCCGCCATTTTGTTTTTTATGGACTTAGGTCTTTACAAAAATTCATCATGAATCTTCAAGTTGTTGTCAACACATTTGGTAATGACAAATTTTTTCGTAACTGCCTTAGATTCTGAGTAAAAAAAATAAAGGTAATTTAATCCGAGGTCAAAGTTCAAAGGTCACCCAAGGTCAACCTATGGAACTTTTTTTTTGGTACCGCCAAAAAAAATTACTTTTATGGTCATATCTTGCATCCCTGAAAATTTCAGCTCTTTGTCACTAATAGCCCGTTTTTTTCCGTTAATTCCCTAACTAATAGTTTTGAAGTCAAGTTTCATCATACTCAAGCTAAATCATAATTTATAATGTATGCAATTGTTACTTTGCTACGCCTGTGGGAAAGAATCAAGGACATTTTCAGCAGCAGGACACCAGGAGTTGCCCACTGGAGTGCTGTATATTAAGACGAACTGCTGCAGGAGTTTTACTTGTTAAAAAGTTGTGTCATGAGAAACGGAGAGAACTTCTCAACAACAGCCGTCACCTTATTATGTAAGCAACCAACTTTGTAAAGTGAAACTTACTCCAAATGGCATGCGGTGATTAACTTGCTACAATCGTGTGACTGGACAAACTGGACGGTTATACAGACTCTTGTCAATTTTAAATTTTTAATAGTACTTTTTTTTTCTTTTTTTTTAGTTTCCTTTACACATTGAAGTATATTATAATTATTATTGTCATTTTGGTACAATGAAATTATGTATTTAAAAATAAAAAATACTGTAATAACTACTCTGAAATTTTTTAAATTTTACTGATTGTGAGGCTGGGAACTATTTTTAATAATTTATTGAAAGTGCGGACATGCCCCCGGGAGGTGTTTAGGCTCTCTTTTTATTAAAGGGCCAAACGCCTCCAGAGAGCGTGGCTGTACTCTCAGTTATTTGTTAAAAGTAGTTCCCATACATATGAATTTGGCAAAATCTAAAAAAAAAAAAATAATAATAATAATAATAACAATAATAAATAAATAAATAAAGTGTAGCATAATGGGAAACCCTTCTTTCTGCCATTAAATAAAAATCGTAGGTTTAATTTCCATTATGCAAATGCATGCATACAAATTCATCAAACAGTTCAGTTCCACTTACTTGCTTTGTGTTTAAAGGTGAAAATTCAACAACTTTTGAAATTCACACCTCATGAGAATTTGATATTAAAATTAGAAAAGTATTGTCATTCTTTGACAAAAAGCAGTATATTAATAACGGAAAGTTTTTGTTCCTTTGCTACATCAGTTTTATAAATTTCAATTCATCACTTCATAATCTGCGTTATAATCCGACAATAATGAAACATTGCATTATACTCGTGCTTATTATTACTGAAAAAAAAAGAAACAATGTGACATTCATTTTAATTATTCAAGCGTATACTGATAGATATTTACTCGTCATATAATAACGATGATTAGAAAAACGGAGAGCTGCTGGTGTTTAGCTCGACAACAATAACTCATTCATTTCAGCTTGAAATTGATTTTTTATCGTTTATTTTGTGTTCAGTTAGTGCTATCTTTGTGTTGCTTGCTCGCACGTGTTTGTTGCTGCATGCCTGGTTTGTGCTGAGCGACGAGATTGCCAGTAACACCGGAGATGGAGCCACTCGCCTGTCAACAACACAGCAAGTCACCATGCAAAACCATGACGTCACACTGCCAACATTCACTCGATCCATAAAAATACATAAAAATATAGAGTAGAAAAAGGTTTCACTATTTGAGGGTTTTATTAAAGTTTTAGTTTTATTTTAATTACTTATATAGTCATTATCTTATGTTGGCACATTATATTATATAAAACCAAGAGTATGAAGGTAATAATAAAATTATCTATAGAAATGTGGTAGTCGAATTACTAGTAGTCGTTAAAAAGTTGGACAGGACGAATCGTGAAGCGCGACTGTATGCATGTATGCAATGTAGATTAATTAATATGGTTGATGTATAATTTAAATGTAAATCGTACCGGGCATAATTATGTTAATTATATTATGTACTGCATGATATGTTATAGTTATGATATGTTGTAATATAATTTTAATGGTAAGTATCCATCAGAAAAATTATATAGTCGCCATGTTCGTTTGCTAATTTTGACTCCTGCTACAACGCTACAACCACCGCGCATCGGCGCGTAACCCTTCTGCGCACGTTTTTTCGGCTCGAAGCGGCTCGAGGTCAAAACACTACTACCGCGAAATTCTTTAGATGCCATTTAATTAAACTGATCCAATAAGACAAATAATAAAATTTTGATAGCAGCAAACGTAAAAGCATATAATAAGGGTAAAAGGTTAGTGCCAATACGTAATTTTAAATTTGCAAACATAACTTATTTAGAGGGTTAACAATAAGCGATCGAAAAATTGCTTCGTATAAGATCTTACGTGCGCCCAATCTTTTTTTGTAAGTAAATGGGAGGACAAAGGATTGGTGATGTCATTATGGATGCCGACTATATCTCTTTCTCTCTGATGTATACATTGCAGGACTGTAGTGTATTCAGTATACATATAGTAAATAGGCCATACGACAATATTTATTAATCATATTTAGAAATATAATATGTTAAAATAGTACGGGTATAACATGACTTCGTTGTTTTTAATTATTCAATATACATAAAAAAAGGAACTTGATTTAAAATCGACGATCGTTATAAAACGTGTGAACTTTGTTAATAATGGAACTTCCTGTCAAGGTGATAACAACATTTATCGATGCATTGCGCAACTCTTGGCCTGTCATGACTGCCTGCCAATAACGGCGGCTCTCTGATGCCACTAATTGCTCATTACTAACGGTGAAACTACCGGAACGATGACGTTATATATACAACACAAGGAGAAGAGGATTTAAGTCGTTAACTAAAAATACAGATAAAAACTTTTTTTAATTTTACCTTTTGATATCAAAGTATATTTTTTTCCTTTATTTTGAGAAACAGTATTGCATGAGTCTTTAGAAAAACTAGTGCCTATTTTTTTTTTGTTTCTATAGATGATTTAAAAGCTTTTCATTACCAGAAATCTTTGAAATGCTTTTGAAGTTATTATATAAATAAATATATACCTATATTATTACATGTAAAAAATAATAATGATTAAAAGCAGACCAAAAAGAAACTTTGGGCTAAATTTAAGAAGTTTTGGATTTAACTTTCTCATGCCTATACCAGAAGGTGAAGTGTTAACGTTATGAAACTATCTGCATTCATCTACTTTGAATACTCCGGGCTGCAATATGAATCCTTAATTACAGTATATATATATATATAGTATTTCCTTGTATAATTATTCAGTATGTACAATTAATGTGTATGGAATAAGGAATAGTTTTCATTTTCATTTAACTAGATTAAATTATTTAACGCATAAAATTATTATATTATATGAACATGTTAATTGTAAAAAAAAGTAAAGTATACCTCTATAATGTCAAAAAAGAAAATTTCTTTTCACTTTTTTAATAGCACGTACTAAAATTATTTATAATATAGTTATTTGCACATAATGGTGGTCACATTATAATGCAATAAAAATATTATATATAAATAATACATAATATTGCAAAATTAAGATTAGATATACATTCGATTTTATATTTTTGCATGGGTGGTCTTCTCACATTTTGTTTTTCTAACTAAAATAAGTTCATAATTGTACAAACTGTACCATGTTAAAATTAAATACACAGATTTATAAATAAATACATAAGTATAAGTGTTTCCATACATTAAACTTCTATACCATACAAAGGATATGTCGGATATTTGTTTTGTTATTTTAATTATTTATCTGCAAACAGTGAATATGAAAATAGCAGTGATTATATTTTTACATCTATAAGATTCTACATATAATATACATTTTTTAAATTAACAATTATATTAAACGTTTGTATAAAATGCAAAAGTTTCGTTCGTAATTAAGACAAAAAATATTATATCATGTGCTGTATTATGTTATGCTTTTCAACCATGAAGTATTTTTCTTTCGATTATGTCAATTTTTTATTAAAGATTGATCAGGCAGTAAATAAAATTATTTCGTGATAACTGGAAATTAAATAAAGAAGTGCAGTAACTAAAAATGGAAAAGAAAAGAAGATGCATGCAAGATGATATTCATTTATATATATAGAGTGGAATTCCCAAGTGTACGTAAACCTTCCATTTTTTTTTATACATATCCATAAATTTATGTGTCATGCACGCATATTATAGACATGTACATTATTTCTATAAGATCACCTTGCCAATGGATTTGTTTCATACTTCTCCATATTTCTATTCCATGATTGATAGAGTGATTATAATGTATCTATGTTATATTTAGTTTATGTGTTTGGACATATCTTACCATTTCATGCAGAGTGCCTTCATCGTGATTGTGTCTGTATGTATTGAAAATTACCAATAAAGATTTTAATTGATAAAATTGGGTTAAACAATTTGTAAATATAAAGTTAAGTAGTATGTAAAAAGCATGATATCGGCTGAGTAAATGCAGGAGAAAAAAAAAAACTCGAAGAAAACAAAAAACTGTATATAAATTATATGATTTATGAATGTTTTTGTACCTTTCTTTAGATTAAATTGCATTACGAAAACCACGTGAAATTGAATACGGGATATTGTACATGGCACGTCCGGTGAATAGAAATGTGTGTAGAACAGGGGCGTAGACAAGGGGGGGGGGGTTTGGGTGTTATAACCCCCCCCTTGAGAGCTGAACCTTAGTAAATTTTAAGGGAAAAATAACAAAAAATGGGACTCGACAGATACGATTTAGCTAAAATTTTATGAAAAATTTTCTTAAAAAAAATAATAAAAATAAAAATTTATATCCCCGAAACACATCGTTAATACATATTTATTTTATTTAAAATCGGTCTGCAGAATTATGATTATATAATCATGGTATAATTCTATATTATTATAATTATAATATGTACTATTCCTCATTAAGTTATTTATGTTTTTGTACACGTAAAGACAACAATTTAAAGTGTAAAAAATGTTGAAAGCATTCCCCGCATAATGTTCAGCATAAAAATAAAAATTATACATAGTATTTTATTATTTTTAATTTATTATATAGGTATATTACATCTTACAATTGCTAGTCTCATTGTCTCATGTATAATACTGTACGTATATCTTTGAATTTATTATTGAAGTTAAAAAAATCCGATTTTTTAAATGTATTAATTTTACAGTATACTTAATGTAATGAATTGATATTCCTGTTTTGAAAATTTAATAAAAATATTTTTTCTTGCTCGTACATCAGTACATCGTCTTAAAATGTGCTCTATTTTTTTTATAAGAAAAAGTAGTGACAAAAATATTGTAACTACATAATTTCCGATTTACAAATATAAGAAATTTGCTGCAACTTTTCATCGAAAAAATGTATAGTCCATGTCTCTTTTTCAAAAAAATCGCGCACCATGAAACTAATAAAAACGATATAAAAGTGGTATTAGATGAATTACTTGATTTAAATATATATACTCAATTAAAGCACGTTAGTGCACGTATAATATTGAAACGAAATTAAAAAAAAGAGGTGCAAAAAAAAAATAAAATTTTAAAAATATTGCATCAGGCCATGCATTCTCTATAATAGTATTTTTTTATAATTTTACCCTAAAAAAGGGGCGTGTCCTTAAAAAAAATCGCGCCTGCGGCGGGCTATTGGGGGGCTACGCCCCCCAAACCCCCCAGTGGGCTGTTTTCCATCTTATTTATTTTCAAGAACCCCCCCCTTGGACAAATCCTGCCTACGCCACTGGTGTAGAAATCGTTATGACGAGGATCGCTGTATTATATAATAATATAAGGTCAGATACAAATCATTCTCTTGTACTGTGTATACATACTTTCAAGTGCATGTAAAAAATACAAGTTTCTTCATGCATTGTTTGAAAATAAATCTGCATTAAACACTCACAAGCAATGAAAAATTTAGAGAGAGTCTTTCTGGGACATGATGCATATATGTTCTGGGACTAAGCTTAAATGTGTAAACAACGCTTATTTCTTATCTCGAGCTATATAACTGGATATATAATTATACAAATTAATATTAGTAAATATTATTATATAACATCATGTGTATATTATACAGTATGTATAATTATACTTGAATAGGATTTGACTGCGGTATACACCCACCGTTATGCATTCAAAATCGCTTTTAATGCATTTTAAGCTTCTTTTCACAGAACCTCTCTTTCTCTGTCTCTATCTGTCTCTCTTTATAGTAAAAAATAATTTGCTCGAAGGAAAATGAGCGGATGTAAAAAAAAAGTAAATAAACTCTCCTAGAATATTATATATATTTTTTAAGCAATGTTATTAAAATTAAATTATAAGGAAGACTTTTAAATTTTCTTTTAAGATTAAAACTTTAAAAAACTTTTTAAATATGAAAAGTATGTGCATTTTTTTTTATCATGTCTTGTCTTTCAATTTGAAAACTTTGCGTCCTGATAGATTTAATTTTTTGTTCATCAGTTTATGAAGCTGTATGTTATTTGATACACTCTTTATGGAGACTTATTAAATAGTTTTTTATTATAAATATGTGTTCATAATCGACGTGGTGATTGAAAGAGTCTATTACACTACCGCATCATGTACAAAGTCAGCCAAGTAAAGTGGGAAAGAGGTATTGATAAAGTGTAGCGCTTATTCATGCAGTGTTCCATTTTTTCATAATTTGTAGTGTACATCAACATTATGCAGTGAAATATTTGTAAGCTAAAAAGTAAAATGTAAAAAGTTGACGCATATCTCCTCTACCATGCCCCCCCCCCCCCTTATGTTTCTAGACAGTTCTTATAAAGGGTTATGAAATTAAATGGTCGTGAAAATGTATGAATATAAGCCATCGCAAATTGATGAAATTATTGTTGTTGATTCATTAATCATTATAATAGTTAAGTTGGTATTACACGATACAATTTTTCTAATTATTGCATACAATTTTTCCTTACACTTGAACTCCATTTGTTTGTATGGAGATGAAATCTTCTTGTAAGAAAAAATTGTATGCAAAATTATATCTTGTAATACAGGCTTTAGTAATTATTTGTATTCTCAATTCGGATTATCATGCCTACTCTGTATAAAAAATTCGTGATATTATAGGAATGTAGTGTGCTCTCGTTATTTCAAAGCTGCGTGTAATGTAGTTAGTTATTATATAGTTATTATATAGGGAGAATGACGTCATAACCTCCCACGAACACATCTGTTGCTCCTTTGATTATAAGAAATTTGAACACGTTATCTCTCTGTGTCTCAGAGAGGACAAGTTTTAATATGGAAACAAAATTAGATCTCGTGTGAAATTATATAGCCAGGATACTAAAACTTTGCTGTACAAATAACGAAAAAAAATAAGTAAATAAAATTTAACTTTAAACACAATATAGAATTTAATGAATTTATTGTGTGCTTTTTCTTTTTTCCCTTTTCCTTTTTTTCTGCGAGGAAATTTTTAAATAATGTTTTAAAAAGATCCCAATACATGTAATAATTCATTAATAATCTTATATATCCACACTATCAGTATATTAAATATACTGTATGTTATTTTCATCAAAAAAATATGCGATTTCGTTGGTATAGCAGCAGAGAGTTTACATTTAAAACAAAAGTTTTCTAGTATAGCAGCTTGTCTTATTATTATTGATTGGTGGATTTTTTTTTTTCAGCTGGTACGAATTTTCAATTTCAGTAACAAGAAGCTAATTGATTTTTTTTTTTTTTTTACCACACAATCCCTCAAACTTGATGACCATTTTCACACAGGAAGGCCAGCAGGCAGCATGTAACAAAGTGGCTATTTCTCTTTATCCGACTGAATTTTTAACATTTTGTGTAATATTACGTCCGCTTCGAAAATGTCGTCGCTGACAGAAAAAAAGTAAGCCAATGAATGATATTGCAAATATTTAATGAAAGGATTATATATATGATTGTTGAATTACAGTGATTCTGAAAAGAACGGAATGTTAATTATTTGAAAGTGTTTTTTTATTGATGTTTACAGATTGTATACATTGGGCGCGATTCACGAAGCAATTAGCCAGAACCGTAAACGGAAAAAATACCCTTTGATAAAATACCCTCGGTTATAATACCCAGACAAAATACCCTTGGATAAAATAACCTCGTGATTCTTCTAACCACGTTTAGCTTAACCACGTTTAACTAGGTGGTTTAACATGTAAAAAATGTATATTTTAACGTGGTTAAGCTAAAGATGGTTAGAAACCTGGCTAACTGCTCCGTGAATCGCACCCATTATTTCTTTTAAAAATACATCAATATTCCATATAATACATACTGTAATTACTGTATTATCCTTATTATTAAACATCACTTTCGGGACCCCAAAATTAACCAGCGTTTTCCTATGCTGGGACGCACTTCCTTTGGGCGAGCGTCTGGGTTCGTCGGAACCCGACGAAACTTTTCCTGGGGGTTCCCGGGGGTGGCCGCCGTAACCGGGAAAATAATAAAAAATCCACGTCCGGGGGGGGGACTGGGGGTGAATTTTTTTATCTAGATTTTTGGGGTTTTTCGGCCTCCGAGCTCTTCCGGTGCCCTGCGCTGGCCTTGGCCGGTGGAGGTCTTTGCCCGGTGAACTTTTGTTCCTGCCGAGTCGTGTTCGGTTCCGGACACCGGACACCCTTTCGGCAGCGCATGCCGCCCGTGAGGTTACGTTTGGAAATTTCGGCTCTTCGGTGTCGTGTGGTCTGTGTTTCGAATCACCGTGTGTTCGAGTGTTGGTGCGTGGTGTGTTGTCGTGGCCGTGTAGTGAGGACGTCATGCTATTACGACGTATTACGTGTCACTTTGATGTGTTATGGCCCTCTATCATGCACTTTGAATCACAAATGTGGACATTGTGGACACGGGGTGACCTTGTGCCGCGTGACTCCACGGCTAGGGGATCTCCTCCCTGAGTTCATCTTTTCGTTGGTTTCGATTTGTGTTTTCTGATACGTAGACATGTAACGCACAACGTACTAGTGCTACTTTTTCCATTTTTTGTACATACAGTGTTTCCTGCCATTGGAAATTTCTACCATTGGTAGAAAGAGTTCTGCTAACTGGGATTGACTGAAGCTTTTGCATATCGTCAATGCTTTGAAATTATTATACTTTATTAACTTTCTTTGTGTGACTGCTGCCATCCCATTGGCTGCTTCTGTTTAGAGGCAACATTGCAAAAGGGGATCTGACTGCTCAGTGCAGTGATGTGAAATTCGCGCGAAGATTGGTCCGCGAAAATGCGCATGCGAATATCCGCGCAAGTGCGCGCATATGTGCGTAAGATAGTTTCAAGATGGTGGCTGCCCGCAAATGGAATCACGTGAGCACAGATATTGTAGACATTCAGAAGTTCGATATTTTTCCCATAGATGGAGATGCCATATATGGTAGCACATTCCAAGCAAACTACTTTCAGGTGTGACTTAATTAATATAACTTTATATAAAATTGATTATTTTCGTAAATAATGCTCGGATTTACTCCCAATTAGGTCTGGGGGGGTTATAAAATTAAGGTGCAAGTAATGCGGGTTGCATACTTTCAGGGGCATGTAGGTTGTGGTTGCATACTTTCAGGGGAAGTTTGGTTGGGTTGCATAATTTCAGGGGCATGTAAGTGAAGGTTGCCTACCTTTAGGGGTAACTTATAATAACTTTATATAAAAACGAATTTTTTCGTAAATAATGCTCGGATCATCTCCCAATTAGGTCTAGGGGGGTTAAGGTGTAATTAATGCGGGTTGCATACTTTCAGGGGCATGTAGGTTGTGGTTGCCTACTTTCAGGGGTAATTTGCGTTCGGTACATCATAGCATTACGAGGTTTAATTACAACTGGCCACCTCTTTGTGTTGAAGATGGGCAGTGTCCGGAGTAAGCCCATTGCCTTGCTCGCTCGAACACGACCGGACGCTAAGAAAATAATTAACTCGAATCTCCCCAAACTCCTTAAAAAAATTATTAAATAAAATAAAATAAAATAAATAATAATAAAATAAATAATAATAAAATAATAGGGGCCTAACAACTGCGTCTAACTCCTTAAAAAAATTATTAAATAAAATGAAATAAATAATAATAAAATAGTAGGGGTCTAACAACTGCGTCTGAGTCGTTATCTGAGCCTGTTCATCTTCGCTAATTTAAAACACTATAATATCTGTCAACATATGGCTGAGAGATTTTTGGAAGTGCATCACTGCACTGGGTGGAAAGCAAGACGAATTTATCCCAGGGAGGGAGCGGCGTATTTTTATACTTGAAATGGTCACCCATCCAAGTATTAACCACGCTTGACGTAGCCTGACTTCAGTGATCTAACGAGAACCGGTCAATGCATAACGCCACGCTCCACCTCTACTCTGAATTACCCTGAATTTTTTTAGATTTTTATGAGTCCTGCAACTATTTCTAAATAATTATTGAACGTTCTGTAATTTAAGTTGGCACCCCTGAATCGTTAATAAAAAGGATAGGACAGAGATGCCTGTTGACGCCTCCAGAAGGCGTGGCAGCACATGTAATAATTATTTAAAAATAGTTCTGGGTTTCAAAAAAATCTGGAAAAAATCAGAGTAGCATAATTTGGTACCTTCAATTCATTTCTGTAATAAAAAAAATTCATGTAGGTTGTCCATTTTGCATTACAATACCGTTATGATATCACGTACTGTATACTTATATAGATGGCAACATATGATTGACAAAATTAATTAAAAGACTTGAAACCAAACGAGCGTAGGCGAGTTTACACCCCATGTTGAAATCCGCTTTTTTTGAGATCCGAAATCCGGATTTTAAAAAATCCGAAATCCAAAAATCCGTTTTCCGGATTCCTATTAGAAAGCGGATTCAAAATCCGATCTTTGCGAACGGATATCGGATTCAAATCGGATTTCGGATTCCGAATTTGAAACGGATTCCGAATTTCAATCGGATTCCGAATTTGAATCGGATTTCGGATTCCGAATTTGAATCGGATTCCGAATTTAAATCGGATTCCGAATTTGAATCGGATTCCGATTTTGAATCGGATTTCGTATTCTGAATTTGAAGCGGATTTTAGATTCAAAACGGATTTCGGATTCAAATCGGATATCGGATTCAATCGGAATACAGTTTTTAGTTATATTTTATATTTTGATTTTATGTGAATAAAAAATCTGTATTTTTCTCTTTTAAATTTATGTATCAATTTGAAAAAGTATTGATAACTATTAACTAATATAATATGTAAAAATTTGAAAACAAGTATAATTATGTTTCTAATTTCAACCGTAAATTTTTTTATTTGCTTTGTTCAAAATAAGAAGTTTGTCTTAAATTTTTTGTTAATTAAGTTAAAAATTATTATCAGCAAGGTCTTGAAGAAATTTACTTTCTTGAAATTTGTATCAGCCAATAAGGTTATATGTTATAACCTTGGCTGAGTTGTATAATTAAATTGACCAATAAAAAAAAAAAAAAAAAAAAAAGTTTTTATTCATTAATATTTAAATGACTTAATTGTATAATAACGAAACAAGTATAATTTTAAACTCAACTCTATTAAAATTTCAACAGACTAGCTTGCAAAAAAATGCAAGACCAAATCATGCTGAATCACTGCACGTGCTTGATGTAGACGTCGAATAGTAATATTGTCGAATGTAGCGGACGAAATGATGCAGGAATACGGTACGTTTTTAAAATTTTAACAATTTTTAAATATTGGTGCTTTTTAATTTGTTTACAAAATATTGAAAATTAAAGTAAAGGACCATAAAATAAAGGATGTTTAAAGTGCAGTGTGCTTTAAACTGCGTTACGTTTGTTTAGTTTTCATGTTTTATATTACAAAATTGATTGCAAATTTCATGACAAAAATAATAGAGAGTTTTGAACCCTAATAAACACATGCATGATGATATTACGAGGTTGGTAAGCACTATAGCAGCTATAAAGCAAACAAATTCCACTAGCAGCAAGTTGGAACCTGCACAGCCCAACCTGATGCGAGTCATGCGAGCTAAAAAGTAGCCAACGAAATATATTATATAAATATAATAAAATATATTATAGCATGGGATCAAATTCGCATTACAAATATTAAAATAAATAAAAATTATACATTTCTTTAGTAAATGGCTATATAAATGCGTAAATGAAATGCTATAAATTATAAATTAATAAACTAGTAAATAGCTTAAAATCTAAATAATCTAATTTCTAAATATAATCAGTGGCGGATCCAGCTCGCATTGCCCTATTCCGCAATGTTAAAATTTTGAGTGCGAGCATGGTGGGGGGTGGTAACACATTGAATGTATATTTTGGGAACTTTGGGGGCGGGGGGGGGGGGGGGGGGCGATCGCCTTCATCGCCCACCGCGCGCCTAAATATAATGACCGCTCGTATATTCATTCGCATAATCGCATATTTTAAATTTAAATATTATATGCTTACATAATATATAGTATATATTTTTATATCATATAATATAAATATACTGTATCATATATTAATATATATAATAATATAAATATTAAATATAGTTTATTTTCTATACTATCTATACTATATAGTATATATATATATATATATATATATATATAGCCAACGAAAATCCTGCAATATTATAGCTCAGGATCAAATTCGCATTACAAATATTAAAATAAATAAAAATTATACATTTCTTTAGTAAATGGCTATATAAATGCGTCAATAAAATGCTATAAATATATATTACATATATAGTAGATACAGATACTATAGTTATAGTGAAGGTGTAGCCTGTAGATCTAGATACTTTTAGATATATATGATCATATATATATACATTACAATTTATACATTAATTATACAATGTACTGCAATTATACATAATTAAAATATATATGGGACATAAGGTTGAAAGGTTAATTCATCAGCAAAAATCGATATTTAATATAGTATCTATTCTATTTACACTATTTAGTATATACGTATTTATTACAGATTTTCTATGTTAGCAGTAAAAGCATAATTAGCGTAATAGCAGTGTATTTATTAAGACTATTTAACTATTTTATTCAGTATTTATAATAGTTACAAACAGCTATAAAGTGTTTACAGTTTACTGAGTTTAGTTTACGTAACACAGCAAAATATATTTATTTTTTCAATTCAAAATACATGTATTCGTTTTTTTACAAGTTTTTACAAATCCGATATCCGATCAAATCCGAAATCCGCTTTGAATCCGATATCCGCTTTGAATCCGAAATCCGCTTTGAATCCGATATCTGATAAAATCCGATATCCGCTTTGAATCCGATATCCGATAAAATCCGAAATCCGCTTTGAATCCGATATCCGATAAAATCCGATATCCGCTTTGAATCCGATATCCGCTTTGAATCCGATATCCGCTTTTCGGATTTCGGATCTCCTAAAAAAGCGGATTCCGGAGCTTTAAAAATCCGGAATCCGAAAAATTTCGACAGCACTACACCCCACCCCTAGTACTATATTAAGCTCTTAATTATATTCTGTCCATGGTGAATGTTCTAGGTATCTATATATGATACTAATATTATAATATTAAACTAACAATAATAAAAATTTCATGGCTCAAATTGAAATGATTATAAAAAAGTAGATATATATATTATATATATATATATATAATTATATATATATATATATGAAATTTTGGAATAGAAACAGTTATACGTACATAATATGCATACATTATTTTTAGACATTTTATATTTCTGATATTATTTAAATGCATTTTACATAAATTTATTTTCTTTACATAAAAACATATTCGTATCCTTTCAGTTAACTCTTTTTTTTATCCTGCTGCATTTTCTATGAAAACAAAGCCATAATATATACATTAGCCTTGCTATAAAATAATATTTATACACTAAACATATAATTTTTTAATGTTTTTTCTTCCGTAAAATTAGCCTGTGTATGTTATCCATCGTCTGAGAGACAATATAACAAAAAAACTCTTGGAGTCCTACAGGGACGTGCTTTAGCTTGCAGTGCTGCTGGTGCGGAAGGTACTGCTGGGACTGGTGTAGTGACAAAAGTCCCTGCTGTATAGTAGCTAGGCCTCTTGTGGCTTTTCTCGTCTCTACAATATCAACCATCAAAGAAATGGTGACAAGGATCCTTCTTTACTTTATCTTCTATACACTAAGCACGCACCAACAACTCTAAAAACCATCAAAGCTGTTTTCTTCCTTTGCTTACTGTTGTGGTTAAAGATCTTTTTCTTTTTTCTCTTCGTCTTCTTCTTTCTATTACACATAAAAAAACATTAATAATTAAAATTGTAGACATTTTTTTTTATCACTTTACTTTTTGTGCTTCTTGTTTTTTTGTCAATTTGAAATTAACATCCAATGTTATACAAATCTTTAGGCTGCCATGCATGCTTTCTTAAAAAGTCTTACATATTTTTCACCAGATATAGCTTTTATTATAACAACCCAACCATACATTATAATTTTATTGCAATGCAGTTTTTATTTTAAATTGATTATAACATTTTATAAAAAAAAAATATATAAAATCACCAAGATTTTGGATTAAAATGTACGTGAAAACAAATTGAAATTTACATTTATGAGAACAAAATGTACAAATATTATATTTATAAATATATACACAGTATGTTGTAACCAATGCTATCGTGTCAAGAGAGTCTAGAAAGAAGAGCCGAGGAACAGAAATATAGTGAACAATGGGCCACATCGTTGTCGTGGCGGTGCTGAGGAGCGAGCAGTCGGAGAGAACGAGAGAGATAGAATAGAAAAAAAAAAAAAAAAAGTCCTGGAGCCCTGGCTTTCCTCATTACCCCACTGCACGCAAAGCACAAGTCTCTCTCTCCCTCCTCTCCAGAGGAAGCTGCTATTCTCTTCGTCGTCTCCAGACAGAGCTTTCAACGTGTAATGAATGGCCTACGTTCTTCTCTCATCACTCTTCTCTTTTCAGTGCTTTTCTGATCGCATAAAAATGTACCTGGTATATATAATTTTAATCACATGCATACATATGTTGTGACGTTTTATTTTTTGCAGTAAATTAATTGTGGGATTTGCGTCGTCTCATTTCTTATATAAATGTCGTTTGTATGTACGCTATTTTTTTTTTTAATTTAAGTGAAAGTGCATGAAATAAAATAAAACGCAAATTTCTAATGAACTAAAACTTTTTAGCTTTTGGTGAATTTCAAGTGCTGGTTCGATCTCAGTCAATTAAACAATTATGAATAATAAATAAAAAATACCTGGAAATTTTAACTTCAACATTTAAACATCAAAAAAATAATATTATTAATATCCAAATTTTCTATTGGGTGTTATGTGTTATCATGTTGACTATAATACTGAAAGGTGTTAAATAAAAATTGTTGTTTATGATATATGAAATAAATATACAAATTGACACGGCTAATTGTTATCTCACAAGGAAGAAAATCATCATCAAATAATCTTAAAAGCTGATTAAAACAATAATATAATTTTTTTACATCATTATGTTGGTATACAACTTTATAATATTTACCTTTATGGTAGTGTGGGTTTTGCAGTCTTGCTGTGAATGAAATGGAGTTTAGTCGAGGTGACTTTACATGGGTGATTTTTTTTTTTTTTTTTTTTTTTTAGTATGTAAAGCTAATCTAGAGCATTAACTGTAATTTCCAATAGTGTTCATATTTGACGATTATGCGATGAACATCAAAATTCAAATGCGGTACCGCCGTGCGAATTGCCGTGCGAATTCGCCGGCAGCATTGGAATTTCACGGCGGCTTGTGCGTCAAAATCACATCGTATCGTAGTTGTTGCTCATGTGAATCCACCTTTACAAGGAAAGAAGATTGGTAGTCTCTTCATTACAAAAACTAATCTCGGCTGGACGGTCACTGCTGGTGGAAAGCCATTCACTGCAAGGCTCTTGTCCATACCTGATTCATGCTTGCCTGCATGCCACTATATAAATGCTAGTGACATGTAATTAAAACCACGATGAAGATATTCAACATGAAAATTATTTCATTCAACCCTTCTGACTTTTTTATCTTGTATTAAATAAGAGTTGATGAATATACTTTTTGAAAGGCATTATCCGCTGTAATTAAATTTTTTTCTTATCAAATAATATAGTACGTGTATTGAAATTTTATTAATTAAAAAATTTAATTTCGATATAATTTGTATATAAATATTATATTCTCAGCTTATACAGTATTTATTAAAACGCAGCTGAAGTTCATGACTCATTTGACTTTCTATACTAAAATATTATTATTATTTTGTTGCAATTTTGCATTTAAAAAAAAAAAAAAATAAAAAAATTATAGAAAACAGCAATTCAAAAACCATGTATATAAATAAAAAAAACATCCATCTACAATGCCAAAAATACAAAAACATACTAAAATTTATCAATGCGAATTTATTAAAGTAGTGTGCTTTTCGTTTATTTATTTTTTCAACGTCTTTTCATTAGTCAGTTAAGAATTTCGGTGGTAAGAAAAATACACAGTACCACAGAACCACTCTGAAATTTTTATCAAACCTTCCTGATGTTATGAAATTTATTTAATATGTATATATACAGTATATATATATAGGCCAAAATCGGGTTTCGAAATATTCAGCATTGAAGATTAGCAATGTTTCAAATAAGAACTGCTGTGGCTTTTAGTCAAATCAGTATCTTTTTCCCATAAAAAAATTAATTGCTCAAAATCTACACTTTTTTTTTTTTTTTTTTTAATCAGCAAACTGACTGTTAGTTTGTCCTTTATTTTACGAAATAAAAATATCTTCAGTTTACCATCAGAAAATATTGAGCAATGGCCACCATTAATCCTTAATACACATTTTGAAGCTAAACGCTTTTTTTATGGAATATTTTAGCTGTTTTATATTTAGAATGTATTTGCATGCAATTTTAACAGATAATGGATTCGCAAATACATCAATTTATTGGGCTTTGTGTACTGTTTTTTTTCTTGTACCAATTCTCAATAAACAACTATTATTATTATTATTATTATTATTATTATTATTATTAAGTGTGTAAAGAGCGAAAGTAAAATAAAACTTCATCCACTAGCTATACCTTGCTTGCTGTATATTTTACACGGTGAACAGTTTGTTTGGCCAGTTAGTAATTGCTTTTCAGTAGGAACACTATATAGGAGCTATCAGCCAAACAATATTGCATTGCAGGCGGAAGAGTGAACCATAAAATTGTTGCTGCTACATAGCACATTTTGTATTAGTTTGTAACAACATTAGAGAACCATCAATATTGGATTTATGGTACACAATTTAGTGTAACAAAATTATTAAAATTGTGATCCTCTTCAATTTTATACAACGTATAAATTTACCATGATACAAAACTTTCAGCTTAAAAAAAAAAAAAAAAAAAAATACAAAATACAAAACCACAAGAGTAAAGTTTTACTTTAATATAAAAGCTTATTTTGTTATCGTTATATTTAACATTGAAATTTAGTATTTTATGTAAACGTCAATTTAACCATCACCTGATATAATTTTGGTCCTAAAATTTATGTTGTTAATTAATGAATGTAAAAATATACAGCTCAACTGCGCGTGAGATTAATAACATATATATATTATGATATAGTAGAAGTCATTTATTACTGTAAGCGATAACTCTTTTAAACAAACGAGAATTATTGTATCCACTGGTAGTTTCTCACCTTTTTTTACAAATCACGACTCAATACCTAGATTATTTATATAAAATGCCTCTTGCAATATTGTTTTATAAGTTCATACCGACGTAGCCTATACGTTTGTATTTTAAATTATGTGTTATCAATGCAAGAAAATAAAATACGTGGTCGTAATAAATATAGAAATTCGTCGAGTGAAAAAATTTGCCTGTTTGATGAATAATAGAATTAAATTAAATTGAGAAATAATGACATACATAATTATACATTATGTTAAAATCTGAACATGTTGCTATATATATATATATGTATGTTTCACTTTAAGCTCTAGTTTTTAGTGAGATATTTTGACTAAAGCTCACAAAGACGACTCAACATTTTCATCAAGACACAGCCATAAAATATGTATAAAAAAAAGTCCCTATGAGCTTAAGGATTTACATATTGTTCTGTTCTTTTTCCGACGGTATATAAGCCGTTGATGGTGCATGATGTGAAAACCCTGCCCGACAGATATGATTTTTAAAAATATTGATTTTTACACAGAACTTTCGCACATATTCTTGTTATTCAAATTTATTGTAGTGCTGTTACTGACTTGAGTCGTTTCGTGATCTGTTTGTATTTTATTTATGGTTGTATATGCTTCAAAACTCAGGAGTAAATTATTGTTAGTTTTATGCATGCGTTAGTAATATTAGAAGGTGTGGCGTAGTGCGTTGTGGGAGATTTCCAGTGCAAATTTGACAGGGTCTCGTCAGATCACCGAAGTCAAGCAACACCGAGCGTTGTTAGTAGTTAGATGAGTGACCATTTTAACCAAAATAAAAAAAGAAAAATACGCGCTTCTCCCACACAGGGGTCAATCATTGCGCTTTTCCACTGCAATGGCTTTGTACCATTGCACTTCCGATTCATTGATAAAAGCTGTTATAGCGTCCATCCTGGCTGAGGTTTTTACGTTTCCCTCAGTCGCAGGCAAATGCGGCCACCTCCGCTTCCAATGAGCCAGCAAAACGTTCATGTTAGAGTTTCAGAAGGTTCGGACTTTCAGACTTATAATTAGTGAGTAATTAGTAAGCATTAATATAATTATATAAAATTATCAAAATTGGAAGTACTTAATTCTTTAACAAAATTTAAAAAAAAAAAAAATTATTCGTCTTCAAAAGATATGTCAACAAAAATCAAAACAAAACAAAAATAATTAACATCGTTGAGAAAAGGTTTTTATATACCGGCCGGGTAATCAAAACATCCCCCAAATAATTTTGTATCATAACTGACATACATGGAAATATTATTTACCGTGTTTGATTAATACATAGTTTTATAATTTATATTCCATGCAGTCCAAATTGATCATTCTAAATACGTGGTACGTTTTCTTGTGCGTGTATGTATACATGTGTTTTGTAGACTTAAACATTTTACATGCACACACATATTAAATCTCGAGATTCTGATGTTAATATTGATGTCAATAACCTCAATGCTTCTTTTGTTCGAAATACTTCCTTATCTGGTGATGTCATTTCTGAGACTTGTAAATATTATCATGCTCTCTCTCTCTTGGTCAAGGTGAAAAGTTTTACTTTTCTTATGTGTATCCTGAACAAATTAAAAAAGCAATTTTTGATATAACTTCAAGTTCCACTGGTGCTGATGGAATTAATCTCAAAATGTTGAGACCAATCATTGATATTATTTTACCTTCTTTAACGCATATATTTAATTATTCTCTACAAAATAGTGTATTTCCTGATGTTTGGAAGCAAGCGTTAATTAAAGCTCTAGCAAAAATACCAAATGCAAAACTCCCGTTAGATTTTCGGCCTATAAGTTTGTTATGTGTTCTTGCAAAGGCATTTGAAAAAATTGTATTTGAACAAGTTTGTGATTATGTTGAAAAAAATAATTTAATTGAATTATATCAATCTGGTTTTCGTACAAATCATAGTACTTGTTCTGCTTTATTAAAAATTACTGAAGATTTTAAGGCTGCAATAAATAACAAGGAAGTCACTATAGTTATTTTATTGGATTATTCCAAAGCTTTTGATTCTGTTATACATAAAATTTGAATTGCAAAGTTACGTAGCCTAAATTTTTCGGAAAGTGCTGTACAATGGTTTGCCTCATATCTTTGTAACAGAATTCAATGTGTTCTGGGGGAGAATGAAATTAGATCTGATTGGATCAATCTTAATCAATCCGTGCCGCAAGGTAGTGTTTTAGCTCCTTTTTTGTTTTCTTTATATACAAACGACATTGCTAAGGTACTGAAATTTTGTAAGCATCATAGATATGCAGATGACAGACAAATTTATATTCGTACAAAAATCAAGGATTTTAATACTGCTGTTAAATTAATAAATGAAGATCTTAAATCTGTCAGTAAATGGTCCATCAGTCACGGCCTTGAGTTAAATGCACTAAAAACTCAAGCAATAATAATAGGATCGGAGCATTCTCTTCAGGTGTTATCCACTATGGATCTTGATAAGCCTATTTTAAATGAATGTAAGATTCCTTTCTCTAATACTGTTAAAAATCTTGGCTTAATTTTTGATAGCACACTTTCGTGGAAACCCCACATCTCATATGTCAGTAAGAAAGTTTTTGCCTCGCTTAATCAGTTGTATAAATTTCGTGCTAACACTCCTGTGGAAACTCGTATCAGGCTGGTTAATACATTGATATTACAATTATTGATTATTGTGATCTAGTGTATTGTGATATAAATCAGGATGTTGAATACAAACTTGAAAAATTATTGAATAATTGCATTAGATATATATATATAACCTTCGTAAGTATGATCATGTTTGGGAGTATTATCAACGATTGTCATGGCCTAGAATAGGTGTTCGGCGTGATTATCACTTGTTGTGTTATGTGTTTAAAATTTTGCGTTGTAAACAGCCTGAATATCTTAGTGATATGTTTACATTAATGAGAGATGTTCATACTAGAGCCACAAGGTCACATGAATTTTATCTTCAAGTTCCTAAAGCTAGCAGTGATTCATTCAGAGTCAAAGGTGCACAATTGTGGAATAAACTTCCTGCTGATGTTTGTTGTAAAGAGTCTCTAAATGTTTTTAAAGCTAGTTTGTTGCAGAAAATGTTATAGATTTTTATAATCAGTATGTAAACTGACTGTAATATTTTTATAAAATATTTTGTAATTATTTAATTAAGCTATTGGATATTATTAATTAATTTTTGCAACTTGTTTAAATTTACTTGGTCTATTGAAATTATTTTGTATAATATATATATATTAATTATTGGATTTTTGTCTCAATTTATTGTATTTTATGTATTTATGTTTATTGGGTTTAGTTGATAGGACTTTTAGTCCTGACTACGCCTTTTTTACAAATAAAGTCCTTTTTATTATTATTTATTATATATTTATAGTAGATCCCAAATCGTCGATCGCGTGGGACGCACTTTATATGTTATTTTCAGGAGAGTGCTCAATATTTTATATTTTACAAGAGCCTCACGTAGCAGCGTGGCTATATAAAAAATATGAAATATTGCCTTTTCTACTTTTTTTGCTTTGTTGCTTTAACCTATTGCGAGGATAGTGCATATATAGAGAGCTATGATGGTGTAGATGAATTCTCCGTAAAGCTTTTATGTAAACGTGAATGCAGAGTAAGTCTAGTTTTCATATCCTCTTCACAGCTGGCTTGTTTACCAACCCTAGATATGACTTCAGGCAAACTTCAACACTTGATAAATTGATAATTTTGTGTTAGTGACGAGCTAGGCAACATATTATACATTGGATTTTTTTTTCTTTCCGTGTAAGTTGTGTTATAAACTTGCACTTCACGCTACAGTATATGCATAAAATTTCCCAAACATTGCTTTTAAAAGCGTAAATATATTTTCAAACAATGTGTCTACGTCTACGCTTTACAGCTGTCTATATTATAGCGAGAGAAATAATTTTATGGGGTAATTTTTTAGATTAGTCATATAAGTATCATTAAAAAAAAATGTCGTGATAAGATGATTATAACATTTTCAGCAGTATATATATGAAGAACATTGAATATATTTTCTATTTTACTTTTCGGACTTTTACCTTTGCCAGTGTTCGATGTAATCCTTCTGTATGTAGTGAGTTGCGATGGTCACTTACTGTTAGTGTGAATAAGTGACCATCGTAACATACTACATACAGAAGGATTACATCAAACACCGGCAAAGGTAAAAGTCCGAAAAGTGAAATAGAATATATTCAATATGAATACCCTTTGCACGAAAAGGTTATTTACTAATACAGTATATGAACATATATGAACATCCTATACATTGTAATTTTCGAAATAGGTTTAGGTCTAGACCTTTCTGTGACTAGAAAAGTCAATAATTCTGTAAATTTTATTTTTTAATTTTACCTCTGCCTAACTGATTATTGCAAACTCATTATTTTATATACTGTATTTATATTAAATTACATATATTATATGATAATATAGTGAAATTTTATTTTTCAAGACAGTTTTTTGAAATGGTTTGTGTATAACAGTAAATAAGATGGCTCTATAGAGAATCGTCGCGTCATCACCCTGTATTAGAGACAAATTTCGTGCAATGATTGGTTTGGTGGTGTTTGCACATGGTTGCTCGCTGAGGGCGCAGGAAGACGAGCAGAAAAGCACATCCCTAGAGCGTGACGGCTGCTGCTGCAGAGAGAGGAGGGATCCACCCCGTGACTAACCGAATGAGCAAAGGGAGGAGAAAGACAGGAAATTGCCCGCGATTGAAAGTTTGCCTCGGGCTTTACCGGATATGGAACATAACTGAATAATCTGAAGCTACAGATTTTTAACACGTGCGAGATAAAGGGAAATAAATACAAGTCTTTTTTTTTGTCATCTTTACGCATGCTATTCACTAACATAGTAAGACAAGTGTAAATCTGAAAATTTGGTTGCATTCATTTTTTTTTATATAATATTTTGATAAACTAATTTTTGTTTTTAAGTATTCATATATTAATAAAATAATATTATGATGAATTTTCAAGTGAAACTTGAAAATATTGAATATTTTATGTTAATGTTTTTCCTGACGCTAGAATTACAGAAAATAGCTGTATATTATAGAAATATTATATGATACAGAATCATATTTTTTTCCACTCTATAAAATATATATACTATATATTTTTTTTCTATATCATATTATAAATTTAGAGTGTCGTTGAATCTGTTTATAGACGTAGACAGATATAAGAAGAACGAAGTGAAGATGAAACCCAATTATTTGGAAATAAGGTTGCCATGGAACGGAGAGAAAAAGAGAGAGAGAAAAAAAAGATCACTTCTAAGTGGTATTCACATGTAAAGAGCTTTGAGTTTTCTTTTCATTTCTGTTTCACGGCAGAAGACATTGGAGATTGAAACATCTACGATTTTTCTTTCTTTGACATGAATAAGTTTAAGAAATGTCACGTTACACGAAGGAAAGAAATTTAAATACATAAAACGTCTATTTGACTAAAGAATCTTTCTTCAAAATCGATGTTTAAGTCTCACTTTGATGGTTGTCTGTGCAATTTCTTGAATTTTGACCTTGAATGTAGATCTTTACAACAATAATAAGTCGAATATACCGCAATATTTACTATAGGTCTATACATACATTATTTATTCAATTTATTGACTTCGGTCTGTTGTCTATAAATATTAAATTTGTCAGGTCAGGTATGCTATTACATAAAGTGTGGGGTAATTGTATTATTGCACGTAAATCTAATAAGCACTGTAAATAAAAAAAATAATTAGTGGTAGGACGTATTGATTTCTATTATTTCTATTCCTGCTTGGTTTTTCAGCCGCCATTAGCGCCGTAGAGCTTAGGCAATTTTCTGCTTTCCGAAGTTAGCCGCGTTGCCTATAGCTTGAAACTGTAGGGGCTCCGTTCACGCGTTTTTTTGTTATTTTTCAAGTCGACATTCTTTTAATTTATTTAAAAATAGTTTAACGTATTATTATTATTTAAATTTTGTATTGTGCCTCATATTAAATAACATCTTATAATTATTTTCATTCAGGTATATACAGAGTATATAATTATATTTAAGACAGCAATTGTTTTTGTAAGATATAATATAATATGTTTGTAAAGCTAACAAACACGCTGTGTTTTCTTTTCTGGCTACGAGAGAGCGAGTGAGGCATGATGGAGGTCGGCTCATCCCGCTAATGGCCCGACGATACAACATGATGGTTGCCTGTGTGCCAGCTCAGCCCATCTAGAGACCTTGCTTGGAGCTTTCTATACGGAACAGTTCAATCTATAGCAGACCAATCTTCGATGATATCATTTTGTTCTTTTGTTCTGCACCATAAATGTCTCTCTCTCTCTCTCTCTCTCTCTCTCTCTCTCTCTCTCTCTCTCTCTCTCTCTCTCTCTCTCTCTCTCTCTCTCTCTCTCTCTCTCTCTCTCTCTCTCTCTCTCTCTCTCATCCTATATATAATATGTATTATTGTATAGACAATTTCACGCGGAAATTTCCAGCTGAATCAAACAATTTAGTTTGATGCTATATTAACGTAATACCATTTTTATATATTAATGGCATCATAAGTAATGTAATTTTATTTATATTGTTTTTGTTATACTGCAAACAATAACACTATTTTATTATATTTTTACTATTCATAGTAATTTTATTCTTTTATTTTAAATAACATAGAATCTATATTAAATACTATATTGATACGGTTTTATTTCATAAAAAATTAATTAATGCCACAGAACATAGTATACACTGTATAGTTTATAATAAAATATTATAACATCAGTTAAAGCATCCTTTTACCCTCATCTTTATATTTTTATTATGTATATATTTTTTTTACACGCATGCTATATAACAATTAAAATCAATTTGTGAACGTATTCCATAAATATGATTGTTGAGTTTTACAGTTCATTTTTTATACATAGTAATAAATGTAGTTAAATATCGATAAAAGTTACGTACTATATATATTTATAATGCATGCCATTAATAATTGAAATGGAGCCGCGTACAAACAATTCAACATTTTTATATACGTTAATTACAATTTTCTCTCTTTAGATATACATTTTATGTATAATTCAGGCTCAATTAATTAGCATGACTTTATATGACATGATGTATGTTTTAATTTTTATTTTCATCTAATGTATTTCAAATATGTCTATATACAAAAAGTCCTCCAAGTAGTCATGTATATAAACTTATAAATAGAGTGAAATTTTGAAGTCTCATTCAGTATAAAGTACAGAGGGAAAAATAACACCAATATTGTGCGAGGGAAAAATAACAACAATATTGTGCATTTTCTTTGGCTGTTTGTTTTAAAATTATTAATCAGTGAGCACTGATATTTTATTCAGTTCTCACCTTTCAGCTTTTATTATATGTTGGTCGACATGATGGTATATTATATTTAAATATTATATATATATTATATATATATTATTTTATTTTATAAATAAATACATATAATTATATGTTTCATTTCACTTTATAGTATGAATGACAAAGAAATTTTATCTTTAGTTTGAATTTCTCTTTTCAGATTGTCATGGCTTTATTGATAAATAATTCATATGATATTCTTGGTATTTTGTTTTATTTATTTATTTATTTATTTATTTATTTATTTATTTATTTATTTATTTATTTATTTATTTATTTATTTATTTATTTATTTATTTATTTAATTTTTTTTTACTTTATTACTACACAATTTGCATTTTATATAAAAAGATTAAGAGGTGTCCAAAAAAAAAAAAATGCTGTCATTACAACTGGATCTGACATCAAGTATGTGGTTGGCAAATATCCAAAAACATTGATTATCGGTATCCAAATACTCTGTTATTGACTCGGTCACACTGTCATAGACTTGGCTAACTTACAGCATGATCAAAAAAAAATAAAAAAAAAATTAATAGCACTGTCATTATTTAAGGCTTAACCTGAGAGTTTTGGCCGAAAAAATTCGTAACGACAGATGTTCTTGAAATTAATTATGTAAACTTACAATCCCCCCTACAATTCAACGACTATATACTGGAGGACGGCCTAGAACGTCGAATTGAGAAACCTCGATACTCGGTAGAGTTCGGAAACTCTAACTAACTATAACGCGCGCTCGGCGGGCTAGAAAAGTCAAGGTCGTGACGTCACTGGTTGAGGAAATGGCGGCGCGTTAAAGTTAGGCCGTCCTCCCAGTATCTAGTTCTTGCCTACAATTAATCCTGATTTTTTTTTCAGAATTTTTTAACCGTTGGTTTAAGTATAATTAATTTAATCAAATTTTATCCTTCCAATGTTAAATTTGTTGATTAATGATTATCATTGCAGAAAAACTAAACGACAGAATTTTTATCTTTTTCCCCTAATTTTTAGACTATTTTTTTCTAAATTTTTTCATATTTTTCGAAGCACTGCGTTGATTGTAATTGATGAACAAGTTAAATAAATTAAAAGTTTGGCAACGCTGTGTGGATCGCCAACATACCAGTGTTGAAAATTTAAATAAATATAATATAAATGTTTTAAATAATTCATAATGGAAGCTACCAATGTTACCTTATAACTTATTATATAAACTTTAAATGGCAAGAAAGTAACATCAGGGTTTTTATTTTATATTGGTACTTTTTTTCTCTCCACTCAAGTACTAGCTACCGTTGTTGTCGGCAATTTTTTTCCAGTAAAAGTAACCTTGAGAGTTGAGAATTCTGAGGTTATACCAAGTTGTTATTGAAAAACTATATAGCTAGTCCTTCATACTGATTACTGATCAATCATGCAGTATAAGACTATATAGTGTCTTTAAGTATCATTTTTAAAGTTAATTATCCTTTAAACTTTTTTTCCAGTTATTATTATTAGTCTTTTTACTTTCAATTTGTTTGTTTTGTCATCGTTGTAGTTATACTGTAAAAAACTATTGTACAACAAGCATCAAGCATACAAAATTCATGGAGACTTAAAGACACTTTTTTTTTTGTATTTTACATTTGTGTAAGCAAAGTATGTAAACTTTTTCTTTCAAGCCAATACCATGAAAAAATTGAGAAAAAAATTGCTCGTTATTTTTAAAGTTGAAATCCATTATCATGAACGAAAGCTATTTTCAGAAAATGGGTAAGCTGTAGAAGAGTGAATAGTTTTATGATTGACACCATCTTAAAAGAGTTTTCTACATGAAAGTTACTTGGAAACTTATATTGAATCTATTATATATATGTGCTTACATGTAACCCTTTAAAAATATAAAAATAACATTTGAGTTTTCGAAGCAAAAGAGTTTATAAGATTAATAATAAATGTGTATTTAAAACAGATATTATGTGCGATTGCAATGTTACTGTTTTTCCTCTGATTAATTACAGAGCAAATTTATCTTTTTTTTATAACAATGTTATATTGGTTGAGGTATAATTACATTATAAAAATTATAGTGTACACATGTTCTATTGATTATATTATGAT
This sequence comes from Siphlonurus alternatus, assembly GCA_949825025.1. Taxonomy (NCBI): domain Eukaryota; kingdom Metazoa; phylum Arthropoda; class Insecta; order Ephemeroptera; family Siphlonuridae; genus Siphlonurus; species Siphlonurus alternatus. The sequence continues at coordinate 19,282,473 of OX463781.1, forward strand.
TATCTTTTTAAGCTATATATTTTATTAATATCATTATCTGTTTTGCTACGTAAAAATCAACATATATATTCTATATTTTTATCACATTTATTATTTTATTTCATAAAATATATTAATATAATATAGTTACGTATAAATAAAACTTGTATTCCAAAACTTATAAAAGAAGATTGAAATAGTGAATAATCTGCCAGAAGATGATTCAAGTTTGTGTACTATATAAGTATACATTTTAAATGCTTCTATATATTATACTTCGTTCTATTACATGTGATAAGTCCTAACAATATGTTTCATCAAGTATTCGTAAATATTATACAATAACGTGAAAGAGTTTATATTTTATTTAGATTGATACACTGAAGTTTACTGTAATGCATGAGAAGATAGTAAAACCATCACTCATAACTTCCAATAAAACTAATTACAATGGCATGTTTATAAACTTATTGTTATGTAATACAATTTTCACGTCTATAGTTTCATACTACTTCCTCGCTCTCTACTGATGTGTTTATAGCTATAGATAATGCTTTAATAAGGTTGCATGACGTAGTGTATGTAAGAAGTAGGGTAGAAGAGCAAATACCGCGTTTACCGCATGTTTGTGGTAAAAGGTCTGCAGTTAACAGTAGAGAGAGAGAGAGAGAGAGAGAGAGAGAGAGAGAGAGAGAGAGAGAGAGAGAGAGAGAGAGAGAGAGAGGAGGAGGAGGGTGTGAGTGAGGGGACTGGGGGAAGTAAGTTTGAGGAAAATGTTGCAAGTTGCAGACATTAAAGTTTATTGAAGGGTCCTTTATGACGTATAATAACAAACATAATAAGAAAAACGATTTTAGTAGCTTATCTATATTATAATATGTAACTGTTACAAACTAATTAACCATACAAATTGGAAGTTTATAAAGTTAATTAGCTTTCAATGATTTAATACTACAGTATATTATTCTTGATCTTTACATTGTTCAATGTCTCATATGCATTTTTGTTATTATTATATAGCAAACTTAAATGAAATTTAATATAAGTTTTAATTAGTAAAATTTTAATGATGAAATCGCCACGTTTAATTATAATGTATTTTCTTAAGTTAATAAATTTTATTTTATACATTTTAAATTTCTAAATGCATCTAAACATATATAGTTAATATACATAATATTACATTTATAACATTATTTTTTTTAATCGCTGACTAATATTTTGTAAAATTAATTCACTAATATTGTGGATATGTATATTAGTTCGTCTCGAGTTCATTGGAAAAAAAAAAAAAAAAAATGCCAAAGGGGTTTGAAATATATAATATGTATAGTATTGCCTGGCTTTTTTTACCGGACTAGCTTTTATACTTTTAGCCTCATGTTTTAAGTTAATCTTATAAAACTAATTGCTGCGCGTGTATACACTACATAAAACGAATAAAACTATCGTGTACAAAACAAGTAATGACATTGGTCATCAGGTATTTCAGTTCATCTCTTTTTCTACAGTACACCTACTAGTACATTTAACCTGCCAGATTGTCTCTTTGCATTTTAGTTATAGGCTGCTTGTTCAGCACCTGCATGGGTGGCCTCGTTAAAAGGTCGTTGTCAGGGCAATTTTCTTCCTGCTGCAAATAAAATCCGTTATGCTGTAATGCTAAACAATTAAGTTGCATGCATAATCTCATAATCTTATGTGAAAGTATTAAGCTATTTTTTATTATTTTTTTTTATTGTGATTGTTTTTGCAGCAGGAGTAAAAAGTGTAAAAACTGATGTTTCTACTATGAGAATAATCTATAACTGCTTGTTTTATAAGAAGATGTTATGCTGAACAGAGTTACAGAGATTGAGCAGAAATTCATAAAATAACCTCCCAAAATGCGTCAAAGAGTGTTATATGTTGTAGTACCTACGTCCATAAATTGTTTTACTTTCCTTGGACTTTCCTTTTATGCATTATACGATTTGTTGGCAGTACGGCTTCTCTTACTGGATTACGCTTAAAGTTCGTTGAATCGGGCCCTGCCCAGCTGTTTCAAGTTTTGATCCAGCTTGTTCCAAGTAAGCATGTATATACCACTCAACTTGCGACTCGTTTGCGAATATTTCGTCGTTATATCGACTTTCTTGAGAATAGCAGCCCAACCGTGCATTAGTGACGCCAATATCACTTCAGAAAACACGATTCAAAATTGTAAGCGTCCCTTTGTCACTAATTATTTTATAAAAAAGGTTATTATGACACTAAATGGTATATATATATATATATATATATATATATATATATATATATATATATATTATATATATATATTATAGAAATAATTTATGTTTTAATCCAAATAAAATATTGATAATTTTGTGTGGATGTTGTAATTAATAATGAAAGTTCTTGCCGAGATCTGGTTACAAATTTAGAATTTTACCATGTAAGAGAGTCAAAACTTTAATATGATTATTTTTGAAATTGCATGCATTTGTATTGAAATGTCTGATTCTTTTTTTTGTCCTTTTTTTTCTTTATTTTTTGCTGTCCTGAACATGAAATATTTTTTGAAAAATTCAAGCATAACTTTTCATATAATTTTATCCACGTCATTAATTAAGCATGCAGCAGTTTCACGTTTTTTTAAAGCAGCATTTAAATGTCAAGGTATTATCATTGTGCTATATAACTTAGAAGATACAATATTTTGTTAGAAATAACTTTGGCGTGCAATTGGTTTTCATATTGAATAAATAAAATTAACCTTTTCGGACCTTTACCTTTGCCGGTGTCCGACGTAAATGTAGCGATGATCACTTAACTCATGCACCAGAGAACTGCTCATGCACGTCACTATCACTTTTACTACGCATCACGACGTTTCGAGAATCAACCGTTCTCTTCCTCAGATGGTTCTCTGAGACTCACCGGCAAAGATAAAAGTCCGAAAAAGTTAATTTCTTAGATAAAATATTTTATATTGCATGTGTAGTCTGCTTCAAAGTGCCCGCATTATTCGTCCGGAGAGTTGCTGAATAATCAAAGTCATGGATTTAATAACATTCAAGTTCTTGCATTGACAACGTGATTTTTTTTTATTCAAAGTATTTTGTGTTAAGGCGGATTCAGATGGCGACAACGGCGATGCGACGCGATTTTGACGTATAATAAAAGCTGTGAAATCCTATGCGGCGGCGAATTCGCCGGTAATCGCGTTAATTACGATGCTCTTTTTCTTTTAATCGCCCAATATGGCCGCCAATGGATGTTACAGCAAGTGCGCATTATTCGCGTCGCGTCGCATGGTAAAAATCGCCATGTGAATCCACCATTAAACGTTTTTTTTTTTTTTTTTTACCTTACTAGTGAGCGAGCACAAAATACATTCCAGCTATTAGATACTGGTTATACTTTAACTTTTTTTTTAATTCTTTTATTAGTCAGCCTATAACTTTTAAAAAAAGTTGAATTATTTTTATATTCGTTCGACTAAAATCAGTAAAAGAACTTATTATGTTAATATGAGCTAGATCTTAAGCCTGTTATAATTTTGTTTTTGACGAAGCTACCAATGGTTGCTGTGATATAAAAATTACCAATTTGATTATTAAAGGTTTTAATAAAGACGCTGCTGTATATTTATATCTTAATATAGAAAGAACACTTGAAAATCTATTTAGTTTTAATATTTCTGAGACTGTTGTAAATGTATAAATACGAGATGTTTAGCGTAATAATGTCTTCTTTTTATTGCTGGGTAAAATCTTTTAAAAGCAACTAAAGATGAGAAAATTTTATGATGATTACATTAAAATTTCTGTTTCCATTAAGAAATTTAAAGCTTTTTATATATATATAGAGTACTTTTTCATATTTTTTTAAACATGAATTAAGTGAAGATATTTTTTCAGATATTTAGATCGTGAGATGAGAAAATAATTTTTTTAATAAAAATGATATTCTTTAAACCTTAATGTTTTTTAAGGACATTTTTGTCGTGGAATCTTTACATTATTACTATTTTTTGTATATAATTATTAATAGAAAACATTAAATTTAAATTGTTTGAACTTTTTCTTTTGCGAGAATAAAAATTATAAAATTATTTTACTGTTAAGAATGTAATTTGATGTCTAGGTTACATTTTGCTACATGACGAAGCGTTGACCATTTTTATATACAAACCCAGATATATTCCGTTACACCTTGAGGTTGAACACCTCATCTCATGATATATATTGTATATATTTATGTGTTGCATACAATTTCGAATATACAGTAGATATTATATATATAGGTGTCAGAACATTTCACACGCTTGGATGTGTTTTTATAGAAATAAAAACATATTCAGATTCCTCTTGAGACCTGTTTCACATTTCATGATGATTTGCAAAGTGTTTTTTTTAAGGCAAAAATAATAACAGCATCTAAGAGTGTTTTTAATTTTTTTTTGTACATACAATCTATTTTTATGATGACGAGGAATTGAAATAAAGGGTTTATATTTAAAAATTTATGCTGCGCATGAGCGAGAAACTTTTGTGAGGGTGGTGAGAGAGAGAGGAGTAAAGAGAAGAGTGAGAGGGGTGATCGATTCTGGTTTTCTCATGCCTTATACTGTTGCTGCTGCTACTGCCCTGGCTGGTAGGGTATATACTGCTTCTGCTACTGGGTAGTTCGTAACGTTAGTCTCAAGCCTGCAAAATACACCGGTAGTGGCAGCAGCGGGTCCAAGTCTCTCTCTCTCCCTCCCAGTGCTGCTCCACCCACTACTTTATCCCATCTGCACCCCTCTACGTTCCTAACCCGCCCCCGCTACTCACATACAGTATACCCCGTCGCGCTCTCTCTTTCTGGCGCTGTACCGGCCGGCGACGCGTCATCTACCGTCAGTTGCGTCTGAGCATTCAACGAGGTACCACTGAGGTTCAGACCAAACATAACCAGCAGAAGACGTTTACTGATCACGAACGGTATCACATCTTTGCACACACAAAAAGTTACATTGGCTAACAGGTGTTCTTTTATTAAACAAAAAAAGTGAATGTTCAATAACAATGTCATTATATTGAAGATAAAAAAAGTGATGATTTAAAAGAAAACAATAACTAACATGTGAAATGTGTAAATATTATTATACTTTAATTTTATATCATAAAATATTTACAGTGACAAAAAGTTGAAAAATACCAAACAAAATAATCATTTAGTGACAAATAATCCACTAAATTTTTTTAAGTCTTCCATCTTTTTGTTTTTTTCTTCCTCTCTGTACTTCAACGTAAGAGAGAGCGCCAAAGTTTAGGTGGCTCTCGTTGATAATATTTCAAGATCTCATGCAGCTTGTAGCTATTAACTCGCTGCTAATGTTTGATGTGGTGTTTATATTCTTCCTGTTCCTGGTGGGTGTGTCGTGCCTCGTATATTATTTGCCCCAACAACCCAGGTTGTCCCCTGCAGAAACAGACGAGGCTAGTTATGTCATTCTGTCCGCGCCTACCAGAGCTAAACACCATGCACAAGCACCTGTTGAAGAAGTTTAATAATAATTATTATGAACAACTACTATTTCATGCTAACAAATACATACTATACTGCAACAATACCACAGTGCCGTGTAACCCAAATGTGCCGTAATCACACAATTAAAACATCGTGATGAGAAATATTTATATTATGAAAATAAAAAAAATATTTTTGCATATTGTAGATTTTTAATGTTTAATTATTTTGCAGTAGTATACATTTTTAAGGCAATAATATTGAGACAACCTTCTTATTTAAAAAAAAAAAAAAAGCAGTCTTTTGCAATTTTCAAAATGTCCTCATATATCAAGTTATAGCAATTGGACATTGTTGAGTTATATTATGTATTTAAATTGTATTAGTGCTGTAAAAAAGTTCTTATTAAGTACTAGATATATTTTATTCTTTATTTTTGCTATATGACTGTGATTCTACAGGGATTTTTAAAAAAAATTATCATATTTTATTTTAAGGTTGTCTTAATTTCTCTGTGTGCAGTTGTAGTTTGAATATTGAACGCATCCCAGCATGAGTGTGATGATGAGGTATGCAGTTTAGTGCTGTTAGATCACAAAGTGAGTTGAGGCAAGGAGAAAGGGCTGGAAGGAGGGAGGGTTAACATCCTATAGCTATTGCTTTGTCCCTTTTAGCCTCGTCTATATATACTACTATACTACACTACTTAACCACATAAAACGATAAAGCTTCAAATATGCACAGCTCAGCTAAAAATATTTGAGAATATTAATGAGAGAGATGAGATAATGTAAAACATTATATATAACTATATAATATATATTATACTATATTTATAATTATTATAGTACATGAATGTGCTTTTGCTATGATGTAGATAGCTATTAAGCATAATTAATTTATATTATTTCTATATTTTAGAATTTAAAATTTTATGAAAAAAAAAAAAGAAAAATAGATAAGGTGCTATATTATCTAATTAAAAAATACACGTTATTTAACATAAATTTAATAAAATAAGAAATTAGTTGAAAAAATTCGATTGATTTTACAAAAGCACTATATATATTAGTATTTTTTTTATCAGATTACAAATTTGTATTATGTTTTTATTCCATCTCTTTTCATTACTCTTTTGAGTTTTTTGGTCTTAATTAAAAAAAAAAAAACTTTTTTTTAATAATTTAAAGAGGAAACATTATAAAGTGTGATATTCTCTATATTTTAAACCATAAAAGTTTAAAACAATTTGAAAGTTTAATTACATTTTATTTTGTCAAAGTTTGTAATTGCTTTATAAAATTAAAAAGCAATAATTTTTTAAAATTTAAATTGCAGCTTGAATTAACTGATTTTCTGTTAGAACAGAAACAGACTTGGATTTTGAAATGCTGAAAACATTATTATGACTCAGAAAGACAATTATTTGCCAAATTTATCTTGATTTCAAAAAATACTGGACATTTTAAAAACAATATAACAAAATGGTGTAACTACCAAGATCACTGGTTAAAATTAAACTGTTTCTCAATATTACCGTCAACGTGATTTAAAAGTTATCGAGAATTACTGTTTTGAAAATTTTGAAACATATTAAGGGTAAGGTAACGCCACCAATGTTAAAAAAAATCCCTCTCACAAAAATTCTGAAAAAAATTTAAAATGTTCTCCTCTACACCCCCTATCAGTAGCTAAAATATCAGGTATACAAATACGATCTAGTTTTTGAGTTATGAATTTTTAAAGTTGACCAATTTAACATGGGAGTTTCATTTCTCCATGTTAAAGTAGTCAACTTTAAAAATTTATAACTCAAAAACTAGATCGTATTTGTATACCTGATATTTTAGGTACTGATAGGGGGTATAGAAGAGAACATTTTAAATTTTTTTCAGAATTTTTGTGAGAGGGATTTTTTTTAACATTGGTGGCGTTACCTTACCCTTAAGTTTCTGGGTTACCTTTTTTTCAATGTTAAAAGCTAAACTGGAATTTAAAATCCCAAAGATAAATACAGTGTGAAATATTCGCAAAGTAGAAAGTTAAAATTACATTTTTTTTGATTTAATTTTTAAACTTTATTTAATTTAGAAAGAAACGAATAATTTATTTTCAAATATTTTTTTGTTTAACTTTCAACGCTAAAAATATTTAGAAAGTAATAAATTCTACGTTATGGTAATTACACTGAATTTATAATTTAATTATTTCCATGAATGTCTGTGTACATTACATTTTTTTATCGGAACAATTGGTTTTGTCATCATCAGTCAGCTGTTGCGACGTTGTGCTCACATTAATTACTATTCTCAATTAGTCGAGTTTAAACTTATTTGCTAGGTCAAAATTAAACACTTCATCACTCATGCTAATGCATTCAATTGACACACTCTTCCCTCTCCAAACCCATCTCCCTCTTTTTTGGGTTAAACCTCTCAAAATTTACATAGACAAATTTTGTTAAATAACTACTGAAAGTTATGCAGGCCTATAAAAGGTGAGATATAATATATTTAACATCAATATAAATTAATTATTAGCAACATCAGTACAATAATTAATAAAGAAAAAGTAAAGAAATTATATATGAAGCTTTTTTATACATAATATTTGACTGTGTATTGTAATGATTTATTGTTAGATATAAATCGTGTAAAAAATAAACTATATATGTTTGTTGATATAAAAATAACAATAATATTGTTATGTTATAATTATTATATCACTGATTAGTAATTAATTAGTAGTGAAATATGTTTGGTGTTATTTATGATTTATATTGATTTTCAGAAAATAATTTCCAATTTTATTTAATTACAAAGAGAGCAAAATACAATGTTATATATTTCATTTGAAACCTAGCAAAAAATTATTAAAACAAAGGGGGTTGTTAAAGCCCACTTTTAGAACTGTGAGACTGTATATTGAAAAATGAATGTTCTGTTTACTTCTTTTCTAATCAATTGAAGAGCTTACATTCGAATTCAATTTGTTATGAAATGTGTTTTGACGGAGTGATACCTTAATTAATTCCTTGTGAGGCATAGTAATAGCTGCAGTGATTGACAGTATATTCAGAGTAGTTAAAATTTCATTTGAATAAATATAAAACAAAAACTAATTTTATTGTCTGGACAAAATATATTTTTAATTTAATCAAAACCCCTCTTTAAGTTTAAATTTTATGAAGCTAAAATTTAAGTCTTAATTAAATTAATAACTTGCAATTAAATCTCAGTTTTATGTTATAAGTTATGAGCTTATTTAAATTTGATTTTTTTTTTTTTTTTTTTTTTTTAGAATGGACTGAACAATTTTATTCATTTTAAGAGATAATTTAAATATATAAAATATATTTATGGCTCTATTAAATATTATATAGCAAGGTTAATTATCTTGAACATGATGTAAACGAAGAAATGTTAAAAGCAGCTTATTATTGAAATAATGTTTCACACAGTTATAACAATGTATTTGTATAGTACTGTATAGGATTATAATGGACTATATGAAAAATTTGTTTTAAAACTTTAAGTACGTCGTATATTATTTGCTTCCCCTTTATATGTAGCAGCGTCTGCACTGAAATGCCAGTCAAGTGAAATCTTCAATATTATATGTTTTCTTCCTTATTTATCAAGGAAGATGAATAATTTATTTTGCAGATTTAGTTCCTGGCTTCCCCATATAACCATACTCATACTTCTAATACAAATCTTGATGTATACACACATACATACAATTCTCTGTATGACTTCAATAAAAACATGTCTTAATTGGAGTAAAAATTTACAACATTTACACGTACCGTACGTACTGTTAGAGAAAAAAAAATAACGATTGCTTGTGTTTTAGGTAACATACTCATTCTAATGCCATTACGGAACTAACTTTATGTACGTACAGTATATTATTATTATTATTATATCAGTCAGTATACGTAGAGCTTACGTTGTAATGGAAATTATTTTCTGATTATTTCAATATTATGATGAATAAAGCTGGATTTGGGGACATAATAATATTTTGTAATATATTAATAATGTCACACAAGAAAATGAAATGTACATAATTATAAAACCATTGTAATATAATTACCAATCCCTTGTATAAAAAAAAAAATTAAGTATAACAAAAACCCATGAAATAATGACAATACAATTTTCAGTTTAATGAACAGAATTTGTTATTTTATTTATAAACTAATAGTATCCATTAATTTTCCTATACAAATGTTTAACGTGAAAGGTTTTAGAAGTAAAGTCATTTAGAAGGATATAAGCAGAGGGCTTTATTTGCCATAATTATAAGGATTTTGCTGTTAGTTCCGTTGTTGTCATGGTTTGAGCTACTAATTAGATTTTCAGGTGACCCGTGTCAACTTGCAATTTACATTCCCATCCTTTCCTCCCACTTGATCCCTTCTACTACTGCTTCTGTATGCAATCTCTCTCCTCCCACCTTGAAACTAACCACCACCCACAACAATCCTTTATCATCTCTATTTGTCTCTTAGTATTATAGCTAGAGCTTTATCTACATAATAATTAACTATACTAGTAGAAGAACAAATCAATTATACACGTTTATACTATAATATACAATGGCAATAATTAAAATTGAGTTTAAAAGGTTGTTAAAATCTTTAAATCTTAAAAAAAATATAATATATATATTAAAATCTCTAGATGTATACGTATATAATAATGTATAGAAATGATCAAATTAAAATTGCAAACCCTACATATTACACAATTATACAGTATAGTATATAATGTATAATATAAATTCTAATCTGTGTTCAAATCGTGATGCCTACCTTGCATCTATATAGATGGATGCATTTTTTCGAGCTTTGCCCGAATTCGTATTTTGATTTTAAGCGTATATTTTAATTACACAATTAATTAATTTACATAATTTGATCTTAAGTAAATATGGTAAATGGAATTTATTGCAATAATGCTATTGTTCGTGCATGATATTCTATGCATACAGTATACAGTCCATTGTCTTATTTATAAATACTATATTGATTCTGTATTTGCGACAATCGAGCATTAGAACTTTGTTAACTAAATGACATGAATATTTAATTTAAGAAAATATTAAATTCATATTTTTTTTTATGCACAATTACCATGCACCTATATAATTAAGTACAAAAAAGGTCAAAGAGAAATTTATGAAATTAAATTTATTATTTTTATGTGAGTCTTTCACCATACGTCACAAAACAATGTGACGTGACGATTGTGTATAGGCAAAACATTGTCAGCGCATAGCAAATACGTGTTAAAATTGGTATCCGGAGAACTCGGAGCGGGGGCAACTGGGAGCCGGACGGCTCGGAGCCAAACGTGTTTGCTAGGACAACTCGGAGCGCGGACAACTCGGAGCGCGGACAACTCGGAGCTCGGACAACTCGGAGCCATGGCAAGACAACTCGGAGCGCGGACAACTCGGAGCACGGACAACTCGGAGCCATGGTAGGACAACTCGGAGCGCGGACAACTCGGAGCGCGGACAACTCGGAGCAACGTATAATATACATATTCGGATCAATTTCAGCTATTTTCATCATAATGTCATTATCAATATTTCTCTGCATTCTTATATGCACATCAAGTTTCATATATTCTATAGCAACCATTTATAATTTATTATTATTATTATATTATTTATATTATGCTTATAATGCGGATTGATAAAATGTTCAATCAGATAGGTGTCGTTTCCTTACCTTCATCATGATGACCATTGTTTATAAACTTTGTGATTTTTTATGTTTTTATTACATGACTTCTGAATCATTGATGATTTCTTCATTAACTAACTTAATTAACTGTAATTTTGTATTATTGTTAATATTGGGCTAATGAACTGAAATATTTTTTTTGTATTAAGTTATTGTATTCAATATTATTATGAGAAATAAATAAAGCCCTTAGTCTTCAATGAATGTTTTGTATTATTTAATTTCAAATATTAGATACACAAGGAACTTTAAAACGACGAATGAGGTGGATAATTAAGTGGATAAATTAAGTAGAAAAATATAATTATAAATGGTTGCTATAGAATATTTTATGTGCATATAAGAATGCAGAGAAATATTGATAATGACATTATGATGAAAATGATTCCCGGACAACTCGGAGCGGGAGTTCTCCGGATACCGATGAAAATAGCTGAAATTGATCCGAATATGTATATTATACGTTGCTCCGAGTTGTCCGCGCTCCGAGTTGTCCGCGCTCCGAGTTTTCCGCGCTCCGAGTTGTCCTGCCATGGCTCCGAGTTGTCCGTGCTCCGAGTTGTCCGCGCTCCGAGTTGTCCTGCCATGGCTCCAGGATGTCCGCGCTCCGAGTTGTCCGTGCTCCGAGTTGTCCGCGCTCCGAGTTGTCCTAGCAAACACGTTTGGCTCCGAGCCGTCCGGCTCCCAGTTGCCCCCGCTCCGAGTTGTCCGGGAATCGTTAAAATTGGTCTCGAAATTAATTTCTTCTTGTTATTTGCAACATTTTTCGTAGAATTTTCTTTCATAAATGGTGATAAGAAGAACCAATGCTACTGAAAAAAAATATTTGGTGATCAAAATTATTATTAAAAAAGAGATGTTATGAGTTAGTTAACACGCACAGCATAGGATTTTAGGGTTTTCTGCCTACATCCCGAAGATCTTCGGGTGGCTTCGGGCATCTCCGTGCTACCCAAAACGTAAACATGAAATTCCCGTATAAGCTCGTTAAAAGGTTGATGTAAAGTTATGACAAAGTATGAATTTAGGAGAAACAATGTGTATATTTTTTTTTATTTTTCTTTTCATAAAATCTACAAAGCAATATGCAGTATGCTGTATAATTATTATATATTTAAATATTAAATATAAGTGTATAAATATTGAATAAATGAAATATACACAATATTCTTATTCTTAAAGTATGAAAGCGAAAGGCAGTAACAGTGAAATAATTAATTAAGTAAAAGCTTACAAGTTATACAGTTAAATTTTTTACTAAAATTGGGTATTAATTAAAAAATAGCATAGACGTTATAGTATTTTAGTTTTCATCTTTCACGATGTTAACATGCCTGCTGTTCATTTCGGGAAACAATATTTCTTTATTAGAAGGTTTGGTTTAAGAAAATCAATACGATTATTGATTTTCACTTTAAAAAACTACCTCGATTTTATATATGGAGCAAAACAAAGTAACATTTTACTTGACATTAATGGATAAGTATTAAAACCCATTATAGCCCAGCGTACCCATATGGGTACATTTTGGGCCGACCCCTAATTGGAGGTATGGGAGTTCCTCAGGGTACTGACATTAGACCTTTCAGGGTATGATAAACGAAATTTGTCAAATAAATTTTCAGGGTACTTGGTTCAACATACAGGTCATCTAAATATATGAGGCATGTATCCTGAGGGCATATCAGGGTCCTCAGGGTACAATGAGGGAACAGGTATAAGCCCATCACATAAAAATCTGAAAAAAATAATTTAGACCATTAAAAATATGAAATTTAAAATAGTGATACTGAAAGGTCGTATCCAGCAACCTTTGACCCTGAATGTAACCTGAACATTTTCAATTTAAAATATAGAGCATTTTAAATGTCAAATTCGAACTCGCAATGTCCAACTTAGTAGGATTTGATACTTAGTATGTCTCTGTGGTGTTATTTTGGACTTGACCCTTTTTCAGGGTCAAGAAGACCCTGACCTTGGTACTATCATAGAAAATTGAATAATACATCTTTCTATACTAATTTGACCCTTCTGAATTCATTTTTCAAGTTATAAATGCTCTAAAAGCACATTAAAAGTATTTCAGGGTCAACTCAGGGTCAAGGAGGAAGGTCACAACCTTTTCAAAGTCATATTTGGTTTTGAAGTGTATTGAAGTAACCATATCCAAAATTTTGAAAAAATTCTAGACATTTTTTGCTCCGAAAACCGTTGCACCCTGGAGCCCTTCCTGACCCTGAAAAAGGGTGTGAGACATTTCAGGTACAATATTCCTAAAGAACAAGGTTGGTCCTATGCCCTGTTCAAGTTTGAAAGCTCTATAGGTCAAAAAAGAGGCCCACAATATTTTTTCAAAGTTAGTCAATTTAATGGCCAAATTTTAGTAGAAAAAAGGCTGGGCTGTAATGGGTTAACGTAGTTTTGTACTAAAATATTGAATTTTATATTATATCATATGCATGCAGATTTGAAATTATTCAGATTAAAAATACTTGAAAAAATGTAACTAATAGCTTTACTTTTGTTAAAAAGTATACAAAAGATGCATTTAAATTATTGCAAATCATCATTATCTAGAGAAATTAAGATATAAAATTTTGAAGATTTTTATAGGCAGGTTAACCTTTATGTTAGTAGCGTAAGTGTATTAAAATCGTGACTCTCATATATTTTTTTTAATATATAAGTGCATGATGATATTCGATCAACTTAAGTAATGTTTACTCAAGACCCTGCCAGCCACCGCCGGCGAATCTATAAATTCTATAGATATTGGTACACCGTACATTTTATTTGGTATAACAATTTATACAGTTAATGCGAGATAAAAAAAAATATAAAAATAAACAATTTAAAAATCTCATAAAGTGAAAGCTGAATTAATTATAGCAATTCAATTTTAAAATAATATATAATTATCTAATAATTATAATTTTACTTGAAAGTAAAAAATACGTTCTTATTGGACGAGGTTTAGAACAATTAATTCATGACATTTCTTGTTTTTGTTATGAAGTTATTGAGTTTGCAGTTAGTAAATTTATCATCAAAGCAAGCATTTGTATTTATAATAGCTGATTGAATGAAATAGTAACACTTATGGACGTAATAAATCCCGTCGTAATGACGATGAGTTTATGTTAGTAAAGGAGGAACGTAGACACCTTGGCCAGTATAGTAGTCAAGAAGTTTTAGCAATAAATAATTAAAAAATGCTTTACGACTTATGCTAAATTATTTAAAAACAGTATCATGAGTGAATTAAAACTTAAAGTTGACTTTAATTAAACGTATACAATTTTTTTCCTACAAGCAAGCAACTTGCAATCACTAAAAATATTACAAATGTTTTGTATATCTATATAATATATAAAAGTTTTTACAGGATGATTTTTTTTTTAAATTTTAAATGAGAAAATTGTAAGGGAACGAGCCTTAATATTTTAAAACCATGCCTCAATTATAAAACCATGCATGGTATATACATATAACTACTGTACGTATATATTATATAACTATAACTGAATATTACAATTACTAGAGTGATTTTTTTTACTGTGTACATTCAGCACTCGTGCTTTTCCCGCGGGCACGATGAGACACAAGTGGGGTTGGTTCGCTTTGCTTGCTCACTCGCTCGTATAGCTCAACGTCAGCCGGCCTAACACCAAACGTGTCATCCCAATCAAATATACCACGCCTTGCTCTCTCGTACCTCACTGAGTATGAGATATTTCAGCCTTTGTACAGACGTTGCCGCAAAGCATGGACTTCAACGATATTATGTTGACAATGAGTATTTGAGCTTTTGTAAAACTCATATCTTTGTACATATAGACCATGAATGAATTTTAAATTGGTTTTTGTAGAAAAATAGTTCTCGTATTGTACGTGTCATAAAGCTGGTGTTACAGTTTATATTTTTTTATTTGTTTGTTCCAAATATAATTTTTCCTTGCAAGCAAGACTATTATACAAAAAGAGTGCAAATAAGTTTTTTAAAAGTTTTAAAATACATCATTTTATGTTCTATATTTCTATTTTTTTTTTATTTATTTTTTTTTTCATCCAACAAACAGTTTCTTGCAAATGCGAAAGAAGTTGTATAGCATACCTCGTGTGTCTTTAAATTATTCGAATAAATTCGTAATGTTGTTAAAAAACAAATTTTTTAAAGCAGGCTATACTATTAGTGAGCGCAATAAGTTCATTTAAATAAATGTGATTCCCCCCTCTCCCCGATATAACATATAACCGAGTTTGCAGTTAGAATTTTCAATGCCGTGGTAATGAGGTTTTTATAACAAGTGAGATCAGAATTGCAGGATATAAAACTCCTCACTCGTGGCATTAATTAATACAATGTTTAATCTTCAATTACTAAAATTATAATAATCAACTATGCATATTTTTTTAGTAAAATAGTCTATATGCAAGTTTATTCTTTAAATTTAAATGTATTTTAAATTTTATTTTATGAATCGATGAACTCAACACTCATGTTCGATGTTGTATAGAGTAAATAATTTTGAATTTTCAGTTGACATCTCATGCAGACACACAGGATATTAAATCTTGTTATTGATAGTGTGCTCTTCATCGTGTATTAAAATATCAGCTAGTCAGGATTCAGGGTATATAGTAGGCGCTGTAGAAAAGCCACAGTTTATTCAAGCTGTGCGTCACAAACAGACAAACAAGAGAGATTGGATTATAATTTTCTCAACTTTTTTGTTGGGAGTAGTAAAAATTGTTAATTAAGTAGTTGTTGTCAACACGACTCGTTCAATTCCTTCCCAAACTGGATTATATTTCAACGACGGCAAAATTTGCGTTACGTTATAACTTTTTGAAAATACATACGCTATAAAAAGTGATGCAACCATTACTGGTGTACCGTCGCACCTGATCTCTAAGTGCTTGAAAAGTAAGAACATGTTGGTTGGTTGACGCTAAATTTTGAGTAGTGATCTTTTTAGTTTGATGTATCGTCCATCTTTTGTTTCTTATCAAAACATATAGTATAAATTTCAGTTAGTTTCAAACGAATTTTTCAAACTTGCTGTATGATGCTCACTTATAACAAATTATAAATGCCTGAACGAGATAAAAATTGTTATTTGGAGTGGATATAAAAAGAAAACATACCTTATAATTCTGTTATAAAAAGAATGAGGCGATTCATACAAAATGTTGAAGTTGACTTAATCTTAATCATTTTTTTTTATTCCACATTTAGCTTTTGGCTTCTTTGAAATATGAGATGATTCATTTTATATCCTTCATCTCACCTTTTTACTCTTTTATATAAAAGGTAAGAGGAATATAAAAAAAAAATATCTATGAGGAGTGAAAGAAGTTGTGATGATGGGTAAAAGCAAGCACCAGAGGTTGAAGAAATAATTTGCTCGGTGTAAATTGGAAGTCGAGGCAGAAGAGGGAGTCCACTTGTCTCCTCTTCACCTCGCTATATAGCAGCAGCTCTCCTGCTTGGTAGGACCTTGGTAAGAGTGATGCTTTGTGGGCTTTAGGATCAATCCGTTACACTCGTCATCACTCGAGAAATTCTGTTACTTTTTACTTGCCTATATATATACAGACGTAAGGTTTCACCTCTCTTTTCATCTCTCTCTCTCTCTCTCTCTCTCTCTCTCTCTCTCTCTCTCTCTCTCTCTCTCTCTCTCTCTCTCTCTCTCTCTCTCTCTCTCTCTCTCTCTCTCTCTCTCTCTCTCACTCCAAACTGCGTCATATCCCATCCCTCTATTGACTCATACGCATGACTGATCATCATACTGAACTTCCATTTCGATAAAAAAAAATGAAGCGATATAGATTGAATTAAAAAAGAAAAGATTACGAAAGGGAGAGAGAAAAAATCATTTTATTTATTTCCTTTATATATATGAGTATATATTCTTAATATTTATATTTTAAGAATTATCGTAGCATAAAAAAATTATTACATTTTTTTTTTAAATTGTATTTTTTAATTTAATTTTTCAATCTTCATATTTTATTTTATATAATATTCATAGCATTAGTTTAGCTAATTTAATTATTATTTTTGAATTGTTCTTTAAATATTATAATATGATAGCGTGCATTTCTTGAAGCATTTAAAGTTTTCTTGAAGTTTTCTTTGTTTTAATTTCAATGTCTCGTAATACAAGTGTGTTCAGCTATCTGGAAGATTTTTTTAATTTGGCGTAAGTTGATGGAATTATAACTAAAAGTGAAACTTAAAATATTATATATTTATAAATATTGTACAGTATATACATTGGGAATTGCGAATCCTTTTCATAGTTTTGACGTAAAGTTTTAATTATATTGATCGAATTTATTTTATATATTATTTTTACAAAAGAAATTGCGTTGATTTTCTTTCGAATCTGTCTACTAGCAACTATATATTTAAAAAATATTATTAGCAGGCTTATAGACATAAAAATATTAAGTTAAAAAATCTGAGGAAGAATCTCAGTCAGTCGTGATCTTTATAGGATACATGGATCTTTAATTTTATTAATATTACAAGGAGACTTTAAACTTGCCATCAATCGGTGGCATACAAGTTTTGCAAGTTAAGGTAGAAATTCAACCAATCTTATGGACGGAAAACTTAAGCGATTGATTCTTAGAACATTTTTAAATTTTATTTCATTCAAATCCTTCCTGACAGAAATATCCTGACCAGCATGAATATCCTTAATTTTATAATAAATTTATAGTCATTTTAATATTAAGTGAAGACGTAAATTACTTTACATTACTAATTTACTGTTAACATTTTCGTCATCATTCAATATGTTCTATAATTTTTTGAATTTTCGAACCATGACAATAAGTATAATAAATGTTACAAAAAATTTAAATTGTTATAAATGAAAAAAAAAACGTGCCATTTTCAAATCACTTTGCAAACTTGGTGCATGCCAATTAAGATTAATTTACAAACTTCAAGTTTTTTTGAATTCTCATGGATATTTCAACGAGTAGTAAATTTTTATAAAAATAATTGTACTGTGTGACATAATATATATTTTTATTCCTTACAAAGGTAATTAGGAAATTTTAATTTTAATGAGTTTTCATTATACGCAAAACATAATTAGGACTAAAACAAAAAAGAACTCATTGTTAAGTAAAATAAATAAAATTAGATATAGGCTGACTTAATAAAAAAGGTTGGAATAATTGTAATTTAAAAATGAACATAGATTTATACAGAGTGAACCACAATTCGCGTGCCAACTTTTTTCGTAAATTTGGTATTGCAAAAATTTTCGTACAAACTTCAAATTTGGTACACTTGTAGCTGAGGGTTGTAAAAATTAGTTCAGGGCGTTATAATTTTTATTGGACACAAATAACACCCCTTTCAGGGGTGGTTTTTAAAAAAAATATTTTCGCCTTATGGAAATTCAATGTTAAATACAACTTTTTTTGAAATCATTGGAATTTTGCAGAAAAAGTTTCTAGCATAGGGTAATCGACCCTCCTGAACTCAGAAATAATTTTAGATTTTTTCCCCGACGCACCCCTGAGGGTGAAGACCTACCCCTAAAATCCATTTTCCTTAAAAATTGTGCTAAAATTATGAAATTAATTTTCAAGGGGTAATCGACCCTCCTGAACTCGAAAATAATTTTAGAATTTTTCCCCGACGCACCCCTGAGGGTGGAGACCTACCCCTAAAATCCATTTTCCTTAAAAATTGTGCTAAAATTATGAAATTAATTTTCAAGGGGTAATCAACCCTCCTAAACTCGGAAACAATTTTAGATTTTTTCCCCGACGCACCCCTGAGGGTGGAGACCTACCCCTAAAATCCATTTTCCTTAAAAATTGTGCTAAAATTATGAAATTAATTTTCGAGGAGTAATCGACCCTCCTAAACTCGGAAACAATTTTAGATTTTTTCCCCGACGCACCCCTGAGGTTCCATTTTCCTTAAAAATTGTGATAAAATTGTAAAATTAATTTTCAAGGGGTACTCTACCCTTCTGAACTCGGAAATAATTTTAGATTTTTTCCCTAACGCAACCCTGAGGGTAAACGGCTACCCACCATATCTTTTCTCCTTAATAATCGAGTAGAAATTGTGAATTAAATTTCATTCGGAATTTATCGTAATCTTTCATAAAAAAAAATCACAGACTACACCTCTTCACTTGCAGCATGACGATGGATGTGTCCACCGTTAATTGCATGGCGTAAAGGCACATGTTGGTCTGCACAACGAGGCTATGTGTGCCTTTAACAACTGAGGTGTAACCAATTCCACTTAACGTCTGTCACTTTTAGTTCGTCAATGGTCTCAAATCTCTTTCTGAAGGAAAATGTTCACAAGAAGAGATTTGAGACCATTGACGAACAGAAAGTGGAGA
Organism: Siphlonurus alternatus; assembly: GCA_949825025.1. Classification (NCBI taxonomy): domain Eukaryota; kingdom Metazoa; phylum Arthropoda; class Insecta; order Ephemeroptera; family Siphlonuridae; genus Siphlonurus; species Siphlonurus alternatus. The sequence goes on from OX463781.1 coordinate 19,302,099, forward strand.
TCAGACGTTGCATGGAATTAGTCACACCTCAGATGTTAGAGGCCATGCACCTACACACATAGCCACGTTGAGCGGACCAACATGTGCCATCACGCCAATTAACGGTGGACACATTGAGTGAAACCACTGTCATGCTGCAAGTGAAGGGGTCTGTCTGGGATATTTTTTCTCTGAAAAATTTCGATACATCCTGAAAAAAAAATAATTCACAATTTCTACTCGATAATTAAGAAAGAAGGATATGGTGGGTAGCAGTTTACCCTCAGGGTTGCATCGGGGAAAAAAATCTAAAATTAATTCCGAGTTCAGGAGGGTCAATTACCCCTTGAAAATTAATTTCATAATTTTAGCACAATTGTTAAGGAAAATGGATTTTAGGGGTAGGTCTCCACCCTCAGGGGTGCGTCGGGGAAAAATTAAAAATTATTTCCGAGTTCAGGAGGGTCGATTACTCCTTGAAAATTAATTTCATAATTTTAGCACAATTTTAAGAAAAATGGATTTTAGGGGTAGATCTCCACCCTCAGGGGTGCGTCGGGGAAAAAAATATAAAATTATTTCCGAGTTCAGGAGGGTCGATTACCCCTCGAAAATTAATTTCATAATTTTAGCACAATTTTTAAGGAAACTGGATTTTAGGGGTAGGTCTCCACCCTCAGGGGTGCGTCGGGGAAAAAATCTAAATTTTTTTCCGAGTTTAGAAGGGTCAATAACCCCTTGAAAATTAATTTCATAATTTTAGCACAATTTTTAAGGAAAATGGATTTTAGGGGTAGGTCTCCACCCTCAGGGGTGCGTCGGGGAAAAATTCTAAAATTATTTTCGAGTTCAGGAGGGTCGATTACCCCTTGAAAATTAATTTCATAATTTTAGCACAATTTTTAAGAAAAATGGATTTTAGGGGTAGGTCTCCACCCTCAGGGGTGCGTCGGGGAAAAAATCTAAAATTATTTCTGAGTTCAGGAGGGTCGATTACCCTATGCTAGAAACTTTTTCCGCAAAATTCCAATGATTTCAAAAAAAGTTGTATTTAACATTGAATTTCCATAAGGCGAAAATAATTTTTTTAAAAACCACCCCTGAAAGGGGTGTTATTGGTGTTCAATAAAAATTTTAATAACCTGAACTAATTTTTACAACCCTCAGCTACAAGTGTACCAAATTTGAAGTTTGTACGAAAATTTTTGCAATACCAAATTTACGAAAAAAGTTGGCACGCGAATTGTGGTTCACTCTGTACACTTAAATCATAGAACATTTTATTAACCTGATAACCTGGGCGTATAAGCTTGTTATTAAAAGTATCTAAATTTAATATAACAACGTGAAATTTTACCGTAATTATATAATGGGTTGCGTCATGATTCAAATATTAAACTCCACATCTGCTGAGCTCGCTGTGTCCACCACCCACACAATACGGAGAAGAGCAAAGAGGCGAGGGTGGAGAGAGAGAGAGAGAGAGAGAGAGAGAGAGAGAGAGAGAGAGAGAGAGAGAGAGAGAGAGAGAGAGAGAGAGAGATTGCTTGCAAAAAAGCAGACGTGACGTAACATACAATTAGTTACACTTCCCTCTCAAACTATTAAAAAATAGCTTGAAGAATGCTCTTTGTCGTATTTCAAAGAGAACAAAATATAAATTAAATTCTATAATAAGAATTAAAATGAATGTTTATATCCATGTTAAAATTATTTACATGGTTATATTTATCTGCATTTTCTATTTTTACATGTTTGCATAGATAACATGGGGCTTCCTGGTTGTTTTATAATTATAGTTATCTGGAAGCAAAGAAAATAATAATTATAAATAAATTAAGTAATTAACAAATAAATAAATGTCACTACTCTATTTAAATTATTTTGAAAAAAAGTAACATTTTTAAGTTTGGTGAATCGAAGTATGAAATTTCAAAACAATAGAAAGTTTACAGACTTAGTAAACAATGTTTACATGCAGAATTCTATTATATAATAATGCAATGCTGCAGTAAGGTCTGTTTGAACTATAGTAAGTCTTCACTTACTATAGTTTGGACATGAGGAATCAATTGTACATTTTCTTGACATATTCTCCTCAAATGATGAAAAGTTTTCTTTGGCCTGCAAAAATGAATACATGAAAGCTAAATTATCTAATTTTGTGTGGCGCTACCTCGTGCTGACGTGCCTTTAATCACGTGAAGAGATGTCGTGTCACGGAGGAGCTGCTGCAAGTGACTTCAAGGAAGAGGTCACTTTTATTATATCACGACGAGATTGCTGATAACAAGTCAACTCGCTTACACTCTCGTTAATTGGAACCTAAAGTTATGATGGCTCAATCTTAAAATATATAATTATATTTTAACTAGATAAGATATTGTAAAATGAAATTTTTGAAAGTTTGTTGTGACGTCAGTAGACAAGATTCTTTGTCTTATTTCTGCATGAGAAGCTTAAGTATTTGAGCTGATGTGATCTTAATCAGTTTTACGCTTCAGTAAATGATGATGAAGTTGACCATTTAACCTTTATTTCGTGATCAAATTGTTAACGGAGTTTTAATCTTTCTTTATCTATGGCTCCGAAATAAAGATAGTAAACAAATTTAATATCTGACCATCAAAGTGTTATGTGAACTATAGTGCAAAGTGTTATGTGATCTATTTAATAGTGCATCAAGAAATCATATGTGGAGATAATAAAACAATTATATTAAAAAGAGTGAAAGTGATATTGAAAACTTAAACTATTTTTAAATATTAAAAAAAAAAAAAAAAAAAAAAAAAAAAACATCAAGATTAAAGAACCTGATAATAATGAATAATACAATACATATATTATGTTAATAGTGCAAATTTATTTAAAATTATTTGTGTAAACCTATGTATGTTAATTTTAGGTAATTTTAATTAGATTTAAGTTATACCTGTTATGTATGATTTATGTAACAAATCTGACGTGATCTATGCTGTAAAGCCAACGATTGAAATAAAATTATTATTATTATTATTATTAATTTGTTGTATATTAGAAGTCTTAGTAATAAACCTCTGAAATTTTTCAACATCTGTAATATTTTTCAATATTAACTTTTTAACTTAATTTTTTACAACTATTTTCCTAATTTGTTATATAACATATTACTCGTAAAATACATGATTATTATTTGATTATTTTTTATATAAAGCCATTCTTGTATATTATTAAAATATGTTAGAAAATCGCCTAAATTAGAATTCCTCAGTTATATTTTTATTTTAAATAAATCTTCCATTGCAGATGTCATATTGAAATCTGTTTACTTACAGCCATGATACATAGTATATTATGTATCTGCATATTTACTTTGTGTGCAGCGCAGCATACTCAGACGTCGCCTCAAAATCAATTTTAGTAAGTATACGGTACCCTAAGCCTTCCCATTAAGTTTTCTTCCGATCAGACCTTACAGACTTACCATGCAGAATTACAGACCATCATACCTTTTACATTATATTTATATAGTATATATTTGAATCAAAACGTCGGAGAGCTTAATATGCAATGGCACTTATATATATGAGGTGATTATTTGCAATGAATACATGCAGAGCTATTAGTCATGGATAGTTTAAACTGTTGAACAGAGCTTTGTAAGCGTTGCCTTATTAAGTGTAAATAATATTCCATAATTAAGTCAATCTAAGCTACTGTATAAGGTTGTGTCTGTGATAGCAGTCATTTTTTGCTATCCGCCGATATTTAATTAAAGAAGTTAGAAACTGAACATCATACAAAGATATTCGTAAAAAAGAGCAACCTTAATTTTGAATATTTTTATATTAATTATATAATATTATCCTTAGTTTATTTATATTAAATGCAACTGTGTTTGAATATTAGGTAAAGAGTTAAGTTATGACGTCACTGCTCTTCTTGTCGGAACAAAGTATAGGCTCACATTTACAGTATGACGACGTCGAGATGAACAGAGTGATGCGCTACGAGATTGCTTTCACTTGGAGCTCTCAGCTCCTTAGCTGTCGTCGTTGAGAGGACGAGAAGGAGAAGGAGGCTGTTCGGTGCTCGCCTGGACGGACCTGCTGTCTGTTCAGACGACAAGAGAGAGAGAGAAGCTCTTGGGATCTGATAATGCTGCTCTAATGAACACTAGAGAGGGAGATTGTTGTTCGTGCTGCTGCTGATGCACCTGTCATTATCGACTATAACGCAAGTTCCTCTTTTATATAATATAAAAGAACATTGCTATATAGTGTATATATAAAAAAAAGGCTAGATATTATCGTCTCTATATGGTATTATATGATATTTTCATATAATATAATTTTAACTTTAATAATAATATTTCTTTTATTATTTGAACTGTTTTCTGCACAGTATTGTGTATACGCCGTATATTATTATATAATAGACTTTTGTTATTTTTTTCTAATGAAAGTTTTCAGCTTTTACAGTTCTACATAATAATATAGAACACACAAAATTTTTGAGGAAGATAAGTATCCCTTACGTGTCCCACAGGTTTTGATGCGATTGTAGAATTTAATAATATTGATTTATTGATGAGAGGTATAAGGAGCTTCTTAATTGTAATTAGGTAATTACGTTCAATGTTATATATCTATCGAATGTTGACTTCAATAATTGACTCAAATACTAATTTTTTTTTGTTCTGCTTGTTTGTATCCAGGGTTACTATAAAGTAAATATTAGTTAGATATGCATTGAGTGAAAAGATTTGTATATAGTATGCGTATAATTTACATATACATAAATAATAAATAAACAATCAAAACATACTAAAACCTATACCTGAGACATTAGAAAAGTCTTAAATTTTCCTTAATCAATCAACAAATCATTATAAACACGGATATCTCGTCTATATAGGGATTCTAAATCTCCACAATTATTCGAATCTTATATAATCTTATTCGATATTTAATGTAAATTGGTCTTAATACCAGTTAAACAGTTAGTTATAATTTTGGTTACAAACTAATTCGTTTGTCCTATGTATGTATTATACCAGGTAGTGATATTGTCAGTGTTACTTCGTTGTGATGTACGCCATTAAGGGTAAGGTAACACAGATCAGCTGACCCAATGTTAAAAAATTACACATAAAAATTATGAAAAAAATTTAAAATGTTCTCCTCTACATCCCCTATCAGTGGCTAAAATATCAGGTATATAAATTCGAGCTAGTTTTTGAGTTACGAATTTTTAAAGTTGACTTAATTTAACATGGAAATTTGAGTTTTCCCTGTTAAAGTAGTCAACTTTAAAAATTCATAACTCAAAAACTAGCTCGAATTTGTATAAGCATACCTGATATTTTAGCCACTGATATATAGGGGATGTAGAGGAGAACATTTTAAATTTTTTTCATATTTTTCATGTGTTGGATTTTTTTAGCATTGGGTCAGCTGATTCGTGTTACCTTACCCTTAAAATCTGTAACTTAATTTGACCTAACCTGTGCGGTGTCCGCAGGTTCTCCGTGCCGCCATGTCCGGAGTGTCGGTGTCGGTGGCCGAGGTGATGGAGCTGCGCGCGGCTGGCCTCTCGGAGCGTGAGGTGTGGTGCCTGCTCGCCCAGATGCTACCAGAGATGCGACAACTTGTGGCTGCTGGTGAGTACCGTACTGAACCTGAGACATAGACCTTGTGCATATATACTGGAAAATTAGGGTTTTGGTTTTATATTTTTACATCATAGAGTTAATCTCCAATAATAATAATAATTAATAACATAATATTTATACAGATGATGCCTTCGTTATTTAATAATTTATGATAGTGATGTGTTTCTTAAAACGAACAGACCTAATAGAATTTACTGTTTCTCTATATTAGCATAATTAATAAAACTACTTGGTAAATATTATAAATGTTTATTAAATAGGAACTATGTTCCCTGTATTGTTTTTTAACTGCAGTTCCAAACATTTATTTATCACATTAAAATTAAATGTTTCAGTTTTAATAGACTAAATAAATCAACAGTTATGTTATTGGCATGCAGTTGAAAGATCCTAATTTTATGCAACAAACATAATTAAACCATAGTCTACCGTGAGTTATTATTCAGCAATAAATTGAAAAATTAATGATGCAATCAATGGACGAGTATTTGCACTCTCCTGTTCCTAAATAAGCGTATTCCTACATGTGAATAGATAAATAAATGTTTACTTTTATTTCAGAAAAGAAATGTTTTCTAATTTAGCATGTACCGCTACTTGCTTCGTTCTAATTATTGTATTAGAACCACTTGTAAACAATATAGTTCTTCTTCAATGATAATATTATCTATAAAATAATAATTGTATAAAATAATATAATTATAAATAAATAATATCACATTTTCTGTTATTTATAAATTTTTAAGAAAGCTATTGAGAGAAAAAAGCACAACAACGTAAATTGAAAACTCCCTTTAACTAATTTCTCTTACAAATTTGTTTCGTATAAATGGAGTATCAACCTCAAAATTTTTATAGCAGAAATGGATAGAGGATGAAAAGTTATGTTACTCTGATTTTTTTCAGATTTTTTAGGGACCGGGAAGTATTGCTAAAAAGTTTTGGCGAGGTCGGGTTCGAATCCACGTCCCTTTTGGGCCCTATCTTTTATTAAGAGAGGCGGCAAGAGGCGGCACTTCTTCTGTACTTTCAATAATTTTTAAAAAATAGTTGCCGGGCTCTAAAAAATTTGAAATAATCAGAATAGCATAACTTTGCACCCTCTATCCATTTCTGCAATAAAAAAAATTGAGGTCGGTACTCCATTATTAACATACTTTGTATTATTAGCTTTAAATTACATCAAGTCTCCAGCGATGTATCGACTTCTAACTTTACACAGTAAGTTAATCGGAGCTCACATGAATGGATTAGCACACTTCACATCCTCCCCCTTTTCCCTTATTTATGTATTATATATATCGTTTACCGTGTGCGATATATACCATATAGCTCTGTGTATAAAATGTTAAATCAAGCGCTGCATAACTGTGATAAAAAGTTAGTCCTTTGCCGCGTGTCTCTCTCTATGACGAAGTAGCGTTCATCAAGAGACACGTTAATTGGTATAAAGTACCTTATGACAGAGTCAACTTTTGCAAACTTTGCACATTAATTACTTTAAAACTCACAAAGCTGAAGCTAAGCAAGGAGGAGAAAGGAGAAGTGAGACTATACTAAATTCCTGACATGAGACGACGGAGTAGTTAATAAAATTCCTTTAAAAAAAATTAAGTGACTTTTTTTTTAATAACCGTAAAATCGATGTACTCATGCAATTCTGACTGACAAATATGAATTTTAATAAAGTGTTTTAATGAAATTTTAACGTATAGATATATATTGCACCATAAAATAATATTGTTTTTAAATAATTGATAATTTTTCTATTCAAGGTGCATGACATTTACAAATTGATATGTATTATAACATTATTATTTTTTTCATTAATATGATTGATAATAGCAGAGAAAAAATTATCTGTACGTAAATTTATGTGACTTTTAAGCTCTGTGCTCATTTTTTCCCTTCATTTGTTTAAAAAACTTAATAGTGACACGATTCACAAAGGAATCAGATATAGCGAACCAGCAGGTTTTTCGCTTACTATGCATGGGGTTATTAGCCGAATTCAATGACAATAAACTCGGATTGTAAGAAAGCTGGTTATCTTTCTGTATAACTTCTTATTCGCGAATCGCGCCAATTAAATGCAACATACCAATTATTGTATGACCGTTACGAAGACAAACTTACATGTCGTCTTGTTACAATGTCTGACGTTAACAAGCAAGAAAAGCGGCGAGCCATTATAGATGATATCGAGCACAATTGAGCTAAATTAGGATTACAGCCTTCACCGCCTCTGTGAAGCTGCTCGAACGGTTAGAAATGTTTTGTACGACGCGTCGCTATAGAATTCTGAAGCTTGATATTCGATTACTTATTGTTATTCTTTTGTTAAATTAATAACCCTACTTTCTATTGCGATCCGTAAATATTTAATCTTGAATATTATTATACAGTATATTATATATTATAAAAATATCAATCTAGGGAGTATGTGCCTTGGAAAAAAAGTTGGATTATTTAACCCTTGCACTAGAGGCTAAATCCGTAATTGAGCAAGGAACATATTGCTAAAGGTCCAAACGTAGGCGTGGGTTGAGAAGAACAAATTGTTTGCACGATGTATAGCGGGCAGGTTGCGGACAATCAGGGGCTAGACATGCGATCTTCGTGGCAAAGCTGACAAAGTGCGGCACCTGCTCGCATACTTGCATTAACTTAAAACTTTACATCGGAAGTTAAAGGTTTCCTAATGTATTTACATTCTAACATTTTTGGAGAGTTTGATATCAAAATATACAAGACAACAGTGACGATTTATAATTAAAAATTGTGTAAGAATGACCATCATTTCGGTGTTTTTGAGATGACTTTTAAATTGATACGACTTCAGTAAGAAAAAGAGACAGTCACAGTGGCGATGTTGGCATTGCACGCCTCCGCTTGACTTGCTCGATAAAGAATCGACCTCCAGCTTTGGCCATGTGCCATATCACCAACAGCCTTCTGCCTGCCTGCTGTCGGTTCTAAACTACTATAGCTGCCACTAAGTAAAATAAATTATTTTTCATACTCTAATAAAAAAGTATAATATATATTTACCTGGCTCCCATGAAATTTTTTGTGTGTGCTTTGAATTTACTCTAGATATTTTATACTAGACAAATATTCAATGTTTAAATATCAATAGCAAACTAGAACATAATATGAAATGCAATAAAAATTGAAGTCAATATTTAAACTATATAGTTATTATACATAAAATATATTGAGGTATAAAAAAAAATGCTTCAAACTTTCTACGTCATTGTAATTGATAAAAAAAAAATAAGGTTTTTGTTGGTACTGTATAGTTTGAAGTATTATATTTCCTGTATACTCTCTGAACTAAACTATATTTTTAAGTATTTTTTTGTTCTTTGTTTTATATAAAGGTTACTGAAGGACTGTATTAGTAGTTAATATATCATAGAGTTTACAGTATAAACTCTATGGTAATATACAGAGTATTGCACAATTCATGTCCCATTTTAAGTGGCATTGAAAGGTCGCTATTGGAGCTTTGTACATTGATAGCTGAGATACCTTTGGTTATGACCCTGGAAATAAAATTGCAATGAAAAATTTTGTTCAACTCTTCTTGCGGTCTCAAACTAAAAAAAAAAAAAAAAAAAAAAAAAAAATGTTATCGGATTTCTATGTTATTGAAAGTAATGCACAAAATTTATTCGATGCACACCAAGTTTTTATTTTAAGTGTAAATTTATCTTCTGAATTTATTGGTGCTGATTTGAAATTAACCAAAACAAAGCTTAATGAGAATTTTAGTTCCGCCACTTGAAATAAGTTTATAAGTTTAAGTTTATTATCAGTTTTCTCAAAAGTATATGAGCAGGCCTTTTTACTAAAACTACTACCATTTGTAGAAAAAATAATTTGCTATCTAAATACCAGCATGGATTTAGAAAAAATAAATCAACTGAAACTGCTATGTTTCAATTAATTGATAGCATACTTCAAAGTTTGGATAATAATCTCAAAACAGCTGGAGTATTCTTGGATTTATCCAAGGCATTTGATATGGTTGAGCATAGCATACTATTGCAAAAATTATACAAATATGGCATAAGAGGAAATTGTCTAGATTGGATAACATCCTTCCTAAAAAATAGAACTCAAACTGTTGAAATTTCGTCTGAGGAGAATTGTAAATACTATTCAACCCCAATATCCCTCTCATTTGGCCTGCCTCAAGGAACCTGCCTAGCTCCAATACTATTCATTCTGTATATTAATGACCTTCCACTCATAATTGATAATAAAAACTGTCTCATCGTCAAATATGCTGATGATTTCAATTTGAAAGTAATTGGCCATGATAATTATGAATTATCAAGTAACATTACAAATGCAATGTCAAAAGTAAAATCCCATTTAAATAGTCTTGGATTAATTTTAAATGTAAATAAAACAGAAATACTTCAGTTCCAAAATAATAAAAATAAAAATCTTACTCTTGAATCTGTTTCAGTTAATAATGTAAACATATTACTAAATACCAACACAAAATTTTTGGGTATTATAATTGATAATAATTTGAAGTGGGCTGACCATATAGATTTTCTTTCCAAAAAGTTATCATCTGTAATTTTTGCAATCAGAGAACTGAGACATGAATGTGAAATAGAGTGCTTAAAAACATTATATTTGTCAAATTTTTATTCATTCTTAAAATATGGTGTTATATGTTGGGGGCATTCTCCTGAACTCAATAGACTTTTTTTACTACAAAAGAAAGTAATACGTCTCATGTTCTTTATTAAAAAAAGGTCTTCTTGTGTAAAATTATTTGAAGAGCAAGGGTTTTTAACACTACCTTGTATTCTTATTATGGAAAGTGTGATGTATGTAAAAAAAAATTTGTCAGATTTCAAACAACATGAAGTTCACCATAATCACAATACTAGGAATACAAAGCATGTAATTACACCTATTTATTGTAGGCTAAATATGTACAAGAAGGGACCCTTTATGAGTTGCCTGACTCTATATAATAAGTTGCCGTGTGATATTAAGTGTATTGATAATTTAAAATTATTTAAAGTCAGTGTTAAAAAGTGGCTAGTTGATATGTGTTACTATAGTGTAAAAAACTACATGGACTATGAATGAATGCCTTCAAGTAATGTCAACATAATTATTATTGTTTATTTAGTTATAGTATTGACTTGTCCTATAAACCTAAACATATATCATGTACATGACAATATGATTGTAGGAAGAATGGAATGAATAAAAGATTTTGAATTTGAATTTGGAATTTGAAATAATCAATTAAAGGGTGAAAATTTCTACCCTCATTTTTAATATTATTAAAGTTCAAAAGCTGTTTCTGAGGTAAAAAATTGTCTGATTCAGAGTCATTGTCAGAAAGAAAAAAATTTACTCGGGTTTTGTACATTAATATGGAAATTGAAAATTAGAAAATGTCATTTGAAAATTGTACATACGAGTAGTTTTTATATTAATATTTTTTCTCTCAAAGACACAATATTATTTATTTTTTAAGTTTCATGCAGGTAATGAATTATTCATTGAATGAATTGATAATACCCAAGAGACTACCCAGCTAGTATACACCACATAACACACTTGGTGCTGTAATGGAATTAGTGTGCGAAGATGGATCACCGATTAAGAAGCGGTTAGTGTTGCGGTGAACAGGTGGTCGTCGCTGCTGTGCCGCCGCGGTTGTTTCAATCCGGCTCAGTCGTGCATCTCCTCTGCTTGGCGATCCCCAGAGAAATTGCGGGCTGAGTGTGACCACGGCCACTAGATCGTCGAGGTCACCTCGTCTAATCATGTCATTTGTTATAAGAATAGTTTATTCAAGAATTATGCAATCATTAGTGTTCATATATTATATATGATTTTAAGCAGTGAGATATAGTTAGAAACTTAAATGTGCACTTTGGGATAATCCTGAGGTTATTGAGATGGAAAATTTTGTAAGTTCACAGTCTTTACCTTGAAAATCAGTCAGAATGGACTTAAATAATAAATATAAAAAAAATATAAAGCTCTCTTTGAGAACTTCACCAGAAGTACTTCTGCACTTCAGGCATTTTAGGAAATTTGGTAAAAAACAACCAAACCGCATGTTAAAAAAAAAACATTATAGGCATACTGGCATACATTGTTAGATTGCTCCAGTGATTTTAATATTGTTTATAATGGTATGCAGTACCATTATACTGTATATTACACAGTATATGTACTGTACAGTATATTGATATTGTCAATGATGTTCGTACAATATATGCATCTATAATATCATGTAAATCGACATAATAAAAGCAAGCACTAATTGTAGTGCCTGTTTTTATATGTATGTATTTGAAGTACAACATTTTATGTGAGGTAAATGAGTAAATAAATTTTTTAATTTCGAGTATGTCCTTTCGTTTGATAACATTGAAATTAATTAAGCTAGGTAATATGTTTTTGAAACCTATAGGGACAATGTAATGATGACAGAACGACATGAGCTCTTATAAAGCTTAATTAGATTGATACATTGACAGATTTATTGGTGACATAAACTGTCAGGAGCAGGCATTGATCAGTGCAATGACATGATAAGTCACATCAGATCAATAACGGTGAACAATTTGTCAAGCCGTTTATATTGAACTTCTTAATTGCTTACACTCCACAAGTTATTATAGCTGTGGTCGACCATTAAGTTCATTTAATTAATAAAAAACGTATGTATATATTAATATCATCTTGCGTAAGTTCAACAAGTAACATATCAAAAACCAAATATATTAAGCTTTTTGTAAGCTCGTGTTTGGCATTTAAATTAAAAAAGAAAAAAAATCCATATATTACTCTATAATAATATCTTCTTGTATTAATTTTATGTGGAAAAAGTTCAATTTCGAATAATAAATAATTAAAATCTCGAACATACACGGTAAATGTTTATATTCCTTTTCACTTTGATAATCATGTAATTAATGGATAAATAATATATCAGGTTTGAAAAGTAAGCTACCTCCTCCTACTGTTTTCGTGTGTGTGAGTGCGGTCGACGTGCGGAGATTTCTGATCACGGCAAGGTTTGGTCCAGCCCCTGCATGGATTCTGCGTGGTTCTCCGCTATTCTATCTCCATTAGCAGTGGGCGATTCCTTGCAATTCAACCCACACCCTCCATGCACAACTTCTTCTGACTATCGAGTAGTGTTTTAAGTGCTTATTTTTTTATGTATAAAAAAAAAAAAAAAAGAAAAAAAAAAAAAGCAAGAAGAAGAATGAAGTTCTTTTCCTAGTTTTATTCTTATTTTATACTTAATACTAAAATGTCTACAGGCATTACAAGTATCAAACATCTGTTACTTACTTCCCACTTTTACCATTTGATGCTACGATATGATGCACATTTCTTTTTCTTTTAAAAATACGATATCTACTTCTGCTACTTTTTTTTTATCATTTTTCAAACATCACAATACTTTTAGCACAAAATTGAATTTTTCCTCGTCTGTCCCTTTTACACAAAAACACACGTAAGCCTTCTAGCTTTTTCTCTTTTTACTGCAACATCAAAGATGGCTTCAAGTATTATATGTAAATATATTTTTTTTTATTATTTTCACAAACACCTTTAATACAACAGAAGAATTTTCTTTTCAAGAGAAACATTTTGAAAAAACATCAATAAAAATTGATCAGTATGTGAAGATTATTTGGATCCCAGTATCTTTTTTATATTTCTCCATTCATCAACTTGCTTTTATTAAATCCCATCCCAAGTTTGTGTAATACTCTCATTTCATAATTTGGTGTTCAATCGATTAAATATTCGGCTTTTATTTGCAAATAGATCGCAATCAACAGAATTCAACAATCGATTTACTACTAACACATTATATTCTTTATTATTTTATCACATTATTATATTGTTTTATATTATGCATTCCACTGTATTAATAAAGGTTCGTTTTAGAATATATGATTAAAAATGGAATAAAAAAATTATAAAATTTAAATGCCATAACTTTATTTTTGTGTACACGTATTTTTTTCCTGTATTTAAATTATAAAATATATATTATATTTTTTATAAAATCATTAAAGTAACGATCTCTCTGTGTATGTACGTATTTTTATTTTTTGTTGGCGCTCTACTGTTTGGAATGTAAGCGCAATTGTACCGAGATATACATGATTGAAATTCTCTGCATATTTTTTCATGTTCGCATGAAGGCATGTATCAAGTTTGATTTTCACTGGTATATAGCGAGCGGTTCATTGTTAAACCACAACACGGAATACACTGTAAAATATTGTTAATAAAACTACAAGTCATGTATTAAGTTATAAAAATATAGTGCATGAATAATGAGCCGATATTTTTTGAAAATGTAATTTTCCCAAAGAAATTTTCGTTGGGGACGATAATTTTTTAATCGGATGGCTGTTTTGTGCCTATCAATTTGAAATATGGACTAATTTCTGTTAACCAATCCTAATGTGTCTTACTATTCAAATTCAAATATTATTTATATAGCAACAGTTACAGAACCAAGAACTAAATATATTAAAGTATATATATATATATATTATATATGATGAATGGAGAAATATAAAAAAGATACTGGGATCCAAATAATCTATATATATATATATTTGGGGTAAGAATCAAAATAGTAGCTGCCGTTTACAAATTATGATCACCAATTTAGTCAGTCAGTGACAGCAGGAACACGTATATAGAGATTACACGTTGTTATCCTTAGTTTATCTAAAGCTATATTATAAATTATATAAAATATTTAATATATATTTGAATTTACTCGTATTTCATTTTTTTTTTTTTTTCAGGATCGTTTATAATTTATATACATTACATTTTTGTTTTTGAATTTCATTAGGAGAGATTATGGCTGCATTAAGAGGAAATGCATACAGCATTAATAATAAAATTATCCATGACACTGTTATTTGCTGCAGACGATATTGAATATCATTGGAGAAAAATGTATTTTTAATTTATTTTGATAAATTTGATACAACCATATATTATAATATGATAAAACATTCTAATTTATAGTATCTTCCGAAAACAGAGTATACTTCTTGTGAGTTGTGAAGACTTTCTAATTAATGAAAACACCGCACCCTTAACATGGTTAATTTAAAGAGCCTATATTTGGACCCATAGGTTTTGTAGGTTAATCTACATTTCCTAATATGAGTTCGATGGAAGAGAGGTCTAATGACCTAAATAATCCCGCCCTCAAAAAAGATGATTTTAGGTATTTATTTATTTATTTATTTATTTATTTATTTATTTATTTATTTATTTATTTATTTATTTATTTATTTATTTATTTATTTATTTATTTATTTATTCATTCATTCATTCATTCATTCATTCATTCATTCATTCATTTATTTATTTATTTATTTATTTATTTATTTATTTATTTATTTTGTTAAACCTATACCTAGCAGCAATAGCAAGCAATAGTTACTCAATACGTACAATAATATAATCCCTGTTATATTTTTATAGTGTAGATCGATGCATGTAGTTGGAAAGGATATATAGCAATCAGTGACATCAACACTCAATATACTGAACACCAGGAAATAAGTTACATCTCTATACAAATATAATATAAATACGAGACATAAATTAAAAACGTCGATCGGAAGTGCGAGTCTAGCTTTCTTATAAATTCCTACTCAGAGTTTTACTGTTTGCATACCATAATGTAAAATTTTACAATTTGATAGCTAGCCCACAGAAAAGTCTTGCACGCAATTCCTGCTTTATTTACTTCACCGGAGAAATTTTTTGTTTGTGGGTATGTATAATGTGTAAGTTTTCCTACTCCCTTACTTTTCTGCAGTCAAATTTGAATTTATATGCTCTCCGGAAGTGCAAGGTTTTTGAATTTCATTGAAATTTCACATGCAGATCAACACTACTAAATATTGCAAACCTATAACTTTAATATTTAAAACTCCATTAAATACAAACAAGCTCAAATCTTACACTTCCGATTTTATTTACGGGTAGACTTTTAAATAAAATTTGACTGTATTTCCAAGATTTCTTGTTATCGTCGTCGTCATTATTATTTTTTTTTATTTTTTTTTTTTTACTTGCATCTCATCAACAAACACTGAAGATATATATTTTTTTATTGGTTTCCAGTAAAAGATATAAAAAAAATATTGTATACCATAGATGGTGAACTTTCTTTCAATCTTGGCTCGGTTCCAGTTCTGACGTTCATATAATACGGCTTACAATACAGAGAATAAGAGGGCATCAGGTTTGTTTGGCCTACCCTAAACACATACAAATGGTACTTGCCAAAAAAAATTATAGTTATTTAAAATCTTTTATTATACCACGTATACCATAAAATTCAGTTTTTACTGTATATATATTTTTTTACTGCTTCAAATAAAAAAAGCCTTTTAAGGAGTAGTTTTTGAACAGATGGTGTGTTTAGTGATTATAAATCAATATTTGTAAGATTATGTTTCTTTTTTTTTTCATTGAATTACAATACTTATAATAATCTTATTTTAATATTAATTGCAGTACTTTTACAATTTTAAAGTCCATTATAATTTACAAAAACACACCCATCATGACATATTAAAGAACTGATTTGAATTTTCATTTCTGTGTTGGTTCAGGATAGGTTCATTGACTTAAAAAATAATAATAATATTATAATAACTTTCACAAGTCCTTTTCAGTATATGATTAAAAAATATGTACATCTAAAAATAATTGAACAAATAAGAAAGAAACCAAGCTTAAATTATTCTAAATGGATTCGTTATGAGGCAGCTCTATATAGTATTATATAGCGAGTTGATAAAATTTAATTTATCTTACTTTATCAGACAGATCAATATAAATTATGTAAATCCCTTCTTAAAATATTTAATCCAATACTTTATTATTAATCCTATTTGAATTAAACAACAATTTAAAGTTTCTTACATTGAACACCTGTGTCTTTCATTACAACTGTAACTTCAGTTTCTATGTAAAAGATTTTGTGGTTTTGTTTTCACATATCATGCTACAGCTGTATAAAGTTTGCTTCAGACTTGAAGAGATTTAAGCATTTAACTATACGATTTCTCTAGTCACAGAACTTTCACAGTCTGAGACCACTAATTTAATAAGTTATAGTTTTCTCACATAAATAATTTGTTAATATAAATAAATTTTAAAGTCAAAGTCACACCCACTTTTCTACATGTTTTTGTCTACATACTAAATCATAAGCTGCTAACTCTATATTCCATATAGTGTCTGGTGGTAAAGCTTATAAGATGTAAAAGATAAAGCCTTAGAAATTCTCCATTCAAAGAGCAGCGGCGGCATCGCCATTCCTTCTTCATACTTCATACACACTCGTGGTATTTAAACCAAGAATAATAAGTAGAGCAGACGAAATCGTTCTAATCGTGAAAACGCAGCCTGACTATGTAAGATTCTTCTTTCAGATTTGAAAGCAAATTTAAAGCGTATTATTCTGAGTGTATACTTTATCGCATTCTAAAATCATGATCGTTGTTTTATTTATTTCTTATTTCTTTTGTATAAAACGTATGGAATATAAAAAATTTATTTATACATTTTTTCTTGCCTTTGAATCTTTTAAAAGTAAAGCAAAAAAAAAAAAAAATGTTTATTAGATTTAATTTACTAATGTAATTTATTTAAAGAACGATGCTATAAATATTGTAAACAATCACTTTTATATTTAAATAGAGAAGTTGTATTTCAAGTCTAAAAGTAATGTTTATAGTGAACTTTGAATGTAAATTTAATTTAGTTGTAAATTTCAGTGCATTATAGCTGTGCATTTTATATATATATACATATATTACTAAACATTATTTTAAACAAATTTAAACTGTTTAAAATGATGACCTAATATAATTTGCATGAAAATGAATTGAAAGCGTAACTCATGGCTAATATGTGGGTTTATACCAAACATATTTGACGCTTCAACTAATAATCTGTTGATTACAATAAAAATACGTTTAGCATCCTGGATAATGTAATTAATTGTAAACCAATAACTGAACTCTCGTTGAAAAATTGTCCAGCTGATTTATACTAGAAATTTGCTTAAAAATTACATATATATATATAATATACATCTATAGTGTACCAATTAAAAACATGGTGTTAAAACTAGAAATTATTTTATTTATTTTGAGTCCTAGAGTTATAATTTCATTATAATTATATTATAAACAGCGAAACAGTATTACTAATTTGTAACATATTGTAAACAGCCGTCACCCCGGAAGGAAATTTTTCTCTGACCTAAAAATTGTCGTACCTCTTTAGTACTGATTGTCTAAATTTCTTCATTCAGTAAAAGATAATCGACACCATTAATATGTCCCTTGCTAAAAAGGTTAGTTACAACATATTAAAATATAAAAATAGCTTAGAAGATTATCAAAAAATTCATTTACTGCATCTTATTTTGTATATAGTGTCATTGTATATACATGTTATAGTGAGGTTGAATGGAAGAGTGGGCCATTTGGCCTAAATCCCGCCTCCATAATAAAGACGATTTTATTATATTATTATTATAAAAGTTAAGTTCAGTGGTTGATTTCTGCTTTCAAAATAATAATTATTATATAATTTAATTATTGTTTCAATAAATCATTCAAAGAGTTTGCATAAATGACGTTAATTAGTACAAGGGTCACGTAATGGTGTCAGCTGAGGCCCCTGGCTTGGTAGGCAACCATTGTGTCGTCAAAGCAAACGTATATAACAGCAGCTGTTGCTCCTCTCCAGCCAGCTGAGTTCTCATCAATGCTCCTGTCACTCAAACAATGACACTCCTCTCGCACAGAATGTTACATTAATCACCGAGCAATCTAACACCAACGCAGTTGAAAGAACTTTTAAAATATGACTGAATTTTTTTTATATTTTTTTTATACGTTCGTACAATATAATATGTTTTATTCGTATTATGACAAAATGCATACCATGGTGTTTTATCAGAATTACAACCACAACGTAATATATATTTTTTTACCTCTCAAAATAAGAGAGAAAAATGTTTCATTTTTTGCTGAATAAAAGCTTTTCTGATTTTTTTTTTTTTTCGTATTCTCTTTTCTTATAGATATATAAAAATAAAATGTTATATAAAAATACATCGCGGTTTCTTATTTATATTATCTTTGTATTAAAAATTTATAAAATAATATTAAAATACCTTATGATATTGATAGTTACATGTATTATATAATTTATATTGAATTTTATTGAGATAAAATAATATACATAAAAAGCCTTACAGGAATTGAGCACATAAAAAGAGAGACAACATTTATTATACAAAATATTGACTTCTTGTCATCCATGAAGAGTGAATAAGAGGTTTAAGTTTTATCATACTGTATAGTTTTAGGACAAAACTTTGTAGAGAAGACCTACGGTACAGCTAGAGAAACATATAGAGGGACATTCGCGAAGCACTTTAACCCCCACTTTAGCCTCGATTTTTATCCCTGGTGCTAAACCAGGAGCTAACCATAGGGACTAACCATCATGTTTAGCTCCTGGTTTAGCACCAGGGGTGAAAATCGAGGCTAAATTGGGAGTTAAAGTGCTTCGTGAATGACCCCTATGGTCTCATATTATTAGGAAACATCGATAACACAATCTTTTACATTCTAAATGATAATTTTCTTTCTATAT
Organism: Siphlonurus alternatus; assembly: GCA_949825025.1. Classification (NCBI taxonomy): domain Eukaryota; kingdom Metazoa; phylum Arthropoda; class Insecta; order Ephemeroptera; family Siphlonuridae; genus Siphlonurus; species Siphlonurus alternatus. The sequence continues at coordinate 19,321,474 of OX463781.1, forward strand.
TTAATGTAACCAATTCTAGTTAATGATATATATTATAAAAATATTTATGATGTTACATTGCTTTTATAACATTGAAAAGCAAGGAACTAAGCAATTGGTCGATAAATTCTTACTTGCTTCTTGTGCTGCCGTTTTTCAGCATATGATAATATATTATATATATATATATATATATATATATATATATATATATATATATACAGTATATATATATATATATACAGTATATATATATATATATATATATAATATATATATATATATTGAAGACCGTATGATGAAAAGTATTAAAAAAGCTAAGCTGTAAGGCGTTTTTTTTTAACATTTTTAATATTCGTGTGAAAAGAAAACCTTTTTTCGTTTTTATTTATTGAAGAGATGTAATATTTTCTAAATTATTATATATATATTTTATGAACTTTTTCGTTTTCCCCAAAGAACGTCTCTATTCATTCCTCTACGTATATAATCTTTGAGGAAACATCTTGAGGTTTCCTCCAGCTTTAAAATTAGAACGGTGGATCTTGAGCAATGGCTTCAGACTGACTCGGCTTCAAGTCCGCTACATTTAAAAAAACTAAAGAGACCTGCCGGAAGTAGCCGGAAGTAAGAGATATTGTAATGCGAGTTTTAAAATTCACTTCAGTAAGTCACCTTTGCTATATTTTAAAATAGCGATGCTCATCTATAGTAAAGTAAAACAATATCCACATCCGGTATAAAATCTTTCTGTGTTAAGATTGTAGGTTGCAGGTATATATACACGTGCTTGGTGCAGCTACCAAGATTTTTTTTATTGCTATGCAGACTTAAGTTTCTTTTATCCTCAAAGGTAAGTGTGTGCTCGTGCACAGTTAAGGAGCTTTTTGACTCTTTAAGTGCTGGCAGTTTGATCCAGTAAGACGACAAGACGATAGGAAGATAAAGTGATTAACAGGTAATACAAATTTTATGTTTTCATGGATATTCATTTCGATTATATAACACAATTCGATGATTGAAACTAAAAGTGTAAAATTTATTTATTGAATGAAAAAAATATACTCTCAAGTGTCCTGCAATGACAACCTTCAGTCGTTTTCATCATGCTCACTGTTAAAGTGATCGTGGTTCTCTAGATTTATTTTCATTTCGCCCGGACCTACCGCGCGGTTCGCGTCTTATTTACCGTCGAGTTGCAACCAACCTGAGCACTCTCGCACCGGAGTTAGCAACCTAACAAGTTTTTTCTACTACATTTACAATGCTATTTTAAATTTATTTTTTTAAAAAAGAGAACAAGAACGGTATTAACATCATACACTTTTTAAAAATAATTTACACAATGTTAAAAAAACTTTTTATACTAATTCAAACCACACTGTCATATCATTGACATTTGTTTTCTTAAATCTTGTCGTAAAATTATATAAGTTAAGTTTACGTGCATTTAAGCCAGAATTAAAAAAAAAAAAAAGTAAATTCACAAGAAAATTAATATACATGTCATGTATACAGTACTGTGCTAGATATAAATAAAACAGTTTTTTTTTAAAACCATGTATTATTAAAAGTAATGAAATAAAAATGAAATTTAAAAGAAAATTAAATTTTAAAACCACATTCTCTGCGAATCACGGATAAAATACCCTTTGATAAAATACCCTCGGATATAATACCCAGACAAAATACCCTAGGACAAAATACCCTTGGACAAAATACCCTCGGACAATTAACCCTTGGACAAAATACCCTCAGACAATTAACCCTTGGACAAAATACCCTTAGACAATTAACCCTTGGACAAAATACCCTCGGACAAAATACCCTCGGACAAAATACCCTGGGATAAAATACCCTTGGACAATTTACCCACAGATAAAATACCCTTGGACAAAATACCCTTGGACAAAATACCCTTGGACAAAATACCCTCAGACAAAATACCCTCAGACAAAATACCCTTGGACAAAATACCCTTAGACGAAATACCCTTAGACAAAATACCCTCGGATAAAATACCCATCACTTTGAGGTTGGGAAAAATTTCAGTTTCAATTCAGGGCGAGAAATTCACATTTTTGAAAATACTGGAATATTTCATTTGCAATACATTCATAAACTAGCTCATTCAAAGAATAATCATCGTTTTGAATAATATATAATAGATATATGAATCTCAATTCCAAAACGCTTGGGTAAAAATGCACGTCCCCACTCGTGTTCAGTTCGTTCATATATAGTCGTCTCACTCAAATATCTTTTAATATACTATACACATCAATGCTCGTTTTTTCCTAACGGGGCCGGCTCCGTAGTCTGGTCTTTTTGTCAAAATTATATAACTAAAAGTTCGGTAAGAAAGAAGTATATGATTTTTTTTCCCCGGTGTCTCAATATTTTTAAGTCACTAATATGCATTAAGAAGTTATAAAGGCTTTTTAACACAACTAAATACTTTTAAAGATAATTTTATTATGTACCATGTGTACATGTAATTCTATATCTTCAAAAATATAAAATTTCTTCTCATCATTAAAAATGTGAATTAAATATAATTTTTTCTGGTAAATAATGATTTTGTACAATAAAATAACAAATAAATAACTGAAATAGCAATACGTATTTTACTATCATGCTTTGTGCTGGTTGTTACCCGTGACAACATAAATTTTAAAACCATTATGAACATTTAATTTTATAGCTGGTTTCCATGAGTAAGTTTATAGAACATTCTACTGCAAAAAGCAATGTATCTCTTGTCGACCTTACAATGTAACATTATGTTAATACGTAAAAAATTGGGTGGGGAAGCAATGTTTTCTTCTATTCATGAGGTGACGATTTTTTATTCTTACTTTTTGTTTTGTTTTTGCTCTTTATTAAAAAATAATGAAAAAAATGCATTCATACATTCATTGTAAAATAATTATACCATAATAATTATGCGATGTTTTATTTAGTCTCCCCTGTTCATTTACATTTACTTATTCCCCCCCCCCCCAAAGTCCTTTTTGCCTGGGTTGGCTCAAATTTATTGCACCCAAATTAACCTACATTAAGGGTAAGATAACACGAACAATCGATTGTTGTAGTCCCATTTGATTAACATGTAAACCTTAGCAACCTCATAATGATTCTGAATGTTTTTTGAGAGACAGTTCTTGGCACCAAAAAAATATGGAAAATATTTCAAAACAATCAGACGATCCAATTTTTTTAAATTATTTTCTTAGTTTAGGTCTCCATGGGAAAGCCCTATACTAAAAATTTAAAAAATTCGTTTAAAAAAATTGGATCGTCCGATTGTTTTGAAATTTTTTCCATATTTTTTTGGTGCCAAAAACTGTCTCTCAAAAAAAATTCAGAATTATTATGAGGTTGCTAAGATTTACATGTTAATCAAATGGGACTACAACAATCGATTCTTCGTGTTATCTTACCCTTAAAAAAATAACATGATAAATAATAAAATAATTAAAAGGTGCTAAATATTTAATTATTATACTCTACAACTAAACGTATAAAAAAATAAATTATGCTGTGAAAGTATCATGCGCAGGATTCAGTGAATTTTTTTTTACCTTTTTCATGGGCAATTCGCAATAACATATTATAAATTATAGAAATTTTAATCATAAATTTATGATTATAATTATTGGTACTGTTGAAATCCGAAATATCATATATTTTTAATTTTGGTTGGTTGGTTGGTATTTTGGGGCAATTGACACATTTTTAATTTTATTACATCAATAGGAAACTTTTTATGCAACATGAAAATTATTGTACCCTGTCCCTTTAATAATAATAATATTATATAATACTGTACTGTACAGTGTATATACAATACATGTGTGCAAAATGTTTGCATGATGTAGGTATAATTTTTATCATTCTACGAAATACCTAAGATGCTGTTATATATTATAATATATATGGTAAATTGTCTGAGGGTATTCTGTCAAAGAGTGTTTCGTCTAAGGGTATTTTGTCCGAGGGTATTTCGTCCAAAGGTATTTTGTCCATGGGTATTTTGTCTGAGGGTATTTTATCTGAGGGTATTTTGTCCAAGGGTATTTTGTCCTAGGGTATTTTGTCCAAGGGTATTTTGTCCAAGGGTATTTTGTCCAAGGGTATTTTGTCCTAGGGTATTTTGTCCTAGGGTAAATTATCCAAGGGTATTTTGTCCTAGGGTATTTTGTCCAAGGGTATTTTATCCCAGGGTATTTTGTCCAAGGGTATTTTGTCCTAGGGTTAATTGTCCAAGGGTATTTTGTCCTAGGGTAAATTATCCAAGGGTATTTTGTCCTAGGGTAAATTGTCTGAGGGTATTTTGTCCTAGGGTATTTTGTCTGGGTATTATATCTGAGGGTATTTTATCAAAGGGTATTTTCTCCGTTTACCTTCTCTGCATGCACAATTTTATAGAATATTGTAGTCTAGATTTTGGTTTTTATTAATTTTTATTTGCCTATTTCTTTGTCATATGCGGGTATATACTGGCCTGTGGGTTTAATGTATGCATTCACCACAAATGTGTGGCAGTTGGGAGAGTTGGCGGCTGGTTGCTAGCGAGCTAGCTAGTCCCTTGCTGTGCAGCGTGTGCTGTGGCATATAGGATACGCTCTGCTGTACATGGGGGTTGTAGAGATTGAGGGAGGAGGCTGCTCACATTCCGCGGTAAACATACACAGAGGGCTCTGTCTGCCTACCTTTACGCATCGTCTCTCTCAAACTGAAGTGTCTTTCTCTCGCCCTTTGGCGTAAAAAAAAAGACTTGCACCCAACACTGGGAGGTGGCTGTCTGTTTCCGTCAGCCTTCTCAGAAAACCCAATGCCATTTTCTCTCTCTAAAACTCCATACTAGCCTACAAATGGAATGGTATTTTTTAAAACAGACCAGAAAGACAGCACTATAAAACATGAAATCAGCTGCAGCTTTGTCTATTACTTTGTTTTGCAGCTATTAGATAGACAGAGCAAAATAGTTAACAGCAATTTGGTTATTAAATTATTTTCTCGAACTTATATAATAATAATATATTTTCATATATAAATTATATGGTTCATTTTTTTTCTCTCTTTAACGATGGTTCCCAGAATCTCTGTAAAATTTTTCACCGTATTGTTTTTTTTTTAAATCTTATTGGATATACACTATTGTTTAGTTCCTTCTCTTAGTATTCCCAATAGCATTCATAAAATTCTCAGAAATATAATTTCCCGTTTTGAAATGTAACACTACTTTAATTCTTATAGAATAAAGAAACAAAATTGGTCATTGTAAAAGACAAAGTTTGTTCTTTTTGTTTTGTGTTGTTATTGTTATATTATACCTATCCCGTTGACGATTCCTAGAGAAACTACAACATGTTATATTGTTAATTTTGTTAGAACACTTGTTACTTTCGAGTATAATGTTTCATCAAACCTTATACAGCTTTAAAGATTATTCTTAAATTTATTGCCTAGCTTTTTGTTTAGTTAGTTGAGCCATGCTATTGTGTGTTTTTAAAAAGGACATTTGTATTCTGAGGGGAGAGCGCCTGAGAAGCAGGCTATTTATTGGGCAGATGTGTACGCCGGGTTGCCTGCCCATACATCTCGCAGGCGCACAGACCACGAGCCTTTTTGCTGTAGAAGCAAGACCAACTGTATCAATTAATCACTTCTGTAGTACTTCAAATTTGCAATGCTAATGAAGTATGTTAATTATAGTACAACATCTTGTACATGGAAATAAATGTACGTATTTAATTTGTACTTTCCCTTCTTTCATTTTAATTTTTCATGTGACATAAATTTATTATTATTTATTAAAGTGTATTTTCCCTACTAATTTAACTCGATTCAAATGTAACAATGGATATATATATATGTATCTCGTTTGCTTGAACTTGTTTTAACATGTTTAATATTAATAGAAGGATCATTTTAAGATAACAAGTAAGAGCTTGAAAACAGAGAAAACGTGATTTATAAAGAAAAGAAAATTGTGCAAAATCACGCATGCATTTCGTGATCTTCTTGAAACAATCATACACCTTTTTCTTATTTTACTCAATATTATATAATAATGTGTGCATGCTTTAATATGTCAACATATTGATATAAATTAATTTAACAACCTGCACGTACACAACCTGTACTTGAACGTGTTGTTATACAATATGTTCTTGGCTCCTTGACGTAATTCATACTAATGAATCTCCCGCTCAACAGCACACCCATTCCATTCTTCATCGTTGTCAAACACGATGATCGGGTTTACTACGTAAACGTGCCTCATATTATAATTTGTGGTGTGATGTTTGCATTACGATATGTGAGAGCAAAAAGAGCTTTCAACTCTTATATCACTTCTTTATAATATAAGCAAAGTCACTTTTTTCCACACCCTTTTCTTTTTCTTTCTTTCTTTCTTTTCTTTTTTTTTTTTGGTATTTTAGGGCAAGAAAATATTCATGCCATACTTTCTTTCTGCTAAGTAATTTTTCAGCCTACAAAAAAATGTCCTAAATTTACCCGTAACAGGTCATATATATATTATTATATATATATATATATATATATATATATATATATATTAAATTTAAACAACTTGTTTTTGAGTATATACATATCGTTCCAAATACGATCCATATTTCATATTTTGTTCTTCAAAATTAAATTATAGACATAATAAATGAATTATATAGCTTCGAGTATTTTAACGACATTTTTTAAATTACTACAAGATAGAAATCGGTGTTTAATATTTATGACATTTAAATATATAACTAATATTATTGAACATGAGAGTTAAAAAAATTTGACAAGAATTAATATTTACTGCAAACTCTCGATACAGAGTACAGAGCTCTAAACTCCTAAGCTGCAGCTCAACTTTAAATCAAGTCTTTGCATTCTTGTGTAAGTTTTCGTTGTTGTAGTTTTTAGGTCCATGCGACTTAATTTGTATGGCATATACCTTAATTTTTACCTGAAACAGCAAGACTGCTGAATGAAATAATATTGTTACTGATATTTCATTTACAGTACACAATGTTTTATATAACATGGCGTTATAGCTTTTTTCTTTCTTTCGTCATACAGAAATCACGTGATGTACTGGTTTTTGTTGGCTATGGCAACAACGTAATCCAGCAAGCCGAACCGAGTATATAGTTTCAATAAATTACCCGTCAGTTGGATTATTAAGTCAATATATGTCTGTGGTAAATATGATAGCATGTGAAAACTGATGATAAAATGGATTCAAATATTGATAACAGACGTATTCGGTTCTCTTATATTAAAAATGAAATAAATTTATTTGTTAACACTGTAGTTCGATCATCATATATATTATGCTATTATATAAAATTTATATTTCTCTGTCAAAGACCAAAATGTTTAAATGAAACGGATTTTAAAACATATTTTTATTATTATATAAAAGAATCATTTTATATTTGACGATGTAATTTTGATTAAACGGTCTCACAACGATTTTTCCATTCCAACAAATTAACATCGAATTAATTGAAAACAAGTTCCATTTTTCATTTTTCGAGTAAATACAATAAGGAATAAGCAAAGTTTACATTCCTTAATTGTATTTTGCGAGTTACATCAGCAGCTAATGTTTAATATTATTCACAATTTATGATCAAAATTCTGACGTTGACAATTTGAAACTTGAGCTTATTCTTATTTCATTTCATTTGTTGTAACGTTGTAACAAAAGCAATAGACATGCAGTTTTAGAAATTATCATTTTTTTCAGTTTTGATAAGTGAAAGAAATGAATGGTTGAACGATGCAATCTTTTGAATATTTTTATTACATAAGTCAGCTTTATAAGATATAGGAAAAATAGTTAGTAAAAATGTATCGTATAGGCTATAGCACAATATATTTTGCTCTCCTCTTGCAAGCAAATTTATGACAGATTTTTGCTAAAATAATAATAATAATAAAATATATGTGTAAAGCGGGTCTTTAAAAAACTGCAGTAAAAATGTTAAATTGATTAAATTTACAACCTTTTAATATTAATTCCTTTCCTTAGAAAACTAACACTTCTTTTCGAGATAAAAGAGGCCATACCATTAAAACAATTAAAAGCATCGTATCAAATATTTGTATTAAAATCAAAATCATTCTCAAATTCAGTTTACCCCTAAAATTCTATAGGCGTAAGTTGTCCGTAAGATTGAATAAAGGGATTTTAGAATATTGAATTCAGCAGCATGCAGTAGCAAGCAAGCACTGCAGTGTATATATAGAGGGTAAAATTCCTGTACATTCCCCAATCCTGAGCATTCTCCATCCAAGTCTTATACTATCAGCTAGCATGCTCCCATCTATTATACATGCCAGTGTAAGGGAGCAGGCGGCGACCCTTACATGCTGCTTACACTTCTCAACACAGCGACGTGGTGGACCTCTTCTTGTCCCACTCCATCACCGGCATCCCATCCTGCTTGTCTCGTCTATCTGTACTAGACCCTATAAATATACACTAAGATCCACGATATTACTTGTTTACGTCACACTGAATATTTATTACCAACGTTATTTATGTTGGTTTTAAATCTTAAAACATCGTAAAATATACACTATGCAAATAAAGAAATTATTTCTCCTCAATAAAGTGTATTCCACTTCACGCAATGCAAAGTTTTTTGGTCCTGATCTGAACAGCAATGGTACTACAAGGTGTCGTTTCATCGCATGGGCAACGTCAGCAGGAGCTCTGAGGTTCGAGCAAAGTAGAGACACCGCGTGAAACACTTATTAATTCTGTTTCCGTCTGTCCCTGTTGATTTTTGTTTACCACACGAACCACACTGAGTGTGGACATCAACACTATATTATAAAAAATTCATAAACCTTGCTAATTTCCATTGCGAATCTTTGATTAGGAGGACTGCAATGACCATAAATAGAATATGATAATAGTATATATTATTTATACTGAATTGTAAAAATGTATCCACTCAATTTGATTTACAATTAAAAGTAAACACTTAGCTCAAATGAATTTTGTCGTCTTCAAGCTACCATGTATTTTATTTTTTTTCTTATTTGGTAATAAATAAAGGTATTTGATTTACGACGTCGTTAGCAAGCTGCGTGAACCTCCATGTAGCTTCACCATCAAGTCTTTGGACATAACACAACAATGCATTCAAGCTGTCCTCCCCGCTTTATCCCCCTTGTGTCAACAATGTCCCAGCTCAACGTCTTGCGATGTCTATGGTAAAGGCATTATACTGTATGTCACATGGCGGAAATGTATGGGGAAATTAATAGTGCAACGTTGGTATAATATTACGTAGTCATGCATAGTGTGAAATTGTTTCAATTGTGTCCCCATGTATACTGTGTCAATGCTACACAAGTGTTCGCATTTTATTGAAACTCATTATACTGTACAAGTAAAATACTTAGTCAGTAACTATAATTGAAAATTAAATGTTATTCTTTAAGCAATAATTGGACGATAATCCCCACATATTTGCTTTTCATTTGCCATGCAAGAATGTCACGCTTTCTTTGTAACAGTGGTTCAATTATCTTTTAACTAGGATCAGTATTAGTCCTAAATTGTAAATTGAACTCCCCAAATTTTTATAATGAATATATTCTATATATTTATTTAAAGATGCATTATTTCAATTAAATATTTAAACGAGAAACTAATAAACAAGTTATATAAATTGATTGTAGTAAGAAATTATAATAATTTTTAATACTGCAAATGGCACATTCCATTTTTCAGTGCAGAGAACGATTGAACGTTGCATGTAATCAATGTAAGTTAGTAGCATTATTAATCGATTATGTCATTTTTGAGGACGAAACTGACGTGAAAAGCAAGACAATTCACATCCTGTTGATTAAAAGCTATTTTCTAACCCCTGAAAGTTGAATGAGAAAAACTTTAATTGTTATATAATGTCAGTTGTCTTGTATTGCATCTAATCTCACGGACTCGTAATACAGCATAAATGTAAAGTCTGTACTGGTTATCGTTTTATCTGACGTCACGAACTTCCTCTTTCGTCCTCCAATACAACCCCTATAATGGGAGACGCGCGTGACGTCCACACTTTACAGCAGTTAAACTAGATCTCTCTAAGTCACCTTCATAATAAACGCTTCCCTCTCTATTGAATAGTAAAAAAAAAAGTTTATTATTTTGAATTGTTTTCAAAATAGTTTAAAAATGGAAGTTTTACAACAAATTTGATGGTAACAAGCAGACTTGCCACAGCTAGACAGCCAAACTTAGTACATAGTTATAGTTAGAAACACGAGGAAAACAGGAGGGGAGGGATAGAGTTGTAGTGGTAGACGCGGCATACCACAATCTAACTGTTCAGAACTCCATTAAAGTCTGTACAATAAGTTCGTTTTGTTATCTGAAACTTGAACTAGAGGTATCATATTTGTTACAGAGGTGATGTGGTGATGAGTATAATATTATACATAATTTACGTTACTGCATTTATAACCAGGGTTATGAGATTAAATAGACTTTGTATTTTCCGCTCAATTCCATAGATACTTTTATATAATTTACACTTAATTGCAGTGATATATGCGCACATGCATCATGTATGTGCACACGGTAATAATTATAGAGGACAGTAGTGTAAGTGCATGAATTAATAAAATGTAGAAAGAATTGTATTTATAAAGAGATTATTACAGCGAAGATTTGAATTTAAAATTATTTTACATAGTATTATGTAGCCAGTGGTTGCAGGTACTTTTACACTAATACACCCGATTTCATAGATGAGGTATAACTTTAATCCACGCTTAACTTTGTTGATTTTGATTGTTGCAATACCCTAAATTCTAAATCAACAAACTATGCCTGGCTTAAAGTTAAACCTAACCTTTGCATTTGGTAAGTTTATTATACTAACTGATGTAACTATAAAATTATTCATTGATTTTAAAGCTCCCTTTAACTTGGGTACATAATTATAAGCTTTCGTCAATAAAAGTTGTATACATTGTTAATTAGTACACAAATTAGTTTTCTTATAGAAAAACATTAAATTTCAATTTAATATTGAATATTAGTATATCAAATGAAATATCCTGCATGAAGAATCTTTAAGTGTCATGATTAAAGTGCCAATATATATAATTTTAATTTTGAAATATTGCTTAGTTCTCACAAGATAACTGTATAAACCATTAAATATGAAAAGAAAAATCAAACTTGCTACTTCCACATTAATCTTTCTTTTGTGGGATTGTATTATAATTTTAATTAAGTTCCATAATTTCATTTTAAAATTCATTAATATAATATTATTTGAGGAACTATATTCTATTGATTTTAGTTTTTAAATACTGAATGGTGGAAACTAAAAGCCATTTTGGTTATTCAATTTAATGTGATTGTTATACGTCACAGTACCTATTTTATGTATAAAGTTATCTCATGCGCTTAGCTGTAAATATGATTGAATATAAACAATAGAAATATCATTTCACTGCAGTCGCTTCCTCCTCTTCAGTTGAGTGAATGCTTTTATTGTTTATCCAATCAGATTAAATATTTTGCATTTCAAAGAAATATGCATATATTATAAATTATAGTAGCAATAAATTGTTACATCGTCAAAAAAATTATGCATATAATATATAATTAAAATTATTTTTTATTGAAAGGAATGAATAATAAAATTCAATGGAGTATCGGCCTCAAAAATTTTTATTGCAGAAATAGATAGAGGGTGCTAAGTTATGCAACTCTGATTTTTTTTCCAGATTTTTTAGAGTCCGAGAACTATTTTTAAAAAATTGTTAAAAGTACAGAGAAAGCGACGCCTCTGGACGCCTCTTTTAATAAAAGGATAGGACCTAAAAGGGGCGTGGGTGTAAATCCGACCTCGGTAAAACTTTTTAGCAATACTTCCCTGGCTCTAAAAAAATCTGAAAAAAGTCAGAGTGGCATAACTAACTTTGTACCCTCTATCCATTTTCGCAATAAAAAATTTTGAGGTCGATACTCTATTGCAAATAAATTCTAAAACAATTTCAAATTACATGCAACATTTGGACCATCTGAATATTTTTTTTTCTCGTAAGATTGTATAAAATCATTTAAAATGTTACAGTCAGAAGAATTAAAAACTCCCTAATTTCTTTTAGATTTTTCTGAACGGGCAAACCTAAAACTCCATGCACCAATTTCCCCACCATCACCTACCTGCTGCACCAATGTAATTTTAAAGTCTTCCTTTGCTTGTAGAGAACTAAAACCACCACATTTCAGAAGAAAAAAAAAGAATTTAATTTAATTTGGATATCAATACAAGATGCAGTACAAAATTATTTTAGTCAAAGTCAATCTGTGTACTGTACATACATAATACTTATATAATTTATTATATAATTAATATTTTAATCAATCATTAGCTTAATTCAAATACCTTAATTCTTGAACTAATATCGCTATTTTCTATCGATATTGAAAATAGCTCTATACTATACAGCATACACCATGACGAACTATATGTGTGCTTTTAATCATGTACTACTTGTACCAGTACTTACAGTTAGATATAACCGTGTCTATTTTTTATGCTTCAAAAATACTTTTATGGTTCAGCAGTCCAATTCATAGAGATATGATATTGGTTCAACTTATATACAATCGTCTACGGATTTTCTCAGCACAATGATATTTTTTTCATGCCCGTAAGATATAAAATACTATTAATCGAGATTTTCAGTATAAAATTTTGAATAAAAAGAAAATCTACAGTGTCAAAGTCATGCTGCGGACATCAATAACTCAGAGCGGGTCATTTTTCTTTTATATTTTTCCCTCTGTATGTGAGAGCCGCTCGGATTTGAAATGTATGCGGCGGTGAGCGGTGGCTGCTGCGAGACCAAATTTCCACTACCACCACCTTGTCCCCCGGGAGTCGGATACTGACTCGAAGTGCACCAGCAGCAGGCTAGGCCCTCGCAAAGAAACGACGGCCAGTGTAGGTCTGTTCATGTACATTTTTTACACATAAGTACATAGGGGAATCCAGTGTATATAGGTGCACAGTATATACAAATCCAGTGTATATAGGTGCACAGTATGTACACTGGTCAGGGATTAACAAATAAACTTATATATTGACTTTGCATATAGACCCGCTGTGATGAAAGGAGGGGTAAAACAGTTAAGAAATCTTCTTTTTATACACAATTTGACATGGAAGACTGATTTGTGAAAATGAAACACCTTTCATATATAATTTTATAATCATGCAGTTATATGCTGCATGTAAATGTGTATGTAAAATATCTCCGTATTTACAAGAAAAGCAATAATATAAAAAATATATGAAAAACATAACAGAATAAAGTGGAAGATTATAGAAATAATAATTTGCAATATAAATGCAAATCAATGTTTTCAAACATGGGATGTATGAAATTTTTGTATCAACATTTTTTTTTTTTATCGTTTTATATTTATTTTATGTCTTAAGCTGTGGGTAACATAAACTATAAATTTAATTTCATGACAGGTATTTTTGAAATTTTAGGGCTTTTGTGAAAAAGAATCTAATTTATCATATATTTATTTTTAACTATGTTTAAAGCCGAAGTTTCGAAATAAAATGATAAACTTATTTTAATGACCCTTCTTATTCACCTTATACTTATTTGTAATCTAGATTAATGATAATTATGGTGTACAAACTCTTTTGTGCTTTCATTAATTATTATTATTTTAGAGTGCGTAGCAGTCCTTCTTACAATACAAAGCACCACATAATATACTGTATAATGAAGCAATTATTTTACATCTACTTTTGTAAGTTATGTTGCCGTAATATTTTTCTATATTAAAGTAAAGTGCGCGCTAGAAAAAAAAGTTGAGTTAGTATTTTCTAAAAATAGTTCAAGTAGTCCTCCATATCAAACCAAAATTCAAAAAATTCTATCTCAAATAGGTTTGCCAGAAAAAAATTCCAAAGTCAGAGTGAACGCGTCGCTTAACATGGGGCCTTACCTGACAAAAAACCTCGAATATCTCGAAAAAATACACCGTTAGGTGGTATGAAAAAAATATAGTGATGTTCTATGACCCAAGCTTTAACCAAAAACCGAGTAAAAAAAATTTCTCTCGAATCCATTTTTCCGTAAAAAAATAATAAAAAATCTTATGGGAATTAACATGGTAGATTTTCTTGATTTTTTTACGGAAAAATGGATTCGAGAGAATTTTTTTTTACTCGGTTTTTGGTTAAAGCTTGGGTCATAGAACATCACTATATTTTTTTCATACCACCTAACGGTGTATTTTTTCGAGATATTCGAGGTTTTTTGTCAGGTAAGGCCCCATGTTAAGCGACGCGTTCACTCTGACTTTGGAATTTTTTTCTGGCAAACCTATTTGAGATAGAATTTTTTGAATTTTGGTTTGATATGGAGGACTACTTGAACTATTTTTAGAAAATACTAACTCAACTTTTTTTTCTAGCGCGCACTTTAATTACTTTAAGTCATATTGTAGGTTTAATATATTATTATAATTCAAAATACGTACGTGTACCATTGTATGTACTTTTCAATTAAAAACCTGTATGTGTACGGTGTTTCGAACATGCTTACTAATTTCGGCTTGCGATGGAAGGATTGAAAAAGTGTATCAACAGCATCAAGAATTTCGTTTGCATTTATAACTGTTATAAGAGGAAATGTTACTGTTTAGTTATAATCTGAATTTAATGATGATAAGTATTTGTTTCTCCGTTTTTATCGTTATACTGACTTTTTAAACCAAACTTGCATGGCAGCAGTTTTTACCTCCATATATTATATATATTATATTTATATTACTTAAATCAAACCAGATAAATTCCTTTATGAAAAAAGATTTATTTAATCAGCATTAAAAACAAAAAGAGAATAATGTCCTACGTGCATTTTTTGATGTTGTATAACAAAATAATACAATAATTATTTATTAAAAAACAAAAATACTATATTTTAATATTTCATATGTTGAAAGTATGATAAACATTTATCATTTTACACGTAAAGAGTATCCCGGTTGCCTTCACCGCATGGTATGTACCGAAATGTGACCGAACTCAGCATTATTATCGGGTGCTTGGTGGTGAGCTGTGATGCAGGGGAGAAGGGATGATGGGGAGGTATTGATTAGGGCCCCGCTACTGCTACGAGCCACAGCGCTGCTGGTGCTGGTGCCTCCCGAGTGACGACAGATTAGCTGCTTGCTCTTCTCTCGCGCGCGCGTTCATACAGCGAGCACCAGAGTTGGGGACCTGATAACTGAACCAAGATAATACATTTCAAAACAGGTACAATTGAGTTCTGTACCTTCAAATTATATCCATTTTCATTATTTATTTATAGGTGTACCTACTGTACCTAGAAACAAAGAAGAAGGACTACAAAATTTAATATGTATTCTAACGTCCGCAAACGATGGAGAAAACATCGTTTTATGCTGAATTTCATAGACAGATAATTTAGACCTAATTCATGTTTGGAGGTGCAACACACACTTGTAAAATCTCCTTTGTGATAAAATCAATAAAATTGTAGAATTCTGAGTTTCACATTCCTACCTAAAAAATATTTACATTACATTATATAGGGTATGGTTAGTAAAGCTATAAATATTACCATCACTTTTCATTCGTTGCACTCCCCTTCTCTGTGATTGATAAATTCTATATTATACTTTAATTATTGATATTAAAATAGCCTGTAGCCAAAAGAAGCTGGAAAGTTTGTGTAAATACTTCTCGTATATAATAAACATAATTTGAATCAATTTTTTCAGGTACATGTATATGTATATTATACTGTATATATTCAAGATTAATATAAATATACATTATATTGTATATATTAATTAAACGAGATAAAATTTGCTTACGTTTGCTGATTCGTGGGATGGGAATCCTCAAGTACTTTTGTAAATGAAGCCGATATAACTTCTCTCATAATACTTGTTTTCTACCTACCTACCTAACAGTGTTTGCGCTTGTATAATGAGTATTCTAAAAGCACAATGTTTTGTGTTTCTGGTGGAAGCTGATAAAATAAGGAGAGGTATATTAATGACTTAAAATTGTTTCTTATCATTACCTTACACTATATTAACAATGATCAGTGGTATAATTATTTAGTCAAACATGTTTTTAATTAAAGTTTTCTAGATTTGACGTATTAACGACGGTGCCTTTATTCAATGAATTTGTAAATTCATATTCATGGTAAGAAATTTGTAAAAAAAAAAAAAAAAAAAAAAAATAACAAACAAGCAAAAAAACTGCTCCTAAAAATCATGTAAAGAATTTTCCACGAGATAATTTCATTTACATTTCATTTAAATTAAAGAAATTTTAATGGTAATTTTTTAGTCCAAATATTATCATACATACACTTATAATTATTTTATTCATCAATCCAATTAACACAGAGTGTACACAGTACGTGCCACTATCAACAGAACGAATAAAATAAATCAATAATTAAATGGTCTTTTATTAGCATATTACCAATAATTAAGAACTCTAGAATAAATTTAATACTATTTTACTAGGAAACAACAAGGAGAAAATAGTTAATAAAATAATTAAGATATACAAATAATATGGTACTTTTACAGTTACTTTTACAGGCATGATTTTTTTTCTTTTTTTACTTGAAGTCATTATGATAGAATTAGATAATTAATACATTTCTAATCCTCTGTAGTAATGTCCAATGCATGCAAGCAGTCATCTCGACCTTACACGTGTGTTTGGATCTGGTTGGTGTCGCGAATTGAGAGTGCCGCCTTGAAAGGGGCTCCTGTCGTTTCATTGTGCCGGAAATGACGTAAAGCCTTCTCTTGCTAGCTAGTTTATAAGCAGCCACAAAAAGGAAGACGACGTCACAGCTGTAATCTACTTGCCATGTAACCGTGTGTGGGATTAAGATGTACCGCAATGTCACTTCTGATCGTGTGATGGATTTGACGAGCTGCACTAAGAAATTAATCAAACATATTAGTAGCAAGCATGAATATTTATAGCTCAAAGATAATGGCATGGATAACTGAAGCTATAACGCATGAATACACTGATGAAATTGATAGTCAGAGTTTTGTTTTTGAAATGAATCCAATATAAAAAATTATTTAAAAAATACCACGATAAGTATAATGTGGTTATTACATAGTTTATAGTTCATATATATTTCTAAATTATCACCATAATATAATATAAATTTCAGTACAATAAATATTAAGGATCTTATGGATGCCGCCATTCGGTCTAGACTATCTGGAGCTTGATGGCCTATCCAGTAGGACCTTCCACCACTTACAGTATTTAAAGACTTTTTTCAAAAATAAAAAATACATGGATTCCATCACCTGGTGATATTAAAAAATAATACCCAACTTTTACTATATTATATAGACAGTATATTGCTAATTAATTTCTCTTAAAATAAAAATAACGTTTTCAACTCATTCGTGAAATCTATACTGGAACATGGCGAGACTATTAGTATGTGGCCTATGATAAACGACGAAGTACTAAAATTATTGCTGTTGGCTGTTGTTGATGTGTGTATATAGACTATATTCTGAAATATTCTGAAACTAAAAGGCAATGTATATTGAAAACTAATTACAAAAATATTGCTGTTTTAATGTCAAACGTTCATCAATGATCTATTATGGCTCAATAATTTTACAACCCATAGAATTTAACAAATAATAAAAAATTGATAATTATAAATAGGATTTTTACTTTTACAACATACAATACGATGGTCCGTTTATATTTGACGATTAATCAAATTGATTGTTTCGTCCGACAAAATTGTGTTATAAATTAAAAAAAATATTGTTTTACATATAACATTTTACAATTTTTGAAGCGTCATTTTTTCGGAAGAAAAAAAATCCTGCAGTAAAAAGCTTAATAAGTCTAATTCTAATCTAAAATAAATTTTTATTAAATCCTACACAATTTGTTTTAATAAAAATAAAAAATATAAATTTTGCAATTAATTCTTCAACTTTTATTTCAACTGCGGCATTTTTATTAAGTACTATATAATCGGAATGTGAAAACTACATGAAAAAGCTCTGTGTATGACACTCGTAATATCGTACATTACAAACGTGTGTGATATATATAATATTATTATATTATACAAAATGATAATTTTTCATTAATGGAAAAAAAAAGCTTCATAAAAATATACTCGAAATGGTGTTAAATAATAATATATGTTTGTTGCCATTTATATACTGCACATATAGTACGTGTATATTATATCTGCGAGTTGATGTCATGAGTAATAAAAAACGACTATATTAGGCAAAAACGTTTTGATGCTATATATTTTGTCGCGCAATTTATTTATGAAAAAGTAAAGTGACATGTAAGGTTGAATTACATGGTACAAAAATATGCAAAATATGCGCTTAGGGAATTTTTGTTCAAAAACTGCTGTCTGCTGGGGGTATTCAGAGGAGTGAGAAAATAAAGATTTATCCAACCCTGCATGCAACAAAAACTGAGGCACCTGCTTTGTATACTGTTGCCCGCAATCTGTCCTCTCTCTCTCTCTCTCTCTCTCTCTCTCTCTCTCTCTCTCTCTCTCTCTCTCTCTCTCTCTCTCTCTCTGCTCTCTGCTCTCTTTATGTGCCACCACAGTGAAGCCAGTACTACCATGCGCCACCACACTCCCTGTACACTATGCTTATGTGGTTTATTATTCCAACTGACTGGCGACAGACGGTGGTCCTGGTAGTAGGTGGGACTGTCTCGCAAAACTGTCTGCGTTTATGCTTGTACACGCGCGTAACATGATAATAATTAGCACTGACTGAGCTTTGCCTTATGTAAGTCGTTTTAACACACTGAGATTATATTGCATTTAAATTTTGTGCTTATTTTAATTAATTAAAATCCCTGTAATGGTTTCGTTTGAAAAGTTGAATTTTTTTTCATATTTTAAGGCGGTTGCATGAGCAACGCAATCAGTCTACTTTACAGGGGCTGAGTGAAAAACATGCGCGCGCAGGCCGCCATGCTGGAGTATTGGTAGAAAACTCTGCATCCAGGCAAAAGATTAAAAAACACATGTATTATAAATTATTTAAAATGAAAATAAAAAATGTGAGGTGAACAAAATGTTTAAAATAAAATTTACAAACTTTTGCTCACCTCAGAATTTAGAATCTTTTCTTTGTATATTTTTAAATATTTTTTTAATATTTTGTCCTATGTAGCTCCACCAGTCCACCATCAACGACTGGCGGACAGCTGTTGAAACTCCCGATCTGACGTCACATTAAATATATATTATTATATAGATACTCGGGTGTTTTTCATGAAAAATTGCACCTTTTTATTATAAAAACTTTTCAGTGCTTGTTTTTATTTGAAAAAGCACTTTCATAGAAGAACATTTTTTATATAAACTGAATGCCGAAAATTTGATTATATACTTCAAGGCTTAACCTGAGAAATTTGGACGAAAAATTCGCTACAACAGATTTTCTTCAAATTAATTTGGTGGACTCACAACAATCGTCAAATTAGCTCTGAATATTTTTTCGGAATTTTTTAACCGTTGGTTTAATTATAATTAATTTATTTAAATGAGAATTTTGTGTCCTTCCAATGTTAAATTTGTTAATTAGCATTGCAAAAAAACTATACAACAGATTCTTTTACTTTTTTTTTTTTTACTAAAATCTAATTTTTTAGACTATTTTTCTGAATTGTTTTCATATATTTTGAACCGTGGCGATAATCGTTTCCTATATGTGATGAGAAATGTGACAACGTTCTCAAGGACTGTTGTCACCACCCCCTCCTAAAAATTTATGCGCATTCCAATGCAAACATTGTTGCCACTATAGCCACGCCTCTTGACCTTGACAAAAATATTCTCAGGTTATACCTTAATGTATACACAGATAATTTAATTACTTTGCTTTTAAATATTCTATGTATTCATTAATGGAATCAGTAAATTAAAATTGTTTATAATTGAAATTAATTTCCATGTCAATTAGCCATGCTTTAATGATATTTAGCTTACTGAGTTTTTAATTTCGTAAAAATAAAATTCAATTTAAAATATTGCAATTAATATTCATAATGAAAATATAAATAAAAAATTAATTTTTCATGGTAAAAATTGTGTAAAACTGACAAAAATAAGGGCATTTTTTCTGCATGTGTGTGTATTTTGTTTCTATAAAAATTTCCCACACTCATGGGGTACTGACCGGTATTTGAGTTAGCAATACTAGTAAAAAGTACTGTGAATTCTATGAAGAACGAGCCCTATTTGAGCATTCTACGACAATTTGCTGATTTTATATGAATTTTCAAAACTTTTTTTGATGACGTCATAGCATTGAATCTTAAATGGGAAAATGCATCAGTTAACATTGCTAAAATGAAAAGTTATTGAGGTAAGAATTTGAAACCTTCATTATCGTGATTCTAGCACCTAAAAACCTTGCAAATGAAGTTTTAGTTACATTTCAATATTAAGTATGGGATTTGGTAATGTTAACTGATATATTTTCCCATTTAAGATTCAATGCTATGACGTCATTTTTGAGAGGTTTTAAAATTCATATAAAATCAGGAAATTGTCGTAGAATGCTGTAATAGGGCTTGTTCTTCATGAAATTCTCGTGCCTTTTGAAATATTGACAAAAACTTGCAACTTTTTTTTTGGTCAGTACCCCATTATTAAGTGTCGTTGACCTTTTGTTCGAAGTTATTGCTACTCTTAGAGAAGAAAATTTTCCGCACAATGACTGTAACCTGCAATACCATTTCGTCGATCATAAGTTGCATTTTTTTAATTGTGTTAACATTTTTACGTAAACAAATAAATAATATTATTTAAAATAAACAAATTCAGTGATAATCTGATAACTAATATTATAGTTTTAATTGCTTTCAATAGAAAATGACAGTAGATCTTGTCGTTTCAATTTACCTCACCTCAAAACGACTCGGGTATAAATAATTTATAAACCACTGAGTCATTCAACCCACTACACTAAAATGTCAAAGGTTTAATTGATGTGTTATTCAAATCATAATTTAATAACAAATTAATTATACGAGTATGTCAATGATAATATATTCTGTCAAAATGACAATGTAACAGTATACACTATTATATGTCCTCTTTTGACGGCATTTTTCTTATTGCGATCAATTTGTATGTGTCTACACATTACCTTTCAACTTCTGACTTCTTTGCGTTATGTTACTATATTTATTAAATTTAAGCGACACGCATGTCACAAAAATATATATGTGTATATTTTTTTCGCATTACGTGCATTCATATAATAAAAAATGGAATAACTTGGAATTTATTATTTTTTGTTGACATCAACGTTGTATATATTTTTTTGAAACAAAAACGTTGTTTTGATTTGGACACTTTTCTTTCTTTATTTATTTAGATTTATTATTATATATTATATTTTTCAATCAGGGCAGCAAAGCAGTTCGCCAACTCGCGTATGGTTAAACTGCATGGTTCCGCGATAATTTCTTCAACTTCTCTACATCGAAATTGATTTCATGTGATAAAAAAAAGATAAATTCACTTAAAACTTCGTGAATCTAATTTTACCTCCTTTACAAACTATATCAAGGAGTTTAAAATAAATTTTCTCTTATGTAGCAGAGTCACACTTTTTTTTTAAATTTGATTCTTTTGCGAAAATTATATTTGAAAGGTTAATTTATTTCACAAAGCATTTTTCTTGGAAGTACTATTTTTGTAATTACGCAACATCTTCTACTTTGGAAATTATCTATAAAATTATACAATATAGTATTGAATATATTCATTTAAAAAGCAAAAAGACGTTTTAATAGTAAAGCACTGAAATAGAATGGTGCTATAAAATCCGAATGGGTCAATGTTGTTGCATGCAATTTTTGGTGAAATTTACTGCCAGTGAAAAGTTGCTGTTAAAACGAAAATTTCCTAGCTCCTTAAAAATTCCTAGCTCTTTCTTAACTGCATTACTGATTCAGTATTCAGTATTTAGAAAAAGTCAGAACTATATATATATATATATATATATATATATATATATATATATATATATATATATATATATATATATATATATATATATATATATATATATATATATATATATATATATATATATATATATATATATATATATATATATATATATATATATATTATATAAATTCCCCTTAGCAGCCCAGTAAGCTTTTTTTTTTTTAATTTATTTATTCCAAATTATTTGTGCACTGTGCAAAAGCCTCTGCAATATACAGTATATAATATTATGTTAGTGTGTTATTGTACAGAGTTAGTCAAAAAGGATGAAACTGCATGGGCTACATTGGAGCAGCGAGTACGCGCTGTTCCAAGGATGGATATAACAACGCGGGGGGAGGGGGGGAGCACAATCCTTATTAAATTAAATTTGTGGTGGGAAGGGTGGGAGATGTTAATGCATTTCTCGGCACCTTTTGAGATGGGAGGCGATCCTGCCGTTCCCCCCCCCCCCTCTCTTCCACTGGATCTGCCCTTGTGCTGTTCCACTTATTCTGACTAAAACTGCACAATGTCATTGTGCATTTCGAAAATATGGTTGTGTAATATTTATTATCAAAATATAAAATATAATTAGTATAAAAAATAAATCTGATTTTTTTTTCAATATATATATTATAATATGTTCTATAAATATACCTAAAGACTTAAAGAGGTTACATTAATTCATGACAATATTATTATTTAATTATTTAGTGAGAATATTTTGTGTTACAATATATAATTATACGGTATCAACTCTCATGCATGCATGCTTTTATTTACACGTGACAGGTTGATTGTCGTTAACAAAATAGAGTTATCGTGTAAGCAAAACTTACACCTCTGAATTTAGCTCAAAAGGTTGATTTATTATTGTTTGTGCTAGGTGTTGTATTTTGCTATACAATGTTATAATATATTCCACGTACATTATTTCACAAGTCATTTCTTCATTGTACCACATCAACTTGTATTCATATACATATTATCACTGTTGTTTATAAGATATAGCACTACACACCTACCTAACTTACAGCAATATAATTATTATGAATATAGAAATTTAGTTTACTCTGTATCAAATAATTATATATCAGTTATGAAAGATATGGTAATGTTTACTGTATAAAGTTTTGAACTATGATATTATACATTAGTAACTGGCGTACACACTTATAGTGTTATTAATGTAAACTGTAACATGGTAACTTAGGAACTGCTTTAAGTTAATATTCATATGAACAATTGATTACACAGAACATGACTAACGTATTCTGTAACTAAGGTTACAGCATATTATATATGTAATACATAACAAGACTGTGGAATGAAACCTCTTCAAAGAGATGGGATATTAGGAATTCCATCTTTGGCTTACAATATAGTCATGTCGTATAAGATGCAATGGCAGCCTCCCATGCAATTGTACTGCTGTCTTCCTATAATATAAATATTACATAAATGGTCGTATTTCGTATTATTTGTATAACTCTGATAATAGAGAAACTTAATTAATTGGTAGCTGGTTTGAAACGAAGGACATCACTGGCCAACACGAGCCGAATGACTCCCGAGCGGTTCCGACGAAAACCAAAAACCAAGTTAAAAAAATGTGACGGCTAGTGTAGACCTGAGGGTATACAGTTGTAAAAGTGCGTACATAAATAAAAATAATAAAAAATTTCATTAACTAATATTAAAATTGGGCATTTAAGTATGAGTATACAGCAAATATTTACTTATTATTTCTTGTTTTACTTATTTCTTATTCACTTAAATATTATATAATGACGTAATTAGTTTTTATATTTATTAAATTAGTTTCAGATATAGTTTCTAGACGTGTATTTGCTCTTATTTTCACTATAATTTTGTGTAAGAATTTTGTTTCTTAAGTGTTCATTTAATGCTTATTTCTACATATAATATAGTTGAATATTGTTCCTCTTAATGAAGATATTATATATTTCTTTACTGTAAGTATTTTAATTAAGATTAAAATTTTGTAGTAACAAGTGTTGGTAATGTTGTTTTTGTGTTTACTAGCGAGCAATGACAAAGGAAGTTAAATACATGCCTGCAAGAAACGGCTCTACTGTTAACAAAGATTTTTAAAGACCCGGAACAGAACAGTGTTTTGAATCGTGAGATTTACCAATTTTAAACCCTCCGCATTATCATATTAGTTGATTAAATTTTGTTTAATTATGTCTTATAGGTTTTTAATCAGTGAAAGAGATGAGAAACCAGCATTTTACCTGCAGTCTTTCAACGTGTGATCGCCGCAGGCTCTCAGTTATTATTATTTACAAATAAATTATATTTTTATTTATATTTTTTTATTATTATTTATTTTTAAATGCTTAATAACTTAATGAAAAAGTACAGTACATTGTGATAAATTAAAATTTAGGTTAATATCTACATAGATACCTTTCTGGTTACCTCTTCATAAACCTCGGCAACATTGGGTTCTCATATTTTTTTTCCTGCCACTCATATCTATAATATTTTATAATGTTACCGCACTTCAATTTATTTTACTAACGTTGCTATATAATAGTAGTAATAATTAAATGCCATAAACTTTGCCATTTTATTGTATCCTACTTCCCATTTTCAATTTCAAACACGGCTCTCATTATTTTCACCACCACTCGGTTGTTCGTTCCAACACATCCCTGATTCGATGCCAAAAGTTCACTGAGCTGCGTAACTTTTTTTTCCTGGCTGCTGGCTGGACCGCACAATCCTTTCCAATGAACATCATTAGGTAATTATTTGTGGCTCAACCTGCAAACAACCCTAAAAAATTCAGTCTCTATAAATTAAAAAGCTTTTTTGTGTTTCATTTGGACGCATGTTTTTGATTACTTTTAACTCGATGGTATATTTGTTAACTGCTCTACAGTAAATTAAACATTAGGTTATAAATATTTAACACTCATTGAGGTAAATTTAGTAATTATAAAATAAATATAAATTTTTAATCATATTACATAAAACTGCTGGATGCATCAACACCAGACAGATAATACTTCACGTACTTTCAAATTTCATGTAATATAATACGATACGTGAGATTAAGTACTTTAAATATTTACTTTAAACGATGAATATTAACAAGTATATACTTATATAATGTAGTACAATATAATACATTTGTAATATATTATATAATTTATATATGTCATTATCTTGCACTCTCGTGTTGAATTATGCGTTTGTCTATTTGATTATTCATTAGTAGCTGGGAGAGCGGTTAGGAAGCCCATATGGACTGCGAATAGCAGAAAATAACTTCACAGAACAATACGTCAGAGTTTGATTTGTGTGATATTTGATTAACTTGTGATGTAAGAGACACTACAATAGTTTCTCCTGTCACACGATATTTCTGCATGATCATGATGCACTATTTAATTTGTTTTTTATCTCATTTTTCGTTGGAACTTTTAGTGCTAATAAGAAAAAAAAAAAAAAAATACCAATGACGAGCAACGAATTAAACACTGTTAAGTTCTGAATTTGTTACCGGGAATGTACGTAAAAACGCTCTATAATCGTAAGACATACCTTCACTTACTCATAAAAGTAATGTTCTCGTGTGCATGTAATTTATTATACAGTACATGTAATAATTTATTAAAGTAGCTTTAACTTAAGTGCACATACTCTGCAGAATGCATTTGCAGTTAAGGTAGATTAAGGTAGAGATAACGCCGGTCAGCTGTTCGACGTAGGTCCCTTTGATTAACATGTAAACCTTATCAAATTCACAAAAATTCAGAAATTTTTTTGAGAGGCAGATATTAGTGCCTAAAAGCCATAGAAAAAGTTTCAAAACAATTTAACGAGACGATTTTTTTTAATTATTTTTTTTTTTAATTTTAGGACTTTCCCATGGAGAGACAAATTAAAAACTTAATTAAAAAAAATCGGCTGGTTCAATTGTTTTGAAATTTTTTCTATGGCTTTTAGGCACCTCTCAAAAAAATTTCAGAATTTTTGTGAATTTGCTAAGGTTTACATGTTAATCAAAGGGACCTACGTCGAACAGCTGACCGGCATTATCTCTACCTTAATGTCACATAGTCACAAATTTGAAGATACTCTCGCCTGAAGACGTGAAACTTTGAGTGAATGACATCGTAACCTTTATACATTATTACAAATCTTAGTTTACGTGTGGATTCGACTGCGCGCGGCGGCCATCTTGAAATTTATATTAAGGCTCTTATGGATGACGCCAGTCGGTCTGGACTGTCTGGAGCTTGGCGCCATAGAGTCGGGCGTAAACTTAGACTTTTTATACTGTAACAAACTTAATTAATTTGTATCTACGCCTAACTTATGCTCTAAATAGTATTATATAGTTCTGTTAATCAATTCTTCACAAGTCGCATTTTTAGAAACTATTAATGTAATTTTAAATGGAACGAGCTTCAATAAATTCATGAACTTAGAAATTCTCTTAATTTCTCGTAACGAAAGAAAAAAATCTCTTCATAAAAAATTTAAAAGTCAGCGTTTTAATAAAAATTAATGTCTACTAAAATATATAATCTTATTAGTGGTAAGTCTATAAGTGATAAATTTCATTGTGGGGATTTATGTAACTTCCAGGAAATAGCGTTCTGGCTTTAAAATTACCATGGGATTTAAAATAGAGTTTAAAATAAAGCTGTACATTTATAATTAATTATGTTGTAAAATAAAAATAAACGCAAAAAAATGCAGGTGCAAACAATTAAATTAAATCAATTAAATTCAACAATTAAAGAAATAAATAAAAATGGGCGTATTAAAATACAGTAGAGTTAGAAATACCAAAAATAAATAAATTCATATTTTTGAAAATATTGATAAAAAAGTCAAATTGCAATATATTTTGTAACAGATTTCTACAGAGTAAAGTAAATTTATAGATTTTGATCTCGTCAATTTAATTACAAACTGAATTCAGCTTTATAATATTATATAATTACATTAATTGTTAACTTGAAAAATGAGACTAACTGTAATTGTAAAGTGTAATTAATTAGGTGCACGAAGATGAAGTTAGTTTGACTCTCGAGCGACTACGATTACGACGGATCAGTCTAATTAGAGATGCTAGTGTGCGTCACAAGATCGTCTTAAGTTCGTACTGGGGAGGAGGGGGCTTATCTCCTCTGCCACACTAAGAGCTCATTAAATACCACCCAAAACATCCGTACCTCGACCTCTCTAGACGTCGTGTTTGTTAGACCAATATGAAACTTCTCATTAGATACTTTGTGCTTGCTTAAGTTTAAGGAAACAAGTAGCCACGACGACTTCTATTTAAGTGTTATTTTATTAATTATAATGAGGAATTTGTATGCGTGAATCTGATTGGCTTAATCGAAAGAGGGGGCTGAGAAATACATGTGTGAATTTTATGCGAATTTTTTGAGCACTGCAAGTATGCTCAAATGCATATTTAAAAGATGCACTTTACCTGCATGGAGGCGATGGCGCATCGCCAGTGACGTCATCGCTATGTCAGGTTCGGTTCACTATAGATATGCATACCTGTACGCACCTGCATAACAGGTAGCCAATCAAAAACAATCTAGCCAAAATTCAAAATTTCAAATGCCTAGCCTATTAGTTTTAAAACTTAAAAAATGCACATTATTCCATATACGCGTACTGTAAAAACACACTGGGAGATAAGTAATATTACAAACGTACCTTTCATCATATTTAAATAATAGAAATTGTTTCGCAAATAGTTTCATTTAATTGAAGAGAAGATGCAATCGATGCAATATCAAGTCCTGCCACCAACTTTTCTGTTTAAATTATTGGCGCGTCATGCATCAATCAGCCAATAAAAATGTGTAAATTTATCATACTGGACTCCTTCCGTATCTGCTGATTATCTATTGAATTATTTTATTAAACCTAAAACTGAGCCTCTTTTCTTATCTACGAAGATAGTAGGATGCCGTAGGATTCAATATTTAACCTTATTAAGACCCTTGAATCATAATTTATCAATGTCTTTTCAACCCCCTGTTTGCTGCTGCTGAAACCAGAAACGGAAGGATTGAAAAATAAATACAGTTTTAATTTCAACATTTCTATAACGCCTGTACGTGGTCGAGTGGAAAAGCACTCGCCTTCCATGCAAGAGGTGAGGAGTTCAAATCTCCTCTGGTTCATTTTACATTTTTAGTAGCACGAAGAATTAATTCAAACGTACGGGGTAAAATAATCTTATTTTTTCTTACAATATAATCATGTTATACTATTATAAGTCACACTTTTTCATATAAATACGCACTTACAAAAACTTTGCAAAAAAAAAAAAAAAAAAAAAAGCAAAAAGCAAAAACCAAACAAAAAAAAGCGTTTCATTCAATGATAGAAAAATTGATAAGAAATTATAAACAAAACTATTTTACCCCGTTTGAGTTAAAAATATGAAATAAACTTCTTCGTGCTACTAAACGCTACTAAAAATGTAAACTGAACCGGGGGAGATTTGAACCCTTCACCTCTTGCATGGAAGGCGAGTGCTTTTCCACTCGACCACATATAGGCGTGTTGGAAAAGTTGAAATTAAAACTGTATTTATTTTTCAATCCTTCCGTTACTGGTTTCAGCAGCAGCAAACAGGGGGTTGAAAAGACATTGATAAATTATGATTCAAGGGTCTTAATAAATTTAAATATTGAATCCTACGGCATCCTACTATCTTCGTAGATAAGAAAAGAGGCTCAGTTTTAGGTTTAATAAAATAAATCAATAGATAATCAGCAGATACGGAAGGAGTCCAGTATGATAAATTTACACATTTTTATTGGCTGATTGATGCATGACGCGCCAATAATTTAAACAGAAAAGTTGGTGGCAGTACTTGATATTGCATCGATTGCATCTTCTCTTCAATTAAATGAAACTATTTGCGAAACAATTTCTATTATTTAAATATGATGAAAGGTACGTTTGTAATATTACTTATCTCCCAGTGTGTTTTTACAGTACGCGTATATGGAATAATGTGCATTTTTTAAGTTTTAAAACTATAATAGGCTAGGCATTTGAAATTTTGAATTTTGGCTAGATTGTTTTTGATTGGCTACCTGTTATGCAGGTGCGTACAGGTATGCATATCTATAGTGAACCGAACCTGACATAGCGATGACGTCACTGGCGATGCGCCATCGCCTCCAGGTAAAGTGCATCTTTTAAATATGCATTTGAGCATACTTGCAGTGCTCAAAAAATTGGCATAAAATTCACACATGTATTTCTCAGCCCCCTCTTTCGATTAAGCCAATCAGATTCACGCATGCAAATTCCTCATTAAAACTTTAAAAAAAACTACATTAAAATTATATACCATATTATACAAATTGACAACTGTCACGATTTAAGCAAAAATTAATTTAAAAAAAAAATCTGAGCCCCAAAACTCCCAAAATACATTATATTAATTTTATTTTTTTTTAAATTTTATTATTTTTCTTGTACTTCACATGTTATTATAATATTAAATGTACAATATTGTTATTGTTATACAGTATAATAATATCACCAGTATGAAACTGACAAATTCTGAAATTTATTGGTATTTGTAATATGCATGTGTACAAAATTTAATTTTACAACTTTCCACAATACTACTTTTAAAATGTTATTAAAATTTATGTAGAAAACATGGAACAAATAACTTTTGTCATGTTTATTCATGTGAAAATGAAATCATGTTTTTACGCATGATTTACCGTTCAGATTTAGCTAAACAATATGCCAAAACTCTTTTTGTACGTTGTATTGTACATACATTGTTATATATATATATATATATATATATATATATATATATATATATATATATATATATATATATATATATATATATATATATATATAATATATATACACATATCACACTGATTCATGAAGAAGAACTTATTATCACTTGGTCATTGTAGCATTAATATAATCTACATTTTACAGTAAAGCTTTTTCATTTATATGCAAGATATTGTAGAGTAAGATAATTATTTCATCAAACACCTGTCTGAGTGCTGCATTGTATTACCGAGCACAAAAAATACTTCAACTCGTTCCTCCAGTGTCATTGCATTACATCATGGAAAGACTGTGGAAAGTAATTCCAATCCATCACTTATCGATCGTCGTGTTTTAGCCTCTTTTTTTTAAAAAAAATAAACAATGTAAAATAATTAAGGTGGACAAATTGTAAAAATTCAAACTCGTATTTTCGTATATTATATATTACGCTTTCAAGATTGTGCACGGAAGATTATAATAGATGATACTGGATCAAAGTAAATATTAACGATTTAAAAATAAACTTCAATAAGTAATATAAACTAACCCACCTCCCATGCACACAAAATTAGTCATTTTGTAATCGAAAAATATCCCCATTGTATAGATAGGTTAATGTTTAAATAATCGAAATTTAATCAAACCTTGTTTGATTAAGAAGGTATTACGCCTGCAGGATAGGCAACAGTGTGTGCTTCTTTAATAAACTCTGTATAGATGATTGGTATTGTATTATAATGTACTGCATGTCACTGTCATACACCGTTATCGACATTACTTTAATAGATGCCAGACTTTATAGGATAGGCTTACTTTTTTTTTTAACTCTTAATGACGTTGAAAGTAACCTTTTTCGAAAATGTTCTCCATTTAATGTTTCCTTGTCATGCATTTTTTTTACGACTCATGTATTTCATAAATATGCCAGATTATGTACTAGCTTATATATTACCCACCGGCCTACCAGCATTCACTTTATATATTATATAACGAATTATTAATCAATTCACCGAAATATATATCAATGGTTATGAAAAGAACCTTCGAAAAAGGAAAAAGTTTGCGTAAATGAAGTTGTATAAAAATTTTAGGTTACTTGTTTTAATTTTGTTATATTTCTATTGCTTATAGAACTACATACGCCACGAGAATCAGCATTTTTTTCTGATGGGAAACGATGTCTTATTCGTCCCATTGCAACAATTTTGAAAAACGGGTATTTTTCACCCCCTAGTGGCCTAAGGGTTGATGTGAGTTGATTTCTGAAGACACCACGTAATTGAGGAAAGTTAATTACGTGACTTTAGAATTTTTTAGCCGTGTCTTAAAGGCCTTCTGAACCTTTTCACAATATTAAGTACACGGTTAGCTTTGCTTCAGGGTGATTCGGCTGCATAATTTTTTTTGTTTCAGTAGCACAAATATCAGAGATAATACCCGATGAAGAAGCACCTGTGACGTCACTCACGCTCATTCAGCGGTGACAATATAGGGAAATCCCTGCAAAAGATAGGTTCACTCCCGCTGCAACCACGGCCATAATTTTACTTCTGGAATTTTGAAACTTTACCAGGGCAGTCTTGATAATATTTGTCAAATAGACTGAAAGAATTTTTTTGGTGGCGTGTGTACAGACTGAATTATTGCGGTAGCAAGATAAGCTAAAAATTTAACATTGTTTTCCTATCCAACATTTTCGCTCCTCTTTCTACCGCAATAACTCGGTTTGTATGAATGTCATCAAAAAAATTCTTTCAGACTATTTGACAAATACTATCAAGACTGCCCTGGTGTAAAGTTTCAAAATTTCAGAAGTAAAATTGTGGCCGTGGTTGCAGCGGGAGTGAACCTATCTTTTGCAGGGATTTCCCTATATTGTCGCCGCTGAATGAGCGTGAGTGACGTCACAGGTTCCTTTTCATCGGCTATTATCTCTGATATTTGTGCTGCTGAAACAAAAAATTTTATGCTGCCGAATCACACTGAAGCAAAGCTTACCGTGTGCTTAATATTGTGCAAAGGTTCATAAGGCCTTTAAGCTTTTTGATATTTTTTAAATTAAAATGTTGACAAGGGGGTTGAAATTACCATTAAACACCATTAGGGGTTAATTTTACAACGTTTTAATTATCACCATTGGATTCAGCATACCCGATTACCCCTTAGACCAAATTTTGAGGCAAATGTGTGAAAGTTTTTTTATCTGAAAAAAATTAACATTGAGGCCCCATAAGCAACTGCTGGCTCTTAACCTGGTATCCACCTCCAAATGGGGAGGAATAATTTTTTTTTAGAATTCAAACCAATTTAAACCATAAGAATTAAAACTTATGGTTCCACCCTAGGTTCCTACCAAATTTCAACTTTCTAGCACAAAGTTAACCTGCCCAAATATTAGCGTGTGATCGGAACACCATTTCTGGCCCAGTCTGTATAATATCGAAGTAAGAAAGAGAGAGAATTGTTTGGGGATTTAACTAAATCAAGCATTTGATCCCACTACAAACTTTTTTAGAGCAGACGTAAAAGAACGTATAGAAAGAGCTTAAATGAAGAAAAGAAGTCGTAAAATTCCCTGTAGTTTTATGCTTGCTCTCGCGTCACTCAGACAGTCGTACGTCTCGAGGGATGTGAAGTGTGTGTGGCACTTGGGCCGCCAGGATTACTACTCAGTGGTCGCCGCAGCAGCTCGCTAGATTGATGCCGCTCTTTACAACTGCGATTGTATATATCATAAAACGTTCTTTTGCAATAAAATTGTTAGGACAATTTTTATTGAATGATAAAATCATTTGTTGGTTAAGTAATGATTCTCATAATGATTTATTATACTCGTAAGTATAATCCTTGGAAAAGTTCCCTGATAACTGCAGTTTAATATTATAATATATTATAACAAAATTTCATGTTTTCTCTTTACAGGAACTGAAAAACAAACAGCTGATTATTTTGTACTTATGTGCATACATTCATACCTTGTTGTTGCCATAAGTTGAGTACTGTGTATACGTATACCATGCAGTGTGTATATTATAATAGTATACTTCTTGCAACGGAAATTTCATCATTCAGGCTTTGCAAAATTTACAGGGTGGTAATTTAAAATACTTGTAATTATCATAGAGTATGTTATGTATTTATTTTATGTTACAAATACATATACCATTTATAAGAGAAGCAAGTAATTCCTCGCTTTTCTTTTCTTTTTTTTTTCTTTTTTTTTTTACTCTCCCAGTAAAATATTAAAATTCTTTAGTCAATGGCAGGAAAGATTACTAAAGAAAGAAGCATAGAAGTTCATTTACATATTTCATATGTACGCACACGATGATATAAACTTTTTTGTATTTAATTAAAGGTATTTTTTTTTAAATATTTGTTGTTCTTATAAATAAACCATAATAAAAAAAATCTTTCTTTTGTTTATATTCAACAATGAATATAATTTTGTTCCCATGGTGCATATTATAAAAAATTAGTTCAATTTTTTTCTTTTTCTTTTTTATCCTAGAGCACAATCTAGATAACGAGCTAGCACTGGTGCACCAGACTATATAGATAAGTACTCTGGTTTCGTAATGGTACTCTGAGAAAAGGGAGGTAGATATAAAAAATATATATTATATATATATATATATATAAAAGCTCGTGGGCTTTTCATTTTGGTTGCTCATCAGGGATTTTACTTTGAATACAACCAACTGCAGACGAGGACTTTTTAATTACACCAGACATGATTCATCATCAAGGATTATATACTTCACCACAATAACACAGTGCAACGAATAAAAAGATTTTTTTAGTACTATTGTTACACTTTTATTCACATATTTATGTTTATTTCTTTTTCTAATTATTTAATTAAAATATTTTTATAAATTAAATTTCATTCCTATTGTTTTTTATATGTTACTGTTTAAAACCAGCAATCTACAGAAAAATATTCTGATTATTTTAGAACTATTCATGCTCATATATATTTCCAACTTTTCATGAACTGATTCATGCATCCTCAAACAGCTAAGCTCATACAAATACGTACCTGTCGATGATTTTGGTTCAGACAAAATCACGATCATCGTAATAATATGCTCTATACTGTATACTGAAAAGACAACCCTTCTATAAAACTGTAATTTTATCTTGTTACAGAATTTAAGCTGCTTTCCGAGTTGACAAATATATAACTTAATGAAAAAAGAAAAAGAAATCATATTTTTTTTTTTATTGAGTAGAATTTTAAACAGAAACGATTACTTTAAAAATTATGCATTGAATTTTTTCTTTACCTTTTCTATCAAACATTTATAAAGTTAGTATGAATTTTAATTAACTATATTTATCTGAAAATCCACGATGTCACCTTCCTCAAGTTTCCAAGTTATCTTTCGGATCACTTCTGACTTCACACTAACTTCTTGTTTGCAAAAGTAATAAAATATTCTGCGCTCTAACTTGACTTTCTTTTCATAGGAAGTCGATATTAATTAAATTTATTTGAATTATTTTAAAAGTAATTTATTTCTTAACTTATTTTCTATTGTGCAGGTACAAGTTTATGAACAATATTTTTCAAATGAAAAATTAATAGATTTCTGAAATATGATCAAATTACTAATTACTGTCATTCAAACAATGAAAATTAAAATGTATAAATTTAAAAATAAAAATAAAACATTCATAAAGCTGGTTTTATATTAGTGGGTTTCTTTATAAGTTTTATGCTTGAATCTACTGTCGAGTAATGTGTGATGCTGCATGATGATGTACGTTCCATGCTCTATTTTCATTTGTGTTTGCCGTTTTACCGGTTTACAAATGTTTTCATAATATTTTAATAAATTATTAGAAAACTGAAAAATGTTATATTTTCTACTTACAAGTTAGAAGCAGCAAAACTTGTGTTAGAGAAAACAAGTTTGGCAGCTAAATATGAATTAGTTAAACTTTTTTATAAAAAAAAAGTAATTTTCGACTTTCATTTGTCTTTGTGTCAGTCGTTTATTTGTCAAAGTGACTCTACCAGTGGTATTCGTGAGAGCTGTGTGGCAGTAAATTGTATCACCATGCATGCGAGCACTTGTAAGTCGTATACTCCCTAAGGAATTGTGGGGTGCAAGGTGCGGGCACGTTAATTAAAAGCTCGCGCCATCGTGCCACGCCGTGATAAATTGCATTGTGGCAGGTCGCGTACCTCCGCCGTGCTCAAGATCATGTATCTTGCCAGTAAACGTGCTAGCTTTATCTTCTCCTTATTTACTTTACTTCTTTAACGTGGGGAAAATTAAATAATCTTATTGTTAGTATATTACATGTATATATAGAGTTAAAACAAATGTATTGCTGGAGTTATTTTAATTGTTTGAAATTTAATACCTTTGTTGAAAATGTTTATGATATAACACCATTGTAAATTATGCTGTGTTTACCTTCAGGCGTCAGACATTTCAGCTATTTACATCAATGGAAACTTTATAAATATATATTATATAGTATAATATAACATAATTAACATGTATTATGGATGACTCAAAGCCGAAAAATATATATTATATAGTATATATATAATAATGAACTTTCAATATATATATTAAAATAATCCTTAGTTATTCAATATAATAAATTTGTTAAAAATGGACAATTTGTATAATTTTTTTTTACTAGCTCAATCGAAAGAGGAGGTCGAAAAATACACCTGTGATTTTTTTTAGATTTTTATTCGCATCGCATCATGGCTAAAAGAGAGGTCACGTGACCTGGAGGCTTCGCCCGCGTCGCCTATGACGTCATTGAACTGTTAGGTCAAACAAACGATCGACTTTATAACGCTTGTAAACAACCACGTTGCTATGGAAACAAGCAACAATTAATTTATAGTTTACAAGCGTTATATAGACGATCGTTTGCTTCACCAGACAGTTCAATGACGTCACTGGCGATACGGGCGCCGCCTCCAGGTCACGTGACCTCTTTACATCCCTATTTTAGCCATGATGCAGTACGAACAAAAACCTCATAAAATTCATAGGTGTATTTTTCGACCTCCTCTTTCGATTGAGCTACTAAAAAAATGTGATGCGAATTGTCCATTGCATGTTAAAAAAAAATACTGTTTTTAAAAAATAAATTTTACTGTTTTACGATTAATTTATAATGTGGTAAACATCAACTACCATCATCCTTTTTATATATCAATGTTAGTAGAGGTGCAGCTACTATAGCCACCCCTCAGGCGTTATGAGCACTTAGCACCGCTTGACAATAAGTGATATTGGGGGAGGGGGAGGGGGGCTGTCAATCATTCGTTGACATCTTGGAGCGCTCTCTTCGGCGACCACATTTATTGACGATTAATTAAAAAAGCTAGCTGGACCACACGGACGTGATCTCTTCTGTTTGTTTACATTATCAGCGCCCAAAGAAAAGAAAAAAAGCAAAAGCGCCTGCATCCTTTATGCCTGCCGCTTATGAATTATCAGGAAGCGTGAGTGGGGGGCTGTCATTCATACATTGACGTCTTCTAGCGCTCTCTTTGGCGACCACATTTATTGACGAATACGTATAAACAAAATATTTTGATAATATAAAAAACTTCCCGAGTGAAATCACTCACTTATAAATTATTGATGTTGGGTGATGTGTGTGAGAGGGAGGCTGTGCTGCAGAAAAAAACAAAACAAATTTTTTATGAGATAAACATAATAAATATCTTTCTTCTTTCTAACCTTCTTTCTCTCTTTCCATAGCTCTATATTTAAATAAAGCTATTAAGGAAGGTGAGTCTTCCAGGGTTCGCTCCTCCCGATGACGAATGAGTGTAAATCAAAAGCCGGCGGTGCTAATAATGACCGTCGCCTAGTCATACCTGACCGATTCTTATCAGCATCGTCACCAAGGCCAAGAAGTCATTACTTGACGCTGAAAATATATTTTTAGGAGTATTGATAAATTTCCAGTCTCTTCTGACTGACTAATACGTGACGTTAGGCATTCCTATGCAAATGCAGACGGTCACGACCATATAATTATATTATTATAACTATATATTTTTTTAATTTTCTTCAAATCTCATTGTTAGGTTTAAATTAATAAAGGCCTTAGAACTTGTGTTTATATAATTTATTAAAAAAATTACAAGAATTACTGAACACGGTAAAAATAGCCGTATTCTGAAACGTCTTGCGTCTTACATGTAGGAGCATACTGCAAAGAGTTTTTCATGTCGCTGAAAGCATAGCTGCTACCCTCCCCCTCCTTTTCAACGATAAGAATGGACCAATTCTTATCGAAGGCTCCTCTCCAAATAATTTTTCTGGAGATCCCCTCCATCTCCAAATCTTTTTGACTCAGTGGCTTATACGTGGTCACTGTGTCCTAAAAAAAGGATGAAAATATGTATTAAAATTATATTAAATAAAAAGTCGTAAAATAAAATGAGTACGATTTTATAATGTGAAGTTTTAAAATTAATAATAGCATTTTTATATTATATAGTATGCAAATTTTAATTTTGTTAATTTATTTAATACATCTTTGAATATAATGCTCTGTTGTAAAAACTAGCATAAAAAAACATGTGATATGATACGATATAACGTACCTTTTTAATAAAAATCTTCACCCCCAAACTCCTCGTTTCTAGAAATTTTGCAAGGCACGGTTCTCTCGCCGGTGACATTTTCGCGTGCAGTGACAAACATAGACAAAATGACGCGAAGGTCAGAGAAAGGTGGGGAAAATTGTGATAGCTGCAGGGTAATTGCACCGGGGGTATAAAGGAGCGGTCAAGAAACTACCCTCCACAGTACCTCAACGAGCAGCCCGAGCAACTTCAAGTGCCCCATCACCTTCAACTTCGCAAACAGATAACGTAAGTTTCAACTTGTAATTTGTGACTCGGTTTCATTATATATAGAACACATCGTGTTGATAATTACACAGCAATTTAAAAGAAAATAATAAGATATTATTATTTTATATTATTTTATTTTACTGTTTATTTTACGAGGTGTGATATTAATATTTAACGTTATTTTTGAAACATATTATTATTAAACCAAAATTCATCAAATATTCAAATGTCTCGATTTTATATTAGCCTCTTACAGTGTTTTTCTTATAATTCTGTTTGCTAATTTTATAATATTCTGTATATTTCAATTTTTTAATTATTTATCGTAATGCAGTATAATATAATAAATATATAAGTGTATATTATTTTTAATTGTATCAAACTATAACAAATATTTTATTTTCTATATATTTTATATAATATTATATATTTAATTTTATAATATATATTTTTCATACGTGTATATTGTTTTAATTTTTTGATGTATAATATGCATGTCTTTACGAATATGTAGTATATTAAAAATTTTAAAACTATTTAAAAATAAGGCATACCTAGTTATTCAGGAAGGTTTTTTAATATTTTTAATATCTTCTCTCTCTTTCTCTCTTACAGATGGAGGCAGCACTCAACCGTATGCAGGCAGAGGCACAGGTTGGCATCTACGCAAAATGCAAGGACCTGGAGGTGAATCGCCCCTACCCGCTGTTGCGGTTCCGCTATTGTAACACACCGTACGGCCAGGGCTTGATGGCGTTTCTCACCGGGGACAACGGCTCGATCCTCCGTGTCATTCTGCCTCAGCGGTTCTCGTCCGAGGTCTTCACGACCGCAAATATCAACGAGTACAATGAAGGAACCTGCTTCAGGATGAACATGGTGTACCGCGGCTTGCAGGGCAACTCTGCAGACGTCTTATTCATCAGAGTATAAAAAAAAAAAAAAAATGTAGACTGAAATAATTGCAATAAATCAACCTTTATAACGACATATTTGTTAATCTTTTCTCCTTAAACTATCTAGGCAATTTAAGTAACGCTAAAGCATATATTAGCTTAATAATAAGTTACTATAAGTATAAATTAATAATTTAAGTAATAAATAATAATAATTTAAAATTAAATATATAATATAATATATTATAATACAAAATTTAGTAAAATGTTAGTATATTTTAATAAAACAGAAAAAAACTAGTTTAGCATTTATAAATAAAATAATGTAAATAATTAAAAAAAAAAAAAAAATATATATATCACAGGAATTACTTTTAAAAGAAAAAAGAAAAAGAAACAAATAAAAGAAAATAAAGAAAGACATGAGTTAAAAAAAAAAATAAACTTAAAAAATTATTATTCCAATCCAAAATTTAACATACTAAATATATAAAAAAGTAAACATTACTGTTTAAAATAAATAATAATAATGAAATGCTATAAATTAAAATTATTTCACAAGTGATATTGATACTAAAATATATGTAAGTGAATAAATAAATAAATAAATAAATAAATAAATAAATAAATAAATAAATAAATAAATAAATAAATAAATACATAAACATATTTAAATGAAAAATAAGTAACATAATTTTCACACATAAGTATAAATTATAATTTATAGCATATAAGGCATGAAATAAAATTGAGCGGTATATTTTAAACAAAATATTTGAATACTTACTGTACGCATACAATACAAGGTCATTTGATGCACCTTCTAAATGAAAATAGAAAATAGCCGTAAAACGTACAGAAGGGAGGGGGTAACCTCCAACAATGTATAAAGGTGCGTGTGTCGGCTCTAAATACATTAGTTTGCTACTACCTCGGTGCAGTTTTTATTCATCGACACACGTTAAATTTTTTCTACTAACTTTTTATAGTAAAATTTTTAAAATGAGTGCTAATGAAAGCATGTTGGGTTTCCTGAATAACTCACATGCAAATGACATTTTAAATAAGTTTAAAGATCATGACTTTTACGGTGATACGAATTTGTTAAGAATAGTATTGAACGCATTAATTTCTCGAGTGCAGAACCACGGTGATTACATAACAAACTTTGAACTTTATAACAATTTTATTTATAAATTAACCTGTGCTTTGCTGACCAAGCAGCAACAACAAACTGTTAACACTGAATCACTGTCTCAGAGAGTTTCTGATCCACCATGTGAACACCAAATTAAGCCTATAAGTGTACCACCAAGTGAGCCAGCAAGTGAACGTCGAGATATCAGCACACCAATTACATCATCCTCGCAGATCAGTGATGAACCCTCAACTTCTACGTCTGGTAGTAATCAGGAAAGTAGTGCTTTGTCCAGTATAAAATTATTAGACAGTGGTATAGTTAAAAGCAACAAGAGATTTAATTATACAAGACATCAGGTTAAATTTATATTGCAAAATATGCCCCAAGATTCTCCTCCACTAGACTGGTTACGTTATGGTTTAAATGAATTACTTGCACATTTAAATACAAATGTACCTGAAAATTCTAAAGTAGGGTTAGTGTTAAGCAGTGAAAATGACCCTACTTCTAAAGTGTTTTTATCATGGCGTAAAAAAAGTCAGTTAGACGTCGATGTGATCCTCACTTGTGTTGAAAGGCGCATGCAGTCTGACAGAACCTTTTTTGCCGAAGGTGCTCTAGTGATTCAATATGATTACATCTCTCCTCCTGTTGGAACTGGCTTCTTACGTAGAAAAGGCATGAACTATAGAGACTTTGCTGGATGTAAAAAAAGTATTGTAACTGTGAAAAATAGAGACGCTTTGTGCTTAGCTAGGGCTCTCGTCATTGCTGTTGCTGTTATCGAGTGTAACAATAATAACCCTGACTACCCGAAAACTAAAACAAGTTGTATTAAAGAGGGACGTAGTATACAGCAACAGTTGGCAGAGGAGCTTTGTACTTTAGCAGATATTGACTTAACAAACGGAGGAGGGATTCCTGAACTGCTTCAATTTCAGAATTACTTTTCAACCATGTACAAAATCAATGTGTATTATGCAACAGGCCGAGGCCGCGAACTTTTGTTTAAAGGGGAGGCTGAGGAAAATGTCACTACAACGTTAAATTTAATGTTTGACAATAACCACTTTGATACCATAATAAACTTATGTGGTGCATTTTCATGTAAATTTTTTTGTGAGGACTGTTTTAATCCATATTATGATAAAGTCGACTTTGTTGTTCACATCTGCGTTGCTAAATGTTATGCATGCAAAAGCAGTCCCAAATGTATTAAGGTGAATTCTGGTATTCATTGTGATGCATGTTTACGATTATTCAACAACGAAAAGTGTTTTGAAAACCACAAAAAGTCAGGAGAATCACCAAACAGTGTATGCGAGCTTCTTTTAAAATGTAAAGATTGTTTAAAAATTATTAACCCCCGCAGAAATACAAAACATTTCTGTGGAGAGTCATACTGTACATTATGCAAAGGGTATAAACCGGCAAATCATTTGTGCTACATTCAAAAATACAAAGTTCAAAAACGTAATAAAAAGTTTTTGTTTATTTTTTATGACATTGAGGCAATGCAGTGCAAGAAAATTGAGGGTCTAGAAAATACTTATGAGCATGAGCCAAATTTAATAGTCTCTCAACAAGCGTGTTACAAGTGCATAGACGACGATAACATTGACAATGACTGCGACGTGTGTGGTCAAAGAGAATTTGTGTTTAAAACAAACCCAGTGAAACAATTTATAGATCACATTTCATGTAAGAGAATACAAAAGAAATTTAACTGTGTACGCATCATAGCCCATAATGCTAAATCATACGACCTCAAGTTCTTGTTAAGATATTATGTTGCAACATTAAAATTAACACCCTCTCTAATAATGAATGGATTAAAAATTTTAAACATGCGAATAGCAGAAACAGACTTGTCTTTTATAGATTCACTGTCCTTCTTTCCCATGCCTTTATCTGCTCTGCCAAAAGCTTTTGGTCTACCTGTGATCAAGGGAAGCTTTCCTCATTATTATAATTTACCCGAGAATCAAAATTACATCGGACCATATCCTGGCATTGAAATGTACGGAGCAGACAGTATGAAGGCGAGCGAAAGACTTGAATTTATAAAATGGCATTCAGAGAGGGTGAATGATGAATTTGACTTTAAAAAGGAAATTGTTAAATACTGTCGCATGGATGTAAATATTTTGAGATTATCTTGTTTAGCTTTTAGAAAAGAGTTTATCGAATCAAACAACATGGAACCGTTTATGCAATCAATAACCATTGCTGGTGCTGCAAGTGTTGTCTACAGGCAAAACTATCTGCAAAAGAACAGCATCGGCATCATCCCCCGACACGGCTACAGAGCGGGCGACCGGCAATCGGCCATTGCCGTGCAGTGGTTGCTTCACGAGGAAAAGGAGAGGGGCGTGGTGATGCAGCATGCGGGAAGAGGCCGCGAGTACAAGATCCCCGGGGGGCATAAGGTGATTATTTTATTTATAGATTTGTTGATAAACATTCCTGAATTCTGACGGCGTGCTCAGCTGACGACTTGAAGCTCAGGTCACAGCTTTTAGGTCAGGTTTCTGCTGTTGGCTTCTGCTAATGGCTTTTAGCTGATTGCTTCAGCAAAAGAGGACGGCAATAATTTATAGTGGGGGCTGACGACTCATTGCAAAGGCCGACGGCTAATAGCAGGGGCCGACGGCTAAT
The DNA here is from genome assembly GCA_949825025.1 of Siphlonurus alternatus. Taxonomy (NCBI): domain Eukaryota; kingdom Metazoa; phylum Arthropoda; class Insecta; order Ephemeroptera; family Siphlonuridae; genus Siphlonurus; species Siphlonurus alternatus. Next base: position 19,363,964 of record OX463781.1, read on the forward strand.
AGCAGAGGCCGACGGCTAATAGCAGAGGCCGACGGCTAAATGCAGAGGCCGACGGCTTATTGCAGAGACCGACGGTTTCTGCTAAAAGAGACGACTAAAAATCTATTAATATTTATGAATCCTAACGGTGTGACGACTAATTGCTCAGGTCGACGGCTTCTGCTGTCAGCTACTGCTGTCAGCTTCTGCTGTCAGCTACTGCTGCTGGCTTTTGCAAAAGAGGGCGGCAAAGAATTTATTTATATTTAGAAATAAAAAAAAAAAAAAAGTATAAAACATATTTAATATTTCTAATCAAGTGATGACGTTTTGCTCAGGTCGACGGCTTCTATGAAAAAGACGGCGTGAAGCACATCCTGTCCTTCAACGGATGCTGGTACCATGGTCACGAGTGCCTGGCTGGCAGGGACACCCCCATCTACGACGACCCGTCAGAGACCCTCAACACTCGTCGCGAGCGCACCAGAAACATGAAACTCAAGTACGAGAATAAAGGCTACCAGGTAAAACTTAATACACTTTATAATTTGATGCTCTTATTCATTGAAATGATCATTTTTCTAATAATTTTTGTTTTGTCAAGGTTACTGAGATGTGGGAGTGCAGCTTCAACGCAATGAAGAAAAAAGATCCAACCATGGCACGTTATGTTGCGGATCACCCGATGAAACTTCTCGAGCCCTTGTCCGTTCGTGATTCTTTCTACGGTGGACGCGTTTCCGCCACGAAAGCTACAGCTGATCTGTTCAAAGGAGAGACCATCCAGTACGATGACATCATATCACTGTATCCGGCATGCACAAAGGTGAAAAATTATTTGCAATTTTGTAACAGATGTATAATTTGTTAAAGAAAATCCAAACCTAATGTATTCTTATGTTTACAGTACGACAAGTATCCCTTGGGACACCCCATCGCAGTTCACGTCGGCAAGGAGCAGTGTGCGGGCTTTGAGACAATGGAGGGACTCATCAAATGCAAGATCCTCGCGCCTCGCGTGCTCTTCCATCCTGTGCTCCCTTATCGGCTACACGACCGTCTCATGTTTTTCTTATGTAGAACTTGTGCCGAGGAAGAGAATCAGTCAGATTGCACGCATGAAGACCCTGAACAACGAGCAATGACGGGGACATGGGTACTTGACGAAGTCAGATTAGCTATAGAAATGAATTACGTCGTGTTGGAATGTTATGAAGTATGGGAATATGAAGTTACAACATTTGACCCAAAAACACTCATGGGGGGCCTTTTTGCATCGTACGTAAATAACTTTATAAAGCTGAAGACGCAGGCTAGCGGGTGGCCGCAAGATATTACGTCAGAAGATGAAAAATTAAAATTTATTTTTGATTACATGAAGCATGAGGGGATTCATCTTGATTATGATCAGATTATGGTTAATCCAGGCCTGCGAGCTCTTGCAAAGCTCCTTAATAACTCATTATGGGGTAAATTTTGTGAGACTCCATTAAAACCACAAACTCAAGTCATTAAGGAGCCTCAAGAGCTCTATGAGTTAATTTTTAATCCTAGCATTGAAGTAAATAGCGTTGAATATATTGCTGATGATATATTTTATGTAAATTGGCAGTACGTTAAAGATACTTATGACCCAAAGCCCTCTGTTAACCCAATCATCGGGGCATACACCACAACGCATGCTAGAATAAGATTGTACCGCGTTTTGCATATGTTAGGGGAGAGGGCAATCTATTTTGACACTGACAGCGTCGTATACTTGTATGTTAAAGGTCAATACAGACCGCCGCGAGGCAATTACATTGGTTTGTTCACAGATGAGCTTGAGGGGTATGGAAAAGGAAGTTTTATTATTGAGTTCATTTCAGGTGGACCAAAACATTACATGTTTCGCATTGCATGCGGAGGAGATGTAAATAACGTTAAAGTTGTATGCAAAGTGAAAGGTTTTAATTTAAATTACGAGGCATCGAAGTTAATAAATTTTGATTCACTTAAACGTCAGATCCTTGAAGGTGCCGATGCTGTAATTGTAACTAATAAGAAAAAAATCAGGTCATTGGATGATCATACTGTCGTATCCAGGCCAGAATCTAAAACACACAGAGTTGTGATAAGGAAAAGAAGGCGAGTAGGAGAATATAATACTCTACTTTTTGGCTTTAAACGTCAAAAATTGGGCTCTTAAAATGTAGAGACTGTGTAATTTAAAGGTGAGGATTTTATTTATAAATGTTAATAATAATATGTTTTTATTTAAGTTTAAATGTTTTCAAAGTAAGAGTAAAATGTATTGTAAATTTTAATTAATAAATCTGAAGTATATAAGAAAATGAATGTGACTTATTTCAGTTGTTTCAAAAATGATTATCAAGTGGCAACACCCTTTTACTGCAATTATTGCTGGTCCTAGTGGATCTGGCAAGAGCTTCTTTGTTGAAAAATTTATAACTCATATAAAAACCTTGTGTGATGTTGAATTTAGTGAAATTATTTGGTGTTATGGAATATGGCAATCTCTCTATACAAAACTTTCAAAAAAGGGAAAAATTACTTTTCATGAGGGTCTGCCATCAATAGACGAGTCTGGTGTCTCTGATCCTCCTCCAAAACTATATATAATAGATGATTTAATGAGGCAAGCAGATGAAAGTGTTACTGATATATTTACGCGAGGTTCACATCACAGAAACATAAGTGTTGTGTTTATAACACAAAATTTGTTTCACAAGGGAAAAAACTTTCGAGATATTTCATTAAACACGCAATATTTTGTAGTGTTTAAGAATCCTAGGGACTCTGTTCAATTTTCATATCTCGCGAGACAGGTTTATCCAGAAGCCCCTCAAATGTTGCTTGAGAGTTTTCGACTAGCAACAGCGCAGCCCTACGGGTATTTTCTTTTAGATTTAAAACCTACCACTAATGACAATGTGAGATACAGATCTCAAATATTTCCCGGTGAGGCAAATTACTTCTTTTCTGTGAAATCAAATACCAGGAACCAAATCGTATATATTTAAACATGCATCACTTACTGATTCAATCAGTCACAATGCCTAGCAGCGTAAAGAACAATTTAAATATTCTTAAGATTTTGACGCGAGTAAAACCAAGTGTTCAAAAATCCATGGTTAATGCATCAGACAGAGATTTAATTTGCAGTATCTGTGAGGCTGCTGACAATGCTTTAAAAGGGAATGTTATCATGTCCTCGCGTCAGAAGCGCAAGTTGTCTCGACATAGAAAGGTTTTAAGATTGTTAAGTAAGCGTGGTGCAACTTGGAAAAAGAAGAGGAAAATAATAGTGCAGTCGGGCGGCTTTTTACTTCCTCTTTTAATACCGGTAATTTCAACATTAATTGGCTCACTTTTGAATAGATAAAAAATGAAGCATGCACAAAAAATGGTGTTAGTCCCTGCAGACGCACTCGATCAGATACAGCATCGCAAAGAAATGAGTCCTCGTGTCGGCAACGTTGACACTAGCATGTCAGATATATTGTATGGTAAGAACAGCAGCATGGATGATTCGGAAAAGTGGAGCCTCTATGAACCGTTGCTTAGAAAATTATTAATAATGTCTGAAAATTCCAGACAACCTATACAACTCCCTGTGCATGAAGTGAGCAGCGTAGAAGAGTCTGTTCAAGACCCAAATAACGATGATATTTATGAACAAACTTTAAAATCAGTACCGAAATTATTAAAGTCAAAAGCTGAAGGTCTTTTAAGCATGTTGAAAAATGAGCCTAAATTTAAATGGAATAAAGAAGGGGTTGTTCAAATAGATGGGAGAACCCTGGAAGGCTCAAATTTGATTGATTTAATAAATGATGTGTTACGTAACCGTAAGCGATCAGATCCTCGGGGATGGCAAGGTTTTGCAAATTTCTTGGCGGATTTAAATATTCCTCAAGAGTTTGTTGGGAACACAAACAGATGGAACTACATGTCAAAAAATCATAACGAAACGATGCAGAAAACAAGCCAGACGCTCAGTACTCCCAAGCGTCGTAGGAGAGGTCAACATAACCGTTCTGATTCCTTAAATAGCTGGACAGAATATAATTTTTAATATTATCATGGAGAAGGAACTTTCCAAGCTTTATTATAGTATTAAACAACCCTCGGGATTTTCTTCAATCCAAGCATTATGGAGAGCTGCAGAAGGAAAGTATACAAAGTCTCAAGTTATAAAGTGGCTTGAAAAACAGGAAACATACACTTTACATCGCCCTTTGAGAAAAAAATTTAAGAGAAATAAATATTTCGTTACTAATATTGACGATATTTGGCAATGTGACTTGAATGATTTGAGGTCAATAAAAGAACATAATAACGGTTTTTCTTACTTGCTGACTATAATTGATATGTTCTCTAAATTTGCATGGGCCGTACCGCTACGTAGTAAGACGGGAGCTGAAGTTACAGACGCGTTCAAATATGTATTTGACTCGAGCGGTCGTAAACCTCTTAAGCTGAATTGTGACAACGGCCGCGAGTTTAAAAATAGAATATTTTTACTAGACTTTTTGAGGTCACAAAATGTTGCATTTTACACCACGAGTGACACCACCAAGGCGGCAGTCGTAGAGAGGCTAAATCGAACTTTGAAGACAAAAATGTGGAAGGTTCTGACGTACCATAATTCTAAAAGGTACATTGACCTTCTGCCCGATTTAATGACAAGTTATAATGACTCTGTACATTCCTCAACCAAGTTTGCCCCTTCTAAAATTAATGAAGATAATGTGTTGCAAGTTTGGAACAATTTGTACCCGGAATATAAGAAAAAGCTGTCATTAAAATTTAAGTTAAACGTTGGTGATAACGTACGTATATCAAAAGACAAGGGTGTATTTGATAAAGGGTATTATGCAAATTATTCTCGAGAAATATTTGTCATACACAAGGCGATACGTAGAAACCCAGTCGTATACGTTTTAAAGGACTTGAATGGCAGCGTTATTAAGGGTACTTTCTATGAGCAAGAACTGCAGAAATCTTACATAACTCCCGAGACCACATATCAGATAGATAAAATACTGCACACTCGAGGAAAAGGCAGCAGTCGCAAGTTGTTTGTGCGCTGGAGAGGATACGGTCCGGAGTTTGATTCATACATTCCAGCCTCTGATTTGCTTAAACTATGAAAGATTCGTTTTATTTGACTTTACCGAGCAATAGTTCTTTCGAAGTGTTTCCTAATAACACAACTGCTTGCTATGTAACACAACTACCCCAGAGAATATCACTATTGGGAGAATGGGAGATATCACTCGTAGAGTTTCATTATCCTCGCACTTTATTAAATATTAATACGACAAACAACATAATTTATTTTGGTGGCAGAAACGAGTATAGTTTCAAAAAGAAAGTTCAAATCGGTTATTACAGCCTTCTTGACTTGGTGTCTACCATTAACAAGATTGCTGAATTTAAAAAATACACTCGCCTTTCAGTAAGTAATAATAAAGTTATGTCTACTCCTACTGAAAACTCAAGTGAAGAAACTGACTTTAAATTATTTACTGACAAACCAAATTTACGGAATGAATCATACAACAATGTAATTAATGAGATAACATTGCAACCGAATTTAGCATTGCTTTTAGGTTTCGACGTGGGTGTGAATTTACTCTCAAATTTGGTAGCTCCAAGATCGGGGGATGTGAATCTAGGCGTTGCTAACCAGATATATTTATACTGTGACATCGCAGAAGGACAGTACGTGGGTGACAGCGTATCACCTTTATTAAGAATAATACATGTTGATAAAAATAATTATTCTTTTGGTTCACAAATGGTATCTCTTTTTGACTCGCCGCATTATGTAAACCTGATTAAAAATGAATTTGAGACTGTTGAAATTGATTTAAGAATAGATTCAGGGATTCCAGTGCCATTTCTGTTTGGTAACTCGACGGTGAAACTACATTTCCGTAAGCAGTCTGTATAATTTACATAAAAATGGCTCACTCGTATGATCCTTATACGGCATATTATCTGTCACAAGCTGGCTCAGGCGTCAGTCATGTTTATTCCGGAGCAAATTATCAAAAAGGACATGGTCTGGGCAGTTTCTTGTCTGGTATTTTTAGAAGCGTTTTCCCGTTACTCAAGAGCGGCGCAAGAAGTTTAGGTAACGAGTTCTTGCGAACGGGTGGTAATATCATGCATGATATTGCACTGCAAAAACCCCCAAGAGAAAGTATGAGGAAGAGAGTGCATGAAGCTGGGCAGAATATAACTCGCAATTTGGACTCTAAAATTAAAAATTTATTTGGCAATGGGTATAAGAGGCCAAAACTTGTCAAGAGACGTCAGTTGTCAGCAGGTAATCGTAAGAAGACCACGCGAGCACGTAAGACCGCCTCAAAGACAAATAAGAGAATTTCTAGAAAAGCTGTTAAACATACTCGAGATATCTTTAGCATTTAAAAATACTAACATGTCTTTTATTCATAACCAGTCTTGTGAGTGCACAAACAGTGAATTGGACATATTCAGCGTCCCTCCCACACAAACTAGTATAGAAAGAGGAGAAATTGTTCATTATCCTCCTATTGCATCCTTATCTGATGACATCCCTATTGAGTTTGTAATTACCGGTAGTGGGGATGAATATATTGATTTACAGCATACAAAATTACATCTCACGGTACAGATTATTAATAAGGACGGAAAAGAGTTGGCAGCTGGTGATGAAATTGCACCGATTAATTACTGGCTTCATTCTCTCTTTGATAAAGTAGACGTGTCGTTAAGAGGGCGCTTTCGTTGAGTTTTGACGTTCAAAATGATGTTTTCTTTGTACGGGTATTTTGCGAAAAACTATTAGTGCGACAAAGTTAAAATTTTCTCACAATACACAAAAAAAGTTGCTCTAAAATAATTTTGTTTTTGTTTTTGTGTAACACTTTGATTAATTTAATTATACTGCGATCAAAGTGGGCGATTATAAGGTACTTTGGGATTTTTTTCCCAGCAAAGTAACTATCGTATATAGATTTTACTTGTAAGATTTTACGCAGAAGTTTGGTCTCTTTAATAAAAAAAATTAAATGTGTTTAATATTGAGAGCTTCTATCATAATATTGCGTAATGAAGATGATAAAATTCAATATTTTCGTTAACAATTTTGTTGCATTCAGCTAGTCGGCTAAGAACTAAAGAAGTGGGTGGAGGGAGAAGCTGCCTCCCACACCCCTCTCCGCCGGCGTGATATATTACTCGACCGTCACCCTCAAAACGACAAAAAAAAAAAGTCAACATGTGCCGGGGAGAGCATTTGTATATACTATATCCATACGCACGTTGACAAGACACTTATAACTTATAATGCACTCGAACAATAATTGTATAATAAATGTAATATTATATACGACTTATATGACCATATAATTAAGAATTTTATTACAAATTCTCTATAACCAACAACATAGAAAAGTAATAATAAATTATTTCCGAATTATCATACGCATTTTTTATAAAACCTTCGTAAATTGTTCGATGGATGCCGCCGTGAGGCTGCAATACGACCACGACTACATTTTACCAGACTACAGTTCTGGGTGTAAAATTTTAAAATTGTGTGTCCAGTGACGGTTGGTGCCAAGCTGTGTTGTTGTTTTTTCACAAGAAAAAATTATAATCAATCGGTATAACTATAATGACGGGGTGCAGGAAAAAAAGAGGATGAAACGAGCGATATTTTAACATTTCATTATACATAGTATATACCATTTTTTTTTTATCCATTATTGATTTTAGTTCAAATAGTCTGTACGAAATGTAAATATATTATCAGAGTGTGCAGTTAATCATTGCGAAAATTATTAATCTTATATTATAATTATATTATAGTCTCTCAATTTCTAGAGAATATTCAAATAATTAAACACTTTTTGCATGTGCTTCAAAGTGGCACTTTTTTATCGTAACATATATCATTGCGTTTTTGTGTGGTTCCCTAGGCTTTAGACATCGTGTTGGTCCATTGATGAAAAAAAAAGAATAATATCCGTCCTGACTAAGGTTTTCCACGGTTCCCTCAGTCTCACTTCAGCGAATGCTGGGACGCGTAACAGGCCGTGGCCACCATCCGTTCCCTACCTTATCCCTACCCATTACCCCGCCGCGAGCTGCATGTAAGCTCTTATAGTGCTATGGTGTATCCTATATATATTTATATTATATATATTATATATATAATATATATATATATAATATATATATATATATATATATAATTATATATATAAGATTGAGACTAAAAAGTTGCCAAAATATTATTATTATTATATTTTTATTTTTATCATTATTTTATATCTTTATTGGTGTATTATATTGATAGTTCATATAGTAAATAACCGCATAATATATAATATGTATAAAATATACATAAATACACGTATATTATATGCATACATTTATTTTATACTCGTCACATAAATTGCTTGCAATCTAACCTAAAACTACATTGCTGAAGGGAATGGAAAGGTCCTCCCTCAATTGTGTCAATTAATTTTTTTAATTTGGGCAAAAAATGTCGCAGAGAGAAAAAAAAAAGACGTCTGTAGGCTAATTTTTTCTCCTGCAACTGATTATTTTAATTTCGTTTTAATCAAATGATTTTTTTTAAACAAATGTATAAATTTCACAGTTGATTCATGTTTGTGGTTTTCTCGCACATGGTGTGCACATGTGCTCCGAGCGCGCGACAAACGTCAAGTTAGCAGGAGCAAGCCACCCCAGCTTGCTTCGAGTCGCCGTGACCCACCCCTCAGTAAGAAAACTCTCCCCTCCAGTTTTGGTCCAGGATCGAACGAAAGCGCCCTCTTAAATCAAAAGCCCGTATCTCAGTCTAATCACATGTATCCGTACAGAGCTTATATGGAGGCTATGTTTAATTATAACCAAACCGCAAAAGAATCGCACTTGACGCAGGCCTTGTGGTACAAAGACACGGCAGGAAAATATGATGTAGACATTGTAAACAATGTTGGGTATTCTGCTCGCAAAGCACTTGTTTCTTCAAGCAGACGAGTTGACATGATTGGTAAGATACACGCTGATATTTTTGGAACTGACAGACTTCTCATTAACGGTGTTGAGCTGCGTGTAAAATTAACAAGGTCAAAGGCTGATTTTAATTTGCAAGCTCTGGACGTCATGGATGTTAAAGTAAAGATTCTAGAAGCATCTCTAGCCGTTCGCAAAGTGTCGTTGAGCCCTACTGTTAAACTAGCACACAGTAGAGCGTTGGAGCATGCTACAGCTAAATACCCGATATCGAGGGTTGAATTAAAATCAATGACGCTTTCTAAGGACGTAATGGATAAAGGATTAAATAACATAATACTTGGTCAGTTACCGTCACGTATAATCACGGGCTTTGTTTCAAATGCTGCATTCAATGGAAATATAAAGAAAAACCCTTTTAACTTCCAGCATTATGATATTAACTTTTTCTCGCTTTACGTGGATGGGAGGCAGATACCTTGTAAACCGTTACAGCCCTGTTTTGATGCGGGAAAAGAAAGTTATATCTTGGCGTACAATACAATTTTTTCAGGCACGGGAATTAATACTAATGATGATGGTAACTGCATTTCAAGAGATGATTATGCCAAAGGTTACACCTTATTTGCTTTTGATTTGACGCCTGATTCAGCTGCTAGTGACAGTCATTGGTCACTGCAGAAGCAGGGGTCAGTTAGGATTGAGGTAAAATTTAAAAATGCGTTGCCTGAGACTGTTACATGTATTATTTACGCCGAGTACAAAAATGTTATTGAAGTTGATAAATACCGTAATGTGCTTATCGATTATTCGGGTTAAAATATATATAGAAACAAACTTGTTGAGTTTATATTAGTATTGCAATGATTGCCGTCGTAGACGTGCAGTTTGTTTTTGGTGCTAGCAGCAAATCTTTTGTCAAGCAGGTTAGTGTTTTGGACTTGAAAAAAAATATCACGCAGACATTTACATTTAAACCTCCTCAAGATCACTGATTGAACCCCGACGACGCTGCAATTCATCATAACAAGTGGCTAGAGATAAATCATCATGGACTTAACTGGTTTAACGGTACTATAAATTTTGACGCAGCAGTAGAAACACTCAGAGAAAAGTTGTCTCCATATTCTGTTATTTTATTCAAGGGAGATATTAAGAAAAAGTACTTGCAAAAAATTTTATTTCATAAAACTCTGTTTGACTTGTCTGATTTAGGTTGTCCCTCGTTAAAAAAATTACACCGCTCAAAGTATTCTAAAAATTGCATATTCAGTGTCAGAAACGTCGAGTGTTTGAGAGGTTGGTTGTTTAGAAAATGAACTCGTCACAGTTAAAAGAAATGCTTTACTCTGACAAATTTACAGCATCCAATTTTATTGGTGTATTTGCTGCTGATCAGTTGCCCTTGAGAGTTCAAAAGCCTGCAGCACTTGTAGTGAACACTGATATACGTTCAAAACCAGGCATTCACTGGGTGGCTATATTTATTGATGAATATGGGCGCGGAGAGTTTTTTGACAGTTATGGTATTTCACCATTTGTTGCACATCATGCAAGATTTTTAAACAAAAATTGTCACACATGGACTTTTAATAATACTCGTCTTCAGAGCTTGGATTCCGATGTATGTGGTCAGTATTGTGCTTTCTTTTTAGCGTTAAAGTCCCGTTATTTCACCCTTCATGAAATAATTTCATTATTTAATTCCAAGAATAGCTTTCATGAAAATGATAAAATTTTATTAAAATATTATAGTAAGATATTTAAAAATAGCTCACTCAAAGGTAAAAGTCAGCATTCGTCATCGTGTCAAAAATGTTTCACAGAGGTGACCTCACGTAGCCTCAGGGGTATTCTCAAATGATATATAAAGAAGATAGGATGACATGGTAATTAGTAGCTGTAAAATGAACGGATCACACGGTCGTTCCTCTTACAGTAACTCTGAATATAACCAGCGTTCAATGAAGAGGTCATATAAGAGTCGACACTTTTCAAAGAGAAGTGCATACGATATACCTCTTGATAAGAATGATAAGGTTGGTATTTTTCAAGTCTCGTACCCGCTCACTCAGTGTGGAGAAAAGCAAATTTCAGTTGCAATATTTCCTCATCTCAACTTTGAACCCTGCATTACAATTTCTAAAACGGGTTTCAAAGGTGTGAAGTTGGAGCCTAATGACTGGAATTCTCTTTTAAATTTTTCCTCAGAGATTGAAATATATCTCAATGCTCAACCTCAATATTCTGATTATGCAAAACCTTCATTGATTCTTGGTCCATATTTAAATGTAAAGTTTGAACTAAGCTGGAATGTTCCTATTATTATGCTTGGTCCTGGAGATGTCACTCCTTCAGATGTGCGAGGGGGTAGGGCTGTTGTTTGCCTGGCTTTATCTTCGTGGAGACAATTAATGAAAGTGGCTGCGTGTGTCTCTCACGCCCTACGCATGAGAGAAAACTGGGCTTTGCCAGCACAAGTGTCATTTGAAAAGACTGTGGAACGATATAAAGCTGTATCTGGAGAAGATCATGATGTGTGTGGTACAAACAATTCTATGGAGGTCCTTTGTAAAGCTATGGATAGCCTCGTACTTGTTGATTCTGAAACCTGTGAACCTGACTCAAAATTTGATGAAATTATGTTCTTAATTGAGTTAAAAGATTTGTACAGTGATGTTGTAACTGATATAATTGTATAGGCTTTCATGATGTTATATTGAGTAAACTAATTTTATTATAGCCTTTATGCATATCATATTAATATTTTTTACCTTATTATTGTATATAAATATATTTCTTGGTGTATGTGAACATTTGTTAATAAAATTTTAAAAAATAACATTTTTGCTCTTTTATTTCTCTAGAATAATATTTTAACATTAGATCTAATTTATTAGAGTTTTATATCTCAAGTAGTTTTGAGCTAATGATAGGTTAGCATTATTTGTTTAAGTTAAATATTATATAAATAGAAGTGTTTTTAGTTCATAGAATTATGAACCTTCAGTACTAGAGGTGTCAGTCAAACCTGATTGACAGCCGCTCTGCCAAAAGATCGACACCTTTTGAGTGCATTTATTGCCTCAGGCAGGGTCTTCATACTTGACTTGCATGCTTTTGTCATGGCACTTTAATAAATAATTAGTAATTGTACAGAAGAGTACACTGTACGAACTTGAGTTTTTTATCAGAGATGTACAATCCGTTTTTTAAATGTCTTGATTGAGAGCCCTCCCACTCACGCCTCCTGATAATTCATTAGCGGCTTGGGTGGTGGGTGCAGGCGGTTAGCTTTTTTTCTTTTCTTTGGGCGCTGATAATGTAAACAAACAGAAGAGATCACGTCCGTGTGGTCCAGCTAGCTTTTTTAATTAATCGTCAATAAATGTGGTCGCCGAAGAGAGCGCTCCAAGATGTCAACGAATGATTGACAGCCCCCCTCCCCCTCCCCCAATATCACTTATTGTCAAGCGGTGCTAAGTGCTCATAACGCCTGAGGGGTGGCTATAGTAGCTGCACCTCTACTAATGTTATTGCTAGAACTACTTTATTTAAATTAGCCATATTATAATATCACTGAATTTAGTTGTAAGCAGCATAATTAATCATCATCATTTATCGATGTATATAAAGGATCCTCTGATGATGTTACAGGGTCCCCCACTGCGACGACGGAACTTCCCCTTGAGAGGATCCTCGTTGGAGGGCAGGGTCGCGTGTGGCTTTCCACGAATGGAGCAACCCCCACTGCACGACCCCCGACCGAGTGCACAGTCAGTACCCCCTTGCGACACCGAGACTCGACACAACTCGAGAAGGTAAACAATTCAAGTGCTAAACTTTGTATTACATGACCTTTTTCTCAACTCTCTTAACGACAATTGACCTTTTGAATAATTTATTATATCCTTTTATATATTCATTGCTCCAAGAAAAACTTTTTAAGGCAATGTTTTTGTATTACATTGAAAGAATCTATAATATTGAGTTTTTTTTATTATTAAATTCCCCTCCACTCCCTTCTTATATTGGAAACTTTTCCCGGAGTATTTATATTGACTATGAATAATAATAAAAAAAGAAAAAATGTGTTGTTCCTTGGAAGTAGCTTTAATATTGTGTTTTCGTGGAAAACAAGTGCGGTATATTTTGTGGAACAGTTTTCCCTCTCTGGTTCTACGGGGAATAATTATTATTCAAAGGGTGGTGACGCGAGGAGGCTAACTGTTCCTTAGGGCAAGTATATCTTCATTCACGAGTAGTAACATGTACAGCACGACGCACAATTTTCTAGAACTTACATTTAAATTTAAAATGATAAATTATGTAGCTAAAAAGCTAAATTATTTACGTTAGTACAGTATATTGATCTTATAAAATTAAATATTAAATTGCATACTTATATACCAAGTAAAGCTAGTGCTCCCAGATGCATCTCTGTGAATAATGTTTCTTTTATCAGTTGTTTTTATAAGATTGTCTTTTATGAAATAAATTAAATTGCACACATATATTAAAAAAAAAAGAGAAATTTGAGATTTTTGAAATACTTTGTTATACCACTTCATGAGAGTCTTGAAATATGTGTTCTTATTAAAATATTTGTATCGTTTTACTTAAAATTGTTTTCGCTACATTCCTTAAAAATTAATTAAATATAAAATTTAAATACTAAAAGTTTGTTAATATTGTTGAAGCAAATTTTACCCTTCACTAAAGAGAACATAATCAAAAAAGTGGGGAGGGATATTGAAAAATCAACTTTATATTAGAATTATGCAGCTTCAATCTTTTAATATTTTCCTCGATCTCATCATTCTAATATTAAAATCAAATAAATCGAATAGTGAAGATCAGAACTATACATCTATATGCAATGCATAAAGCCTGTGAATGAAACATGAGAGGCGAAAGCTTCTTAAAATAATAATCAATTTCTCAGTCAGCTATACCAAATGTTATATTTATTTTATACTTGAGTTATACCATTTCTTGGTTCAGTCACGTTTCTTTTATTTGTTATACTGTACAAATGAGATATAATATAACATACTTGTGAAATGCCAACCATTTCTAGTAAATTTGTTGAGTCTATACTCGTTGAGTATTCTCAGTCTGTATATAGTCCTTAAGTTTACGCATGCTTTAGCATTATAATTTTGTGTTGTTGAAGACCTGTAGAGGAGAAAAAAAAGTAAAGGAAAATCCTCTTATATAATACAGTGTATATATACTAAGCCTTTTTTTTCTCCTTGTAAAAATACTTTCTTCTAAATCTGTTGTGTACATTTTTCTACCTTCTGCAAGAGACGTGTGCTATATAGTCATCCTGAGAGAATAATAAGATTTTGGTTATATAATAATAGAGAATAATAAAGGAGGGAGTGTATGGAGAATGCATAAAGAAGAGAAAAGAGGGAGCCAAAAATGCTACCAACTGTTATTAATTCCTACTTTGCAATCTGGGGGTTTTGTCGTCGACTGCTGCTACTGCTGGTTATTATTGAACCTAAAACTTGAAGGTTTTAATACAGGAAAAAGAGGGGCAAATATACACTTCTATCAAAATACTTCAATCCATGATTTTATTTTGTGACGTAGTGATTTTAATTGGTCGAAAAATAATGGATTCTTGGCAGTAAATTTAAAATTTCTTTGACAACAACGTTACTATTAGTACAGAATGTTGTCAACGTTGGTTCTATATATAATTTCTTAAATTTCAAGTGATGCTTTTGAAAACTGTTGTATATATTATGCCAGTGACGTAAGAAGTATCATATAAAATCTACTACTATTTAGTATTGTAATGCTCATTTTAATAATTTTATAATCCAACCGTATCACATGCGGAAAAGTAACGCTATATATTTTAGCACAGTGTGAGTTGTAGGATATTGTAAATTTGGTGTGCGTGTATATATGTATATATATATGTATATATATATATATATATAATAAACGCGGATATCATAAATTTAATAATGCCTCAGATTCATCCTGTATCATCATGTTTAATGCTATAAACGTGGCTTATTAATTTAACAGTGTAGTGGGAAGATGACTACACTAGATGACTTGATTGTTTCAATTTGTCACTGTGCAATACTGCAATAACAGCATTATGTTAAAAACAGAATGGGTTGGCTGCACGGCCGATTTTAAGTGGCGGAAACGAAAGAGGAGGTGCTGAAATGCAGGTGTGAATTTTATGCGAATTTTTTGAGCACTGTAACTTTGTATAAATGCAGTTTTAAAATATGCATTTCACCTGGAAGCCATTTCCTACCGCCTTTGACGTCATCGAAATGTCAGGTTCGGTTCACTATAGATATGCATACCTGTACTCACCTGCATAACAGGTAGCCAATCAGAAACAATCTAGCCAAAATTCAAAATTTCAAATGCCTAGCCTGATCGAAGTGGATGAGTTTTAAAACTTAAAAAATGCACATTATTCCATGTACGCGTACTGTAAAAACACACTGGGAGATAAGTAATATTACAAACATACCTTTCATCATATTTAAATAATAGAAATTGTTTCTCAAATAGTTTCATTTTATTGAAGAGAAGATGCAAAATCAAGTCCTTCCACCACACTCTCTTTTTAAATGATTGGCGCCGTTAGCAGCAATCAGCCAATGAAAATGTGTAAATTTATCATACTGGACTCCTTCCGTATCTGCTGAATATCTATTGAATTATTATATTAAACCTAAAACTGAGTCTCTTTTCTTATCTACGAAGATAGTAGGATGCCGTAGAATTCATATTTAACTTTATTAAGACCCTTGAATCATAATTTTTAAATGTCTTTTCAACCCCCTATTTGCTGCTGCTAAAACCATTAGTGGAATGATTGAAAAATAAATACAGTTTTAATTTCGAAAATCCTAGCATGGGCGTCTGTGGCCTAGTGGAAGTACACTTGTCATCCACGCAGAAGTTTTAGGTTCAAATCCCCTCGGGTCATTTAATATTTTTAGTAGCACGAGGAAGTTTATTTCACATTTTTAATTTAGACGGGGTAAAATTGTTTTGTTTTTTATGATTTGTTATTAATTTTTCTATCATTGTATGACACGCTTTTTTTTTTTTTTTTTGCAAAGTTTTTGAAGTGCGTATTTATATGGAAAAGTGTGACTTATAATAATATAATATAATTATATTGTAAGAAATAATAATATTATTTTACCCCGTCTGCATTAAAAATGTGAAATATACTTCATCGTGCTACTAAAAGTATAAAATGACCCAGAGGGGATTTGAACCTAAAACTTCTGCGTGGATGACAAGTGTACTTCCACTAGGCCACAGACGCCCATGCTAGGATAGACGAAATTAAAACTGTATTTATTTTTCAATCATTCCACTAATGGTTTTATCAGCAGCAAATAGGGGGTTGAAAAGACATTTAAAAATTATGATTCAAGGGTCTTAATAAAGTTAAATATGAATCCTACGGCATCCTACTATCTTCGTAGATAAGAAAAGAGACTCAGTTTTAGGTTTAATATAATAATTCAATAGATATTCAGCAGATACGGAAGGAGTCCAGTATGATAAATTTACACATTTTCATTGGCTGATTGCTGCTAACGGCGCCAATCATT
The DNA here is from genome assembly GCA_949825025.1 of Siphlonurus alternatus. NCBI lineage: Eukaryota > Metazoa > Arthropoda > Insecta > Ephemeroptera > Siphlonuridae > Siphlonurus > Siphlonurus alternatus. The sequence goes on from OX463781.1 coordinate 19,380,589, forward strand.
TAAAAAGAGAGTGTGGTGGAAGGACTTGATATTGCATCTTCTCTTCAATAAAATGAAACTATTTGAGAAACAATTTCTATTATTTAAATATGATGAAAGGTATGTTTGTAATATTACTTATCTCCCAGTGTGTTTTTACAGTACGCGTACATGGAATAATGTGCATTTTTAAGTTTTAAAACTCATCCACTTCGATCAGGCTAGGCATTTGAAATTTTGAATTTTGGCTAGATTGTTTTTGATTGGCTACCTGTTATGCAGGTGAGTACAGGTATGCATATCTATAGTGAACCGAACCTGACATTTCGATGACGTCAAAGGCGGTAGGCGATGGCTTCCAGGTGAAATGCATATTTTAAAACTGCATTTATACAAAGTTACAGTGCTCAAAAAATTCGCATAAAATTCACACCTGCATTTCAGCACCTCCTCTTTCGTTTCCGCCACTTAAAATCGGCCGTGCAGCCAACCCATTGTAATATACATTTTACAATTCATTGTACACGTGCATAATATAATTTTTATTCAAATAATAATTATTGAATAATTATTTTTAAATTATCAATTATGGTGTCAATATAAAATTTTACAATATTATTATTGCAGTTATTTTAATATAATAACAGTCAACGGGCAATTATTAAACTTGCAATGTAGTTGCAATCTGTGCATGGTAATAAGCTATAATGATAATGCTGTTACATAGCGGTCGGTATTATTGACGTATCTACTGATGGAACTCGCTACTACTATCCAGCCTATTCATTGTGACAGTCAAAGGATGAGTGTATGGGAATAGTGAGGGTGAGAATGGCGTGACAGAGAGAGGACAAGGGAGGCTGCGTTCCGATAATTTAATAAACCTCTCCAATCACCTGAAGGCATTCAAAAACTTTTTTTTTTATTTTTTTTTCAGCTTTAAACTGTCAGATTCTTACAATATACAACTCCCACAACATCAATTATTCTCTTCATTTTTTTAGTTCATTCAAAGGGGCATTCACAAAGCCTTAAGGCCACATTTAGGGCTCGATAATTTAAGATCAGAAATTTTGGGTCTAAAAAGCATGCCTAAAATCGGGCTATAAATTATCGAGCCCTAAATGTGGTCTTAGGGCTTTGTGAATGCCCCTTTCATTGTTATAAATTTACACGAAGTTGTTATTTTTTGATTAGTTACAAAAAATACTTGATACGACAGTTTCATTAGTTTCTAAACTTAATGTAGTCATGACGTCATCATGCGGGTAATCATTGAACTACGTATTGTATCTAAACAGTTTCACAAAAGTTACGTTTCTACAGATTGTAATATTTTTCAAACGTTTTTGTAACTTATAACTCTTATATAAGTAATAAATTACAAAAGTTTAAAGGTCTAGCTACTGCTCCACAGTATTGAACTTGGTAAATTTAAGAAGTATGATGAATGCATATTTTTTTTTTAAACCTAGATCATTAACTTCCTGTAGGACTTCACTTTTGTTGGACTATAGTTTGTGTTAACGCAACTAAAAGCTCGTTACCCCCTCCACACACTATTAGGGTATATTATAAAGCTGTATAAAGTTTTTTACACCACGTACTGGTACTGTCAAATGATTGACTATGTAGTACTCGTTGTATCTTGTTTGTCAGTGTCATGTAATAACGTTGATAATAAATGAAACTGATGGTCACCGTGATATGTGTACATATAAATGCTTTTTATACTTGTAGTTTTAAATATTAAATGTTAATTAAAAAGTTATACGTACGATAAGATTTGTTGTGCACAAACTATTTATAGTACTGAAAGAGAAAAATATCACATATTATAAAAAAATTGAGTTTAACATGTTTTTTTTTTAAATAATTGTTCGTATTTTATTTATAAATTATTATTTTTTTATTCATGTTCCTCATTAAAAACTACTCGTAAGGCACGATTCTTACAGGTAATGAAGTCTATTTATGCCGAGCATTGTCTGTTGATATTGCTCTTCGTCTGGCTCAGGTTTAGAAATCAAAAACCTCAGCAGCCAAGGAATATTGCAGCATCAGCGAACAGTAGGTGTATTTGAGCAAGCATTGCCCCTTGCTATTGAACAACTACAGCAAGCAATGATCTCTCGATATAACATGTACGCGTAGTAATTTTTTTATCTCGATCAATATTCCACTTTGCTATGAAAAAAAACTTCCAAATATTTAAACACTGCGCCATTTTGACTCTTGGGATTCGTACATAGGATTCGAACTAGGTACACACCAATTCAGCTCGAGCTCCCCCCAATCCTCTTTCAACTATTTTATTAAATATTTTAACATTGCTCTTGACTTACGGAATTTGCAAACAATACTCCAAGCTCAGTTACTATACTTTGCGCTATAATTATGAAATTTTTAGAATGTTTCAACTCAAAAGTGTCAATTATTTATGTTACATACAAACAAAATGTCATGTGTATAAGTTATATAATTACAAAAATTATAAATGTTTGTTGTCTGTCTAGGGGGATTTGTAATAATATTAAAACAAATTTTTGTATAGTTTTTCTGTTCATGTTTTGCAATGATTGAAAGCGTATTATCACTATATAAATATATGTTAAAAGTATACACGACAATTTTATATTACCATATTATATGGTATTATTATAATTGTCATGTTTGTATAATATCAAGGTCAAGGTACCCTCTCTATACAGTTGTTTATGCTGGTAATGCAATTTAGTTTTCAATTTAAAAAATAAATAAATAAATAACGATGTACCGTTCAAATAAATCAATAAGTTTTAAGTGACTAAAATATTATATTTAAATGCTCGGTAAGATTATGATCAAAATTTTATATGCACCAGTTAAAGCAAGTGGGTGGACTGTTTTTAACTTATTTAAAGATATAAAATCTACATTTTATTTCTACTTAACATTTATTAAGTTCAGAATTAATTATATATCTATGAAGGCAACTCGAATATTCTGCATGATTTTGTAAGGGTAAAGGTTAAATTGAATGGCGAGAAAAGAGAGAGAGAGAGAGAGAGAGAGAGAGAGAGAGAGAGAGAGAGAGAGAGAGAGAGAGAGAGAGAGAGAGAGAGAGAGAGAACGATATTTGCCCCGCGTTGGCAGATAATTTACTTAAGTTTGCAACATCTTGGATGAAAACTACTTGAGTGAATTTTCTTTTGCAAGATAACTATATGAAAAACACTAAAGTGGTACAATCTCGACCTTATATGAAAATAACTTATGAGGCATCACGGTGAAATGTCATATTATATATATTCTTTCATAAACTCCCAAGTCTTTTTCTTCGTTGAAAAGGTCCGAAGTATTCAAGATATTCGTGATTTCTTTTCATATTCTAAATTTGTAATGCTACAGAGAGTGTTGTTTCATTGAAAATATATATATTTTTCTTTTTCGTCTTTTCAAATTTCAAAACATTTCCTCGACTCATATATATTTACAAAAGAACTTGGAGTAGGCCTATATAGATATCACACTTTGATTACAAAAAATGCCTGCTAAGAAGAATACTATAATATTCAGGGGGGGGGGGAAATGTATAACTCCATACATGTATTTTTATTCTTATTTTAACAACAGGGTTTTTTTTTTTTTCATTTCTTTATAGTAAAGGAATATTTTATGTGAGATAAATCTGTGGAGCGAGCACGAGGCTGTAAAGGGCAGTGGCATTAGTACAAGGCACGTCGAGACATTGAGGTACGTCAACACCAACCTCTTGACATGTCTTCAGGCACCAGTGACGTCATTGGTCTTGTGATGTATCGATCACATTCTCAAAGGCTTGACCGAGATTTTTTTTTTGTCAATAAATTCTATCGTCTTTATATAGAATGTATACAAAGAAAAAATTGCTGTGTAAAAATAATAAATTATTATAAGAGTTACATATAATAATATGGCTGTATGTATACCAATGTTAAAAGATTGTCTCATGAATCTCATGATAAATATTTTTTAAGGCATTAATTTTTTTATCTTAAATATAACTTGCATAAACATAATCCAATATACTAACTGTTGTATAATAGATTTTATGTAATTGTTTTTTTATCTGTAAGTAATAATGCTAAAAAAAAATTAAAATATAAAACTTTGTCTATATATCTGGAAATGATTACAAATAAACTCATATCAGGACACTGGAGAAAAAGGCTCGAGTTCAATAAAATAGATAGTGACCTGTGAACTTATTTGTACATCAAGAAATCTATACAGGGATACAGTCTTTGTTTGGACTCTAACAAAGGCTGATGATCATAGATTAAAAACCAATGTAATTCTGTAAATCTGGGTAGTTCGATCGGACGTTACCTCCACGCAGTTCAGAGACTTGGAGAATTTTGAACATTATATGGTGGAAAAGGAAACCCCTAAACTTACAGATTCCTACAAAAAGCTGCTAATCATCAGGGGTATCATTGCAAATGGCTTCAGCTGTTGTTTCGTAAAATTTTCATTTGGATGTAATGAAACGTGCCACCATGGCATACCATCGTGCCTGTGGCTGAAAGTTGATCATCGCGTCCCAACCCCTTGCTCCCTATCTTCCTAATTTATAAAAGTATTGTTGGGTTACTTCCACGTATTTTGCACCTTGGTTAGAGCAACAACACGCGCTCCTCGCATTCTGCGATAGTGCGAGAGGAAAAGAGATGGAAATCACGTGCCACCCGACCGCTTATACCTCGCGAGCTATAGTGTTTCTCTGCTATAGTATCGGAACAAGCTTTGGCTGCTACTGTCTCCGTCGTCTGCACTGTACCTCCTTACGGCTATGACAAACACAACTACACACAGCAGCAAGCAATATCACGCTGTAATGCTACAGTAGCTTCATAGTGGCATGCTTACGGCAATGCCATTAGTTTCCTAAAATTACTGCATTCAAGAACAAGAGCTATTATATAAGAGAGGAGAGAGAAAGAAAGAGAGAAAGAGAGAGAGAGGGGGGGGGGGGAAAGAGAGAGAGGATGGGTGGGTGGGTGGCTTGGAAGATTGGAGGCGAGTTTATATGTATGCTAAAATCTCGAGCCACGCGCGTTGTTTAGCAAGCCTTCAAGCTATTCACCACATCATACTCTTATTATTTTACATTTATATATACTTTGTAGCACGATATGCATATATATATAACAATATACATAAAAACGAGCAAGAATCATGTAGGATGTTATTATATAGGATTATTATATAAAATATAATCAATTCAGTTTTGTTAACTTATAATATTATAAATGTATGAAAAGTTCTTTAATATAAAATTATCTGAAGTGATAGACAAAATTTGTTGCACAGATTACATCACGGCTTAAGGTCAACTAAAAAGTTTCTATTGCCCTAAAATGACGATTAATCAGATTTACATGAGCAGTAGTCAAAGCCTTGCATGCGACGTGTTTTGGGCTGCCTTGCCGTCCAATTTACCAAGCAACTTCGCTGCGAAGCGATGATGAAATTGCGACGTCAACAATGATGAAAAGTTTGGACAGCCAGTGCAAAATATTCGACTTTCCAAAAAACTGCCAAAAAAAAAAAAAAAAAAAAAAAAAAGATAAACATAGTGAGTCAAAATTGTAACTTTGCAACAGTAAATTGTTTAATATTATATTAATTTTAACATAATGTATAGTATCGTCACAAGAACCTATTTATCTCGTTGTAGCAATAACTGCATGTAAAAAACGTATTTATGTTAAACATTTCAAAAAGAGACATTTGAGCCATGTCAGCAATATGACTGGTACTAATTCAGCAGGGTGACATCGTCGTGTGACATAGTGACGTTGTCACACACATTATGACGTCACCATCGATCTAAACCTCTTCTCTCTAGCAACCTTGGAGCTGCTGAATTCGCATGTCTTCACGCAAAAATGCCAACTGCCATAAAATAGACGAATAAATATACTTTTCAAGTATTTTATTATTCAAATCATATTCGTTCTCCTTTAAGTCATAAATTTAACAATGTGATTTTCTATGTCTTGTAACAGGATAGGGGGGGGGGATGAAACTTTTTGTTATCTACTTTTATTCAACACATGGGCCCTTGTAAAAAAAAATTATTATTATTTAACTTATTTTATAATAATCAAAACATTTCAAGTTTTCAAAGTATGCTTAAAGTTTTAATTATGTATTTATGAGCTATACTGGTACAATACTTTATATTTTGTGCTCTTTTTATAGTCAGGTCTTTTTAATCAAAACATTAAACACATATACCGCAATAACAAAACAAAATTTTACTGACTATAAGCTTAAATTACTTTTTATTTCTCTAGTGCGTATTTTGAAACATTTATTAATACAATTTTCTGTATTGAGCTACTGAAAATACAGTAGAGTGGTGTATGGAAACAATTTCTTGGTAAGAGAGACTGCTCATAATTTGGATTTAATCTCATATTCAATGTAAATTCTGTATATGCAGAGATTGCAGAGGCTTTATTATATTAAATTACTATTAAAAATGATAAAATAACTTAAATTTTCAGGGGAAAAAAAAAAACGAACACTACAAATTTATAGAATCAGTAGGTTAAAAATTAAAGACTCTTTTTATATAAAAAAAAAAGATCTCATGGGAAACGAATACTATTTTTTTATGAAATGCGTTGAATATTGTGGATTTGGCGGTTATCTCTGGCAGGAATGGAGTTGTTTGACTCTCACTCATCGATCCAAATTTAAGCGTGCAGTTGCAGGATTTTGGATGAGTAAAAAAAAAAATAAATAAATCATGTCACTTTTTGTTTTTCACAAGATTTATCTAAGGCTTAATTTTTATATAGACCAATATTTTATAAACGGTGAGCAATAAAAGCCCTGCTATATATTTTCATATAAAGAAGAGCAAGTCGTAAATGAAATGTTCCATTAATAATAATAATATGGTTCAAGTTTAGTTGCTGTATGATATATTATTATTTTACATATGATGGAAGCTAAATGTATATGAAAATACAGATAATCAATATTTGTTATGTTTGATAAAATGTTATTTATATTTACATTTACAACAAGCGCTTTCTAATTTGATTTTCTTCCTGATTGTAAAAATACTAAAAAGTAAAAAATAATTGTTAACTTTATTTAATGCTATATGACAACACACTATTTTGCATAAAATTAGATCACTATATAATAATTATACAATACAACTGCAGTACTATAGAAATAAAACTTAATAATATATTACTATACATTGAAGTTTCTAATTTAAATCTCATTTTTTTCAGTAGGCATCGATTTGTATTGATATTAAAATTTATATTGCTGTATTCGGTATATAATAATAATAAAAATAATAAAGGACTTTATTGTAAAAAAAAGGCGTATAGTGATATTCGCGCGACTTTTCAAGTTTTGTAACATAATAAAGTTGTATTAATTAACATATTTTACACTTCGTATAATAGCATAAGTATATAAAAAACTAATGCTTTTTTTACATTTATCTTAGCACGTAAATGTATTGACATTTTGAGCCTATAATTTATAACATTATGCTATGTTTCGAGCTTGTGTTAATAATTGATTTAATTGGGATTAATCGGCGGGCTCAGTTTAAATCTACGAAGGCAATTCAATTTAATAAAAAGTATATAAGAAGCTAAATTTAGTTTCTTTGTCTTTTTATTACATGTGGTTACACCAAATTTATGCTTTTTGTTATTCGCATGAAAAAAATATGTGTTCTAGTAGTCATATAATTAAAATTTGAACAAAAAATATCATATCCTCTTGTTGTTTTTAACATTTTTAATATTATTATAACATAAAAGTATTTTTTTAAACAACAATTTTTTTTCACTTGTCTGAGACGCTAAAAATATGACTGCTATATAACTAGCTTGGTATTTGTTTAGCAGTTGACATAAACTGTAATGCGTGTACCTGATGGAGGATGGGGATGGAAAGCAGTGTGCTACGCTATATAAGCAAGCATCACCGTTGAGAACGTACACATAAACAATACTGTAATCCAACAACAGAGAAACGTAATGTAACAAACAATAATATAGGTATATAACGTTTACAGTATTATAAACCCCTGACATCATTTTATAGACTAGAATATAGTGCAATAATCTTGTGAAGGGAGGGGGGAAGGAGACAGAGAGACTGCATGCTGTGTTGACTGACGATGCTATAACGTGCACCCACACCACCTAATCCAGAAACAATTTATTATAGAGTTCGAGCTCCACACAAACCTGCTGCTCTCCACCAGTAGAATCGTGTTATTTTAAAGTATAGAAATCCAACACACTACACCAATTGTCATTCCTTTATCGAATATTGCATAAGATTTATTTGCAGTCTTGATTTATTGCCTTCTTTTTTCTACTTTCTGATTGCTACTTATATTCTCGTATCTAGTTGTTGGAAAAATAAATTGCCAGTAAAATTAATTTTACAATACCCATATAGGTTTATAATGGACAACCTACATGAAAATTTGTTATTGCCAAAATGAATAGAGGGCACCAAATTATGCTATTCTGAATTTTTCAGATTTTTTTGGAACCCGGAACTATTTTTAAATAATTATTGAAAGTTCTGTAAGTTAAGTTTTTGGCATGCCACTGAATCCTTAATAAAAAGCATAGGACCAAGACGCCTATTGACGCCTCCAGGGGGCGTGGCCGCACTTTCAATAATTATTTAAAAATTGTTCTGGGTTTCAAAAAAATCTGAAAAAATTCAGAGTAGCATAATTTGGTACTCTCTATTCATTTCTGCAATAAAAAATTTTCATGTAGGTTATCCATTTCTTTTATTGACTAGTACAGCTGATTCAAAGCCCCCTCGGATTTTTTTTTTAAAAGATTGCTCAATTTTTTAAGTAATTGACGTGCATCACCACCCAATTTTAAATAGTATAAAAAACAGCATATTATTATTTTTATTCGCCATTGTACGGGGCAACAACGCAATTTGCTCCACAGCAGAGTTGAAATAGTTGCCTAACATCCAGGATGAAGGAATTCTTTACATAATTGTTTAGTTATTAATTGCTATTATTGGTTTCTTGGTTTTGCTTTTTTTTTTTTTTTAATAAGTAAAAACTACATCTTATACATATACAGTATGAATTATTTCACAATACATTAAATATTGTCATTAACTGAAAATTAATAATTGAAAGTAATGTGCATGAGGATAAAACACTGAGGTTTAATGAGTCTCGGAAGTGTAAAATGTGAATTTGACTTCAGTCGTGATAGAATTTGTATATTTTCATTATGTAACAAAAAACGTTATAATTTTTGGAAAATGGAAAATATTCAAAAATATTAGATTAGACATCAATTTATGAAGTTATGATTGTCGTAACATTTACCTCATGCACTGAAGTCAAAACGTGTAGGATATCATATTAAAACAATTTCATATTAGATGATATTAGTAATAAAATATGAAATTTGAAAAGAATTGTATTCTGTACAATATAATATAAGTAACTGTCTTTTGGAAAGGTTAAATGATATTATAAAAATTGAAATATGTATATTTTAATTATTTTTAGAATAAAGTAGTTTATAGCAAATGATATTCAAGCTTTTTACGGAAACAACAACAGAAATATATCACTTCCTTGCTGTGTATCAATATTGCTTAACAAAAGATCGGTGAGTCAAGTAGGTCGGTAAGATGTGTGGGCGTGAGTTTGCACAGGGATGAAGTTTGGTGCTCTTTGGTGGCCTCCTGTGTCACACGTGAAGAAAACAAACAGACATAAGTCTGAGTTAACATGTTCGTACGTTTCTAAAATAGGCTTTTCTATTTATTATAACTTTTTTTACTATCACGTGGTAATAAAATTTATTTAAAAATATATTTATTTTTATATGCAAATATGTATAAATTTTTAAAGGTTATAAAAATGGTTTCTTTTATTATATCATCAAAGATAAAGAAACGCATTAAAAATTTGTGTAATATACATGTTTCTTATCTTTTATAATATAATCAATTATAGTTGACAGAAATTTATAAAGTATATACAAAAGAAAAAAAGAATATTAAAAAATAATGTTTTCATTTCATCCGTGTTGGTTTTGTTGTTTGCATTTTAATTTACTTTACCCTCTCTATCATTTCAAGACTTCTTCATAGCTAAAATGTTTAAACTGACATTTCAATTTTTCTTTATCTGATTTTATTTTTAAATTAAGTTTGAAAGTTTTTAAATGCATTGTTATGAAGCCTTTTTTGTCATTATTTTTTATCAAAATGATCGTTATCTGTGCATCTAAACTTATTTAACAAAACAACATTATGTTATCAGTTATCAGAAGTGTTATTGGGTGGCTAAACACTTCATGTGAATGGGATATCCTTTTTTAGCCACCAATTGGGCAGGGTTTTTATGCATTCTGTATAAAAAAATATACATGTATTTTATGTTTCTGCTCAATAAACATTTATATTATTATTATTATCAATGTAGTATTATAAATACAGGGTTAATGAAACTTTATATAATAGTTACTTAATTAATGTCTCATATAATATATTATATATATAATATTCTTATATTATTTCTCTTAAATTGAAAACGGTGGATATTTTTCCCTTCTCAAAATCAGTATATATAGGAAAAGAGAGAAAAAATCTCGTTTATTAGCAACAAAACGTGTTTTTTTTTTGTTTTTTTGTTTTTTTAAGTTTTTTATTATTAAATTGTGTACAAATACAGTCCAACCAAGGCCCTAAATGAAGCCCTATCGGTTGGAACTGAGTTACATACAATTATTCAACACGTATAGTAAGCTTAAACAAAATTACCTATATTTATTAAAAATAATAATACAAAACAATACATTAATAACATTAACAAAAGATAAAAACAAAAATAAGCACGAACAAATTTAAACCCTTCAACTTAAACAGAAGCACAAATACAATTAATAGAATGGTATTACAGCTCACATTAACGCAAATTATTTAATATATATTATGCTTTCTCAGCACTTTTTTCAATAACATTTTTTGGTCAATTAATCTAATATTTATCGGTATTTCGTTCCAAATTTTTGGTAGCACAAAATTCCATGTTCTTTCTCCAAATCTATTTTACTTCTTGGAGTTGTAGCAGGTTCATTTAAAAGAGTCCTAGTATTATGATCATGTACTCTAGGCTCTAAATTTTTCATATCATTGAATTTCTCAATAGTAAGCACAAATTTTGATAATTCATTGACTGGTAAAACATTGAAATATTTAAAATAATTCACGTCACAATCACATTTTTTACCCTTTTTAATTCTTTTTAAAATCCTTAGTTGCAACTTTTTTAATTTAGTTAAATTACCTGATTTTGTAAAACCCCATGCAAGTACTCCATACGAAATTATTGAGTGACCAAGTGCAAAATATACATTTCTTAACATTTTTTCTGACATAAACTTAGACAATTCATAGATGTTTTTTAAGTAAATATCTTAACCTAGCCATTATGTTCAGACTCAAAATAACATTCTGCAATCGTTCTCTAATAATGTGTCTTTCAGAGTGTGGAATTTTCATCAACCCTTCAAGGAAAACAACACTGATTTCTTTCCGTACGTAATACCACATCAGCATGCATGCAGTTTCACAGATGTGTTAGAAATCTGTAAAACTGATTTTTAGAATGTTATTTATAAAAAATATGTCTTGAACTGTCATTAATTACAGGCAACAAAATAATTATTTCTAAAAGTTAAATTTAAAGTTCTAGTTTGGAATTGCCAGTTACTGCATTTTACATTTCAACCAGAATCATCGATTATCATCAGGTTCGTTTAAACCCCACAAGTAGGATCGACGGTATATAATAATACTGATATTTTACACTGCATACGTAGTGTTTATAACGCAAGACACTGCGTTGCCTATAAAATAGCTTGATTTTTACGTCAACTTCACATAGTAATTGGTTGAAACCAGTAGTAAAGTGTTTTAGCATATTAACGTAGAATTACGCCATTTCGTCACTTTTATAAACAAACTTATCTCGCTATTTTCATGAGCCTTGCTGTGGCACTTTGAATTGTGCACGGAGCGTGACGTTATTCTCATCTGTGTCGCACGCAGCTCTCTGTGCTAGCGCCACCAACACCGCGCACTCTCACCAGGCAAATAAGAACGAATGGTGAACGGTGATATACGGATAAACTGAATTTAGTCACTTAAAAGCCAGAACAAGAAAGAAAAGTAGTACGCGACACTTCTCTCTCTTTCTCATTTCATTTCTTTTCCTATTTTTTTTTTTTTTTTTTTTTTTGGAACTGAACTAAATTTATTATTCCAAACGCATAATACGTGTTAGAATTTTATAATATTAATAATAGTAATGCCTTTTGAATGCTTTTATGTATGACAAAAAAAAACTTTTTTTTTCTACTACATAAATTCAAAGGCCATAAGTTCAATTTTTATAAAACTTAATAGAAAATGTAATAAAATGCTCCTGCATTTTTGTTAGAAAGCACTTAGTATAGAAATAGATATACTAGTGGAAATGTAAAAGCACTTACTGTTATAAAACGATCGTGATGTTATTACATTTTACTTCAACTTTAAAAAATTCTAGAGACGTCTCTTGTTAAAAAGTGTACGTCATGGATCTAAACTGTTGGTATTCATTCACCACTCGGTGTTCTACACTTAAAATTGTATAATTTCTGTTTGTATAAATATAGAAATAAGCATTATGAATGTAAAATGCAATTAAATACAGAATATGATGATATTTATTATGGCATCCATATAATAGCGTTAAACCTCTTCAAACAAACTATGTACCATCTATGCAGAAAAAATTTTAACAGCACATGCAGTGTTATGTATTTTCTCACTTAAGCTATCTTTTTTCTATTTAAATATTATTACTATTATCTCTTACGACACGGTAGAATTCTAGAAATGTACTCTTTCGTAATTTACAAGTAAAATCAATAGCAAAGGTTTTCATTAGGAAATATACCATAATACGTAGTAATGGATGTTAAGCTTGATTAAATTTTATTATACAACATAAAATATTAATGACACAGTTTGTAGGTTATAGTTTTCGCAAATGTATTCGTGTACTTCAAAACAAGTACCATATTAAAGAATCTGGATAAAATACAAGTTGTGATCAAAATAAACAACGTAACACTCATCATGGCAAATTATCTACGGGCTTCTTACGTTCAGATTGTCTATATGATGATATAGTCAGTGGCTTTAATTATCTGCAGTCACCGACGTGTACCGTACAACATGCAATATTGTTACATGGTCTCAGTTTTCTGGGAATCGATTTAGACAACGTATCATACGATCTCTCATCAGAAAAGATTGAAATATTTTTTAGTTAAAAATTATGGCATCATAAAGTTAGTGCGAACCTAGTGGTAACTGCTGGAACTACGTGCGTCTGGCGAGGATTGCTGTATATGATTAACATTGTAAAATCATGTAAATGCTCTATCAGCAGCCACACACAGCATAATTTTACAGAAATGACAACACCATAATTACTAATTAGTTGTCAAAAAATACTTTCGGACAAATATAAAAAAATATTTCAACTTCGTAAGTGTTTTCTTTCCTATATATTTGATAATTTTTGTGATTCTCCCCATGCTATAGGTATTGCCGTATCCTCGATGCAAAGAGCAAAATTTTCAGACATCAGTGCCATCTCTTGGTCCTTTATGTCCTCTACTATGTATACAGTCATAAAGAGTGAGAGGACAGAGCTTTTGGTGCAGCGCGTACAAGCTGTTCCAATAAATTTAATGCGACTGTACATAAAAAATTGTATATATTATTCTGAAGTTGCTTCATAAAATAAATTTTTAAACTGAGAGGTAAAATACCAAGGTAGACGTACTCCGCTTCAGCATGACGAGTGATATGAGTGAATATCAGCGCTTCTATCCACTTTCACATCTGCAATGTATCTCTCTCATAAATAGAATCATATGTACATTAATTATTACGTGCTATTAGAAGCACAAATCTTGACTAATAAGTAGGCCTTCTCTAGTTTTTCTCAGCATTCAGTCTTGCTTATTACAGCGTGGTCACTGCATACATGGAATGAAGATCCTTATTCTATGCTGCATACCAGTGCATACTGTTTCCTGAAACGAGAGTTTGAACTTCCAATAAATAATTATGTTTAGTACTTCATTAACTAAAGAAGGGTACAACAATCACTATATATTATATTTTAAAAGTTTTAAATATATGAAATTTCTATGGTAACTGGTGATTTTAGTGATTTCCCTTGCTTTACCTATTTTTGTATTTTTCTTACTAAAGAACAATGTGTATCGTGCTATATTGTGTAGTACTGTACTGAAAGTCTTCGAGTTTGAAACGACTGAATGAATTCAGTGGAAATTCGTCTCCTCATTTCTGCTTACAGAAGGCTTACTTTTTTTAGTTGACGTAAATTTATTTATTTATTTGCGGAAAGTAGCAGTGATTTTTCTTCACATAAAAGCATTTTGAAAATGACACTTTGACGACATCTTTTACCTCTGTTATGCATGGACTTCTATTATATTTATATTATTATTATAGCTGCTCTTAGCGGGAATACATCAATTTGCTAGTAGAAATATCATAGATCGATGCTGACGTCATCCTTATCAGCTAGCTCGTATTTACTTTTTAGACACAAAGTCACAAAGTAAAAAAAAAAAAAAAAAAAAAAAAAAATCAATTAAAAATTACTTTAATATTATTATGATTTAATTTTATAATGAGTTTAAAATAAAAATATTGTCGTGGTTTTAAAATTTCATAAAGTAAATTTAACATTAACATAATAATGAGACAAGAACTTGTCAATTTTGATCAAAGTAAAAGATGACATTTTTTCCTTTATTATATTTTTGTACGTCAAACTTTAAATTAATGTTTACATTTTGTATGGATAACAGATAATGCTATTATACATGTATATTTTTTTATATCACCACCCGAGTATAATACAGAAAAAAGTTGAAGTCATGCAGTACCAACATTTTGTTCTTGACATAATAGCTATTATAGAAGCAAGGCAAGGTGTAGCGAGGAGTTGACTTTGCAACAACAGTGACGAAGACGGAGAAAAACGTAGTTGGAGTGGTGCAAAGAAAAGCTTGTCTCAAGATTCTATTATGCCAGGCAGTTAATCCTACTCGTCTTATGTCACCTGCGTTAAAGACTCTTGCCGTCTTATGCATACGACGTCTAAGCAGTACTGAAGCCCAAAATTTCCATGATACTGTAAGCACAAGAGGTAGTGTAAAAATAAAGTTGATTTTTGGTTGCAAAAATAAATTATAATAATAAAATTTGATACTGCATAAACTAAAGTCTTTAAGTGTAATACTGCCATTTGGGTATATTTACTACTAAAATAAGAAAACTAGATACTGCTTAGGAGTTAAAGTAAAGTGCGCACGAGAAAAAAAAGTTGAGTTGGTGCTATCTAAAAATAGTTCAAGTGGTCCTCCATATGGAACTGAAATCCAAAAAATTCCATCTCAAATAGGTTCTCCAGAAAAAATACCAAAGTCTGAACGAGCGCGTCGCTTAACATTGGGCCTTACCTGACAAAACCCCTCGATTATCTCGAAAAAATACTGCGTTCAGTGGTATGCAAAAAATATAGCGATGTTCTATGACTTGAGCTTTAACCATTTGCAAATTTTGAGCATTTTTTTTCGAATCAGTTTTTCTGTAAAAAATCTTTGAAATTTCTTATGATAATTTAACATGGACGATTTTCAAGAATTTTTTACGGAAAATCTGATTCGAAAAAAAAATGCTCAAAATTTGCTTGTGGTTCATAGAACATCGATGTCATAGAACATCGCTATATTTTTTTCATACCACTGAACGCAGTATTTTTTCGAGATAATCGAGGGGTTTTGTCAGGTAAGGCCCAATGTTAAGCGACGCGCTCATTCAGACTTTGGAATTTTTTTCTGGAGAACCTATTTGAGATGCAATTTTTTGGATTTCAGTTCCATATGGAGGACCACTTGAACTATTTTTAGATAGCACCAACTCAACTTTTTTTTCTCGTGCGCACTTTACTTTAAGAAGGGGCATTCACAAAGACTTAAGGCCACGTTTAGGGCTCGATAATTTAAGACCAGAAATTTTGGGTCTAAAAACCATGTCTAAAATCGGGCTTTAAATTATCGAGCCCTAAATGTGGCCTTAGGGCTTTGTGAATGCCCCTTAAGACTTTTAATTGATTTCTCTAGGGAAAAAACCTTGATCCTCTTACTGTTAATCTTGAGTTAGAGTTCACGATTTGAGACAAGCTTTCCGTTTTAGGATTTAACTGCCTGCTTGTATTCTGAATCTCATTTTGGTTCGTGAGATTCTCTTCACAAACTATTCACAGTTGTAAAGCATTGAAATATAATAATTATATTTGTTACATTCAATCAAAAGATAATAGTAACACGACTTCATATCATCCACTATAATCAGTATATATTACAGTAAATATTTTTAGTTATTTAAAAAATGTAGTGAGAAAAACACACAAGGCTATTATCTATTATTAATGAGAGTATTAATCAAATATATTACAAACTTTGATAATATCTGGCAGTGAAAATCTCAGAGGTGGAATTATTAGCAAAAAGATTGACATTTAACACTGACAAGTGCAGCCTCAGCAAATCTCATCAAGCTCACTAAACTTCCTCTCACGCTAGCCATTGCTGCCCAAGATTCATCATGTCCGTTTTCCTGTAAACCTTTACTTGTGAATATATATGCATGCCCATGCACTTGTGCATACCGGTGTTAAAACTTGCATTCCCACAAGGCGCATACCATATACATTTTGCATAGTAATAATTCAATTTTATATTCAAAAATAGTTGCCTATCAAATCGTGTGTAGGTTTATGAGACTGCAAAAATACAAATTATTTTGGAAAGTGCATGTTCACTCATCTGCACACAAAAACGGAATTGTTTTATACTATATTATATATAACCGAAACCCTCGGCACGCACACCCCATCAGCAAAGACCATAATTAACTTTTCTACACTTATTCATTCTAACGAAAGTGATGCATGGGATTTAGATTGAAAAAAAATAATCGATAGTCTTGCTGATCCCTCCCACCCTGTGCATGTGTCGAGTCAACGCATAGCAGACCCTACCTAACTTCCGGGAAGATTATAGACAAGCGCTAAGATCAGAATTTAATATTTGAAGTGGGCATTTCAAATTCTTTTTTCGATAATGACTATACTCAAAGGACATCTATAATTAGGGAACACAAATCCGCCTCTCAGACTCTCAGAATAATATTTTGTTTAATTTAACCGAGTATTGAAGAAAGTTTTAATAAAATTGAGCAAACGTAGTTTTAAATAAGTGCAATTCGTACAACCTTTATAACTTTCGTAAATGCTCGCGACGTATATAATATACCTCGACTGCTATACGGTGCTTTTATTATTAATCTTGCAAACAAAGGTCAAATGTGAAGAACAATGGACGAAGTATTCTAAACTGAAACTTATACAGACTACAAGTAATGTCTGGGTAAAACAACGAGTGTTATATTTTTACCGTTTTACTTTATATATACAAGATTTCTAAAAATACGCAACAACTTTTTGTACAGCAACAAAATTAAACTTTATTTCGCTGAAAACGATAATTATACATTTCTGAAAAATAAAATTAAAATAATTTTAAAACTATTTTAGTTGTTAAATATTTGCCTCTAGTATAATTAAATTGAAATTATTTAATTGCCATTGGAAGTATGCAGTCGCATAGTAACTAAAAGTTAGTATAAATCGATTCAACTATATCTAAAGAAAATAAAATTATTGCGTTGGTTCAGTTTACAATATATTGAAAATATTATTAATCTGGAGTCTTAAGATTACAATAAATTATAATTGTATTATATATGTACAATGATTTTCTTATGTATAATGTTGTAATGTATTCAAGTGTACAAAATGTCAATACACGCGCGTGTAATAAAAAAAAAAATGTATAATATTAGGAATTATTATAATATCGTTAAAAATAGTTCGATAATGATTTTCGGCTCTAGCTTTTTGCTACAGCATTAGTTATAAATCTGTATCTCTAGGTTAGCATCCACTTGTGATATATTTTAAAAATGGCACTTTAAGTGCCTTGCTTGCTACCCCCACCCCATTTCTTGTAACACTGTGTGTACTTTTGGATGAGAAATCAATCAATCTTAAATTTCTCAGATTATTCAAAATGTTTTTATCCCTTAACATAAAAATTTAACCAAATTGCTAAAATATGTTTAATGTAAAATTATAATTGAAATTATGAATGCATTTCCTCGCATATCAGAAATGAAAATATACTAACTTGTATATAAGCAACTTTTTGTGAGAAGATTTGACATCATTTTTTTGCTTTTATGTTTACATTTTATTGTTTTTAGTAATATGTTGCTAACACTGCTTGTTTTAAGACAAAAAAACATTGCGATAACGTTTCCACTTGGTTCTCTCTCACGCACTGTATACAAGCGAGAGTGAGATACTGATATTATTACTGCTTCAAGATGACGCGTCAAGAGAGTCTCTCACCACAAACATTTCGCACAGATTCGCTTTAATATCCGGGTGTGATGTCCAAACAAAAAATATCGATCAAAATCTCCCTGTATATACTCTTCAAGCTCAACTCGATCGCCTTTACTTTTTAAGTGAAAATTCCGGCTTAGTTTTATAGTTGCTATGGTAACATAATTCATCATCTTTTGATAAAAAAAAATGTTTCTCCCCCACACTTTGTATATAAATATATAAAATATAACATCATAATGGGTAGTAGTTGTGGGAGTAAATTTTAATTTCATCAAATATTTTCCTCTTCTTAATTGTTGTACTTTATCTTCATTGTTTTTTCGTTGGGGGTGGTGTCGTTTATGAAAAGTTTTCATATAATGTGTAAGTGGATTGTTTATATAACGTCTGAAGTGTATATATTTCATCCCCCTTCCCCTGTTTGTTTATGAGAGAGCTTTGAGGAATGGCAGTAACAGAGAGAAACTTACGGTTTGATGAGAATGAGAGGGAGGGAAGCTAGATAAGAATGAAGCTTTTGCATCATGATGTTAAACTGAAAGTGCCGTAGGAGAAATAGAATAACAATTTCTACATTTATATATATAATTATAAAAAAGTTTTTATTATTTTAATAATACAAGGTACATTATTATGTTAATATTATAATTACATACATTTTTTCATTAATATATTAATTACGTGTTAATCTGTGTAGATTACAATACCCGCCGCTGATTATAATACTGGTAGTTGCTGTGTTATCAAACTGTTCACACGTTGCTTGTACAGCCACCACCGTCATTGCTTTGCCTTACACCTGATTACATCTGTTTTTGGCAGGCATGCAGCTATTCAATGTTGTATAGTTAAATTTATTTTTATCTAGCAGGCTAACTTTTTTACAAATGCTCTAGCATGTGAATCGATTGACGCATTGTTTAAATAAATTAAATTGTTTGTATATATGTTTTTACCTTATGGAAAGTTTTGTTTTTGTATCATACTCTATGATCATTCTCTACACGTTTGTTGAAACTATTTGCCTCTAAAAACATTTGAAGTGCATTAAATAAAATTATTATTTCAACAACATTTATACCAATTAATATTTTGATTTTGTTATTAATTTTATAACGTGTTTACTTTTTATCTGACTTTAAAACATTTTAAACTTTTTTGTTTATTGTTTTTCTCTAATATACGTAGTAAACACTGTATATTTCCCCGATCTATTAACATAAACATTGAATTTAAAACAAAACTTGATGTCAAAATTTACAGTTGGTAAACGTCTCACTGACTGATCTTTATTATTCAGGGGCTGGTACAAGCCGCGGGTCGCTCACTGCTGGACGCCCTACATGGTCCCACAGCCCACGGTGAACGCTCCACGCTGCACTCGATGCTGCTGGAGATGGCACATGCCGACCTAGAGAGACGACCTTCACTCGCGCAGATCGCTCAGGTATGTGTTACAATTTCTCAAGTGTCAATTAACAGCCTGCATGGTTTTTTTATTGCAGAAATGAATAGAGGGCACCAAATTACGTTGCTCTGAATTTTTTCAAATTTTTTAGAGCCCAGGAAGTATTGCTAAAAAGTTAGGCAAAGATCAAGTTTGAACTCACGACGCTTTAAATCCTATCCTTTTATTAAGAATTGACGCCTGCCTATTGATCATGCCCTCCAAGGACTATAATATACAAGTATAGTCCTTGGATGCCCTCTCTCTGTACTTTCAATATTTTAAAAAAAAAAAAAAAGTTTCTGGACTTTAAAAAATCTGAAAACAAAAATCAGAGTAGCATAATTTGGTACACTCTATTAATGTCTGCGTGAATAAAAAAAAAACATGTAGGTTGTACAATAGGTATGATTATCGCACGAATCATTTTTGCGCGGTATTGAAAGAAAATTCTATTTGTATATTGAAATGAAATCACATTAATATAATGAAAACAATAGTTGCAACACAGCGAGAGTAATTTTATCGATTATTCACACAAACAAATATTCATTTTTTAAGTTGTAAATTTTTCAATTTAATTATAAACTGACTGAAAAAAATTGCCAACATGTCATGTTGAAGTTTCTATTTAATTTTTACTTCGTCAACATAATAATGTTCGCTTATAAAGCAATGCATAATGTTGGGTTCTGTTTTTAGAAGACATATATACAACTGATATTTTTTTTAAATAATAACCAGCCAGGGTTATATGATTACCCTGTCGGCCGCTACAAGGCACACAATATTTTTCAACTTAATAATTATTATATTTAAAAACAAAAAGTTTTGAATTTTGAAGACAAAAAAATTACACTTTAATGATATTGTATTGATGATATTTCAACTAATGTTAATACCACAATGATTTTGGTATCGTATTTCCATGCAGTCTAATGGTATGACGTCACCTTGATAATAATGAAGCTCGTATGTCAATCCGCTTTTTGTTAATGAGCAAATAATCCTCAAGGCAAACATACATGTGTAGTAAAATATAGCACTAATTGCAACAGTGAAATTTTAATAATGGACAAACAATACATTTTTTATTACATTAGAATATATGAGAGCCCGCAAACCAAATGGTGACAAAAGTCACACTCACTACAATATTAATGAAACGTGATTAGAAAATATATTTTACCTGCAATGGCTTTTATCCAAAAATAAATTTTTGTTATTAAACTGCTCTTTTTTATTCATTTATTAAAATAATTTATTGTTTTGGAAACTGCAAAATGGTTCGTTCATTAATTAATTGGTATTATGACGTCATGAGAGTCGTTTTACAAGGAAGCTGTAAAATAAAAACGCAATGTAACGTGACTAGAACTTCAATAAATATATTTGTTCGAACCAGGGCTCGGTTCCGCGAACGTTTTTCGCGGATCCGGGATCCGGGATCCAGATCCGCGAACGTTTTTCGCGGAACCAGGATCCCGGATCCAAGCTCTCGGATCTTTTACACGGAACCGGGATCCGGGATCCAGATCCGCGAACGTTTTTCGTGGAACCTGGATCCCGGATCAATGTGCCAGGGAGTCTATCGCGGAACGAGGATCCCGGAACTCGTTGTCAGAAGAGTTGAAATTTATCGGACGACAAGTGAGTGAGATCAAATTTCTATGCTTTCTTAATTGAAAATGCAACAAATAAGTTAACTGTTACATGATACAATACTTGCGACATTGTATGGGTTATATTGTTAACTGCATGTTCATTATCTCGGTGAGAACTCCTCTCAATGAGCAGATGCAGGAGGAATACATTTAAACTGAAGTGATTGATAATTCTTGTCCGAGCGGCTTCATAACTGGGAAAATATGACAGAAATATTTAATACTCATAAATATTTTACCATGCTTCAGTACTCCTTTCCTCAGAGTGGACTATCTGTTTAAGTGCTTGAAATCAGATAACGTGTGCGAATTCAGCGAATTCATTGTTTTGTTTCTCTTTATATAACTCAAGATTTTTAGTTAAACCAATAATTAACATGTTTCGTCAACAAAATGGCATGTAAAACACTCTTCTCTTGTACATTTAAGACTCTAGAAATATGAAAATCGTGTCAGGGTAAAAAATAAATTATTTATATAAGCGTGCGCTTTTCCTGTAAAGAAAAAAAAGAATGACATATTTTGCATATATACACATGACAATTCTCTGAAGCAGAAGTAATTTATTTTTATACACAATTTCTCCTGTGACTGGTAGTATCTGAGTATTATCATTAAATTGCTAGTTGGAATCTTGGTACAATTTGGTCTCCTCATCTTGGTGGGAGGAAATGTTCATCACGGGACTGATGGGGGTGCTCGCACAGCAGAAGCAGCCAGAGATTACTGCATGACGCCCGCGGACAAGAGAATATGCAAAGCAATCCTTCCAAGAAAGTGGTTCGCCTGATAAGTTTCTCCGTCTAGTTTTTCTTCCCTCAGTCGTATAATATTGGCACGTCTTCGGTTTAGATGGTAAAATTAGCATGATTTAAATTCTCATTTTTTTATATCGAGACATAAAATGTACCAATACATTTCATGAATATCTCTTTGTTAAATATTAGTCTTACCAATATCATACTTCTAACAAGCGGGGGGGGGACAACTTGCAAGTTGTCTTAACAATCGGGGGCCATACTAACGGTGGTGCTCGGTGCTTGGTGTTCGGTAATGCAATTGGTGTCGGTGCTGGTGCTTTTATTTTTCACCAAACACGAATTGACAGACAGCAAAGAGAAAAGACGAAAGACAATTTTAATGAGACGACGGGTATTGGACAATGGTGTTGGTGTTGGGTGATGAGCTCAAAAATTTGAATTTCACGGCGTAGGTATTGAGAATAGGTCTTAAAAACCCTCAAAATCGTGTTCCTGAGGTGATTTTAGGTGGGGTAGGGTGAATGTTGAAATGTTATGGGTCAAAGTTACCTTGAAATGATGAAAAGTTGAGTAGAACGTCGAAGAACGTCAACGGTCGCCGGCGAGAATTTGAAAATATTTGAATTTACCGGTCGCCCAACAATCAAAACAACCGGTTGCCATGGAACCGAGAATCAACAGTCGAGAGTTCGTCCGCAAAAATACTACTCGCAGAGAGTGCGGTCTCGCGGGTGGCTGTGCGCTCCCACTTAAAGGAACCATATGAGGTTGTGCTGCGGCCGCACGCTGTCCCAAGGCACAGCCACGCCCTGAGGGTACACCCGTCTGTGGCCTTGTTGGGTAGGAAAGAAAGCTTTTTAATCGGATGAAACCGGGAAACCGAAAAGCGAAAGGGGCTTATCAGAGGAACCTGGTAGCGGTCACTGGTTTAAAATATAAAATATCAATGTTCAATAAAGTTTGAAGTAAATAAAAATTACACAATATTCGTCTTTACCTTGAAATGATGAAAAGTTGAGTAAAACGTCGAAGAACGTCAACGGCGGCCGGCGAGAATTTAAAAATGTTTCAATTTACCGGTCACACAACAATCAAAACAACCGGTTGCCTTGGAGCCGAGAATCAACAGTGGAGAGTCCGTCCGCAGTGAAATACTCGGCAGAGTGCGGTCTGGCGGATGGCTGTGCGCTCCCACTTAAAGGAACCATATGAGGTTGTGTTGCGGCCGCACGCTGTCCCAAGGCACAGCCACGGCCTGAGGGTACACCCATGTGTGGCCTTGTTGGGTATGAAAGAAAGCTTTTTAATCGGATGAAACCGGGAAACCGAAAAGCGAAAGGGGCTTATCAGAGGAACCTGGTAGCGGTCAGTGGTTTAAAATATAAAATATCAATGCTCAATAAAGTTTGAAATCATTAAAAAATACACAATATTAGTCTTTACCTTGAAATGTCAAAAAGTTGAGTAAAACGTCGAAGAACGTCAACGGCGGCCGGTGAGAATTAAAAAATATTTGAATTTACCGGTCGCCCAACAAACAAAACAATTGGTTGCCATGGAGCCGACAATCAACAGTCCAGAGTTCGTCGGCAACGAAATACTCGGCAGAGTGCGGTCTCGCGGGTGGCTGTGTGCTCCCACTTAAAGGAAACATATGTGGTTGTGTTGCGGCCGCAAGCTGTACCAAGGCACAGCCACGGCCTGAGGGTATACCCGTGTGTGGCCTTGATGGGTATGAAAGAAAGCTTTTTAATCAGATGAAACCGGGAAACCGAAAAGCGAAAGGGGCTTATCAGAGGAACCTGGTAGCGGTCAGTGGTTTAAAATATAAAATATCAATGCTCAATAAAGTTTGAAATCATTAAAAAATACACAATATTAATCTTTACCTTAAAATGTCAAAAAGTTGAGTAAAACGTCGAAGAACGTCAACGGTGGCCGGCGAGAATTTAAAAATGTTTGAATTTACCGGTCACACAACAATCAAAACAACCGGTTGCCGTGGAGCCGGGAATCAACAGTCGAGAGTTCGTCCGCAAAAAAATACTCGGCAGAGTGCGGTCTTGCGGGTGGCTGTGCGCTCCCACTTGAAGGAAACATATGTGGTTATGTTGCGGCCGCACGCTGTCCCAAGGCACAGCCACGCCTTGTGGATACACCCGTCTGTTGCCTTGTTGGGTATGAAAGAAAGCTTTTTAATCGGATGAAACCGGGAAACCGAAAAGCGAAAGGGGCTTATCAGAGGAACCTGGTAGCGGTCACTGGTTTAAAATGTAAAATATCAATGTGCAATAAACTTTGAAGTAAATAAAAATTCACAATATTCATCTTAACCTTAAAATGATGAAAAGTTGAGTAAAACGTCGAAGAACGTCAACGGCGGCCGGCGAGAATTTAAAAATGTTTGAATTTACCGGTCACACAACAATCAAAACAACCGGTTGCCGTGGAGCCGAGAATCAACAGTCGAGAGTCCGTCCGCAGCGAAACACTCGGCAGAGTGCGGTCTCGCGGGGGGCTGTGCGCTCCCACTTAAAGGAAACATATATGGTTGTGTAGCGGCCGCACGCTGTCCCAAGGCACAGCCACGTCCTGAAGGTACACCCGTCTGTTGCCTTGTTGGGTATGAAAAGAAAGCTTTTTAATCGGATGAAACCGGGAAACCGAAAAGCGAAAGGGGCTAATCAGAGGAACCTGGTAGCGGTCACTGGTTTAAATTATAAAATATCAATGCTCAATAAAGTTTGAAGTCATTAAAAAATACATAATATTCATCTTTACCTTAAAATGTCATAAAGTTGAGTAAAACGTCGAAGAACGTCAACGGCGGCCGGCGAGAATTAAAAAATATTTGAATTTACCGCTCGCCCAATAAACAAAACAATCGGTTGCCATGGAGCCGACAATCAACACTATCAACAGTCGAGAGTTCGTCCGCAACGAAATACTCGGCAGAGTGCGGTCTTGCGGGTGGCTGTGCGCTCCCACTTAAAGGAAACATATGTGGTTGTGTTGCGGCCGCAAGCTGTCCCAAGGCACAGCCACGGCCTGAGGGTACACCCGTCTGTGGCCTTGTTGGGTATGAAAGAAAGCTTTTTAATCGGATGAAACCGGGAAACTGAAAAGCGAAAGGGGCTTATCAGAGGAACCTGGTAGCGGTCACTGGTTTAAAATATAAAATATCAATGTGCAATAAAGTTGGAAGTCATTAAAAAATACACAATATTAATCTTTACCTTAAAATGTCAAAAAGTTGAGTAAAACGTCGAAGAACGTCAACTGCGGCCGGCGAGAGTTCATAAATATTTGAATTTACCGGTTACACAACAATCAAAACAACCGGTTGCCATGGAGCCGACAATCAACAGTCCAGAGTTCGTCCGCAACGAAATACTCGGCAGAGTGCGGTCTCGCGGGTGGCTGTGTGCTCCCACTTAAAGGAAACATATGTGGTTGTGTTACGGCCGCAAGCTGTACCAAGGCACAGCCACGGCCTGAGGGTTCACCCGTGTGTGGCCTTGTTGGGTATGAAAGAAAGCTTTTTAATCGGATGAAACCGGGAAACCGAAAAGCGAAAGGGGCTTATCAGAGGAACCTGGTAGCGGTCAGTGGTTTAAAATATAAAATATCAATGCTCAATAAAGTTTGAAGTCATTAAAAAATACACAATATTAATCTTTACCTTAAAATGTCAAAAAGTTGAGTAAAACGTCGAAGAACGTCAACTGCGGCCGGCGAGAATTTAAAAATATTTGAATTTACCGGTCGCCCAACAAACAAAACAATCGGTTGCCATGGAACCGACAATCAACAGTCCAGAGTTCGTCCGCAACGGTTTACTCAAACGACACTGATAACACCATAAAAACATAATATATATGAAATGTTGACCAAAATTTGAATTTCCCGCCTCCCCTGTCCACTTCCGGTCTTTTATTTGGTCAAATTCAAGTTCCTGGGTTAATTTTACATGGGACGGGTCACACCACTCAAGTCAGCCCGTTTACACATTCCTTTTATTATAAAAACATGCATAAAATCACGGCAATTATATTATTGACAATAAAACCAAATGGTGTTTTTGCCCCCCTGGCTCGAGTTTTGGTCCGAGAGTAAAAATTCATGAAAATTCGAACTCAGCGTGGTCGATATAGTGGAAAATGACACTCATCTTAAATTTTTATTTTTTTGTCGATTTTGCTATATTATTGCATAGTATACATCATGAAATTTTGAAAAAAATTCGAAATTCCCGCGAAAAACGGTCCATTTTTATCCGATTTTCACAAATCAACATTTTTATATTAGAGGACATTAAAACGAAGGTTCATGGTGATTTTCATCACCCTGTGATGTTTCATGCCCTCTCCAGGGCCGGCGCCGCATTTCATCTAAATGCTATAAAAGTACAGTGGTTTCCATAGAAAGAAACGTGATGGAGGCGTGTTTATGGGCTTAAAAGTTGTCAAATAGAGGCTATTACATGCCCACATCATAACATTATCATACTTAAAATTTGTGTAGCCGTGGCAGCGATAGATTCATATTTTCATGCATAAAACATAGTATATTATATGTATATTGAATATAAACAGGTGTTTTGGCCCCCCTGGCTCCAATTTTTGTCGGAGACTAAAAATTCTTAAAAATTCGGACTCAGCGTGGTCAATATAGTGGGAAATGATGCTCATCTCAAAATTTTATTTTTTTGACCATTTTCCTATATTTTTGCATACATCATGAAATTTGGTAAAAAATTCAAAATTCACGCGAAAAACGGTCAATTTTTATCCGATTTTCGCAAATCGACATTTTTATGTTAGAGGACATTAAAACGAAGGTTCATGGTGATTTTCATCATCCTGTGATGTTTCATGCCTTGTCCAGGGCCGGCGCCGCATCTCATGTAAATGCTATAAAAGTACAGTAATTTCCATAGAAAGAAACGTGATGGAGGCGTGTTTATTGGCTTAAAAGTTGTCAAATAGAGGCTATTACATGCCCACATCGTAACATTATCATACATTAAATTTGTGAAGCCGTGGCAGCGATAGTTTCATATTTATATGCATTTCACATGGTATATTATATGTATAATGAAGAAAAACAGGTGTTTTGGCCCCCCTGGCTCGAGTTTTGGTCCGAAACTAAAAATTCATGAAAATTCGGACTCAGCGCGGTCAATATAGTGGGAAATGATGCTCATCTCAAAATTTTATTTTTTTGTCGATTTTGCTATATTATTGCATAGTATACATCATGAAATTTTGAAAAAAAATTTGAAATTCGCGCGAAAAACGGTCAATTTTTATCCGATTTTCGCAAATTGAAATTTTTATGTTAGAGGACATTAAAATGAAGGTTCATGGTGATTTTCATAAGCCTATGATGTTTCACGCCTTCTCGAAAGCCGGCGCCGCATGTCATCCAAAAGCTATAAAAGTACAGTAATTTCCATAGAAAGAAACGTGATGTAGGCGTGTTTATTGGCTTAAAAGTTCTCAAATAGAGACTATTACATGTCCACATCATAACATTATCATACTTTAAATTTTTGAAGCCGTGGCAGCGATAGTTTCATATTTATATGCATTTCACATGGGAAATTGCATGCATAATATATAAAAATTAAATCTTAGCATATAGAAATTGCTTCATTCTGGCAAATGTTTTAAAATTCTTGGCTACATGAAGGTTAGCCAGCACTCATAGGTCATTTTCAATGGAACTCGGCTGGTACCGCAGCCTCGCTGAAAATTGAAGACGAATGGAGGGTGGTTTTAGCATGCAGAAGTGAACTCAAATGGCGCTCGGATCAAAGATCCTCGCTTAAAAGTGTCGAAAGATGATTGATGGAAGCTTAAAACATAGCTGGACAGGTGCAGGCACATCCCATGCATGTTATACCAAAGTTTGGCAACGCTACTCCCATAAGATTTCATGTTATGGCAGCGGGCGCATGCAAAAGTGGACTGAAATGGCGCTCGGATGAAAGATACTCGCTTAAAAGTGTCGAAATATGATTGATGGAAGCTTGAAATACAGCAGGACAGGTGCAGGTACATCCCATGCATGTTATGTCAAAGTTTGGCAACGCTAGTTCCATAAGATTTCATGGTATGGCAGCGGGTGCATCGAGAAATATGTAAATGTAATGCTATTACAATTATATACAAATATATAATACATAAACCAAATAAGAGCCATAAAAATAAATTGTCTTTACCTTCCCCCTCCATTATCTCGGCTCCTATGGGACTTATGGCAAATCTTATGGCACCAATGGAAAGAGCACAAAATTTGGGTCCAGAAAAAATGGTTCCCAAAATTCGGCGTCCCGGATTTTTTTTCCGGGACGCCGAGGAAAAGTGCATTTCCAAAAACGTGCCATAAGTCACGAACCATAAGTCGGATCTTATTTTTGAGCCCGCCGCTGGAAAGCTCGTCAAAAAGTAGGTCTGGGACAGGCGAAGCCTGGAGCGGGGAGCCGTCACCGTTTTGCCCAGAAATCAAAAGAAAAAAAGTTACGGAAAAAAGAAAAACCCGGAAATTTGCTCTACCTGGAAAATGACGAAAATCACAAAATTTCTCAACTTTGCGATTTTCTGTGATTTTTTGTATGGGTCCCGTGTTTTTTGAACATCAATTTTCTAGAGCCAAATTTTACTGGCTTTCCAACGGTGCCCACGACAAAGCGCTGAAATTCCAACTTTTTGAGTTATTAACGTTTTTTTGAAAAAAGTCAGGTTTTGAAAAATTTCAATATTTTTTCCTTATTTTGATTTTCGTCGCAGCTCAATTCTGAGGCCATATTCGGATTCCTCGTGAAAAACTGCTTTAGAAAAAAATTTAAAAACTCGAGATTCGAAAATTTCATTTTCGGGTGAAATTTCCCGGGTTAATCCTTATGGGGAAATGAGGCGAATATAAAATTCGATTTTCGGGCGCCATAACTTCGCGAAAAATGATTCGATCGTTTTGAAAATTTAATAGAAGGTGTAAAAAACCATGGCGCACAACTTTTTCTTGGTCTCGGTGTATCAAAAGTTCCTGGTTCACCCGATTTTTGAGTACGTGTCCCGGAAAACCGGGATTTTGAAAATCGAAACTCAAAATTCGAAATTTTCAAGATAGCAGTTTTGTAGTTCGGAACAAACCCAGCTAGCGTTTTTCTTTCAGAATCGAGCTATCTCTGTAACTTTTTGAGCTGTGGGGTCCGAAAGTGACCCCTTTTAACCCGCATGTCCCTATGCTGAAAATTCAAAATTTTGCGCCCCCCAAAATAATGACTCTTTTCGAATTTTTTTGAATGGACCCGAGTCACATGATTTTTAGGCCCATTTCGTCTCATTGGACCGGTGCGCTAGCGCGCACCGTTCTAATAGATAATTTGGTCCCGGAAAGACCCTTTTCCGGGACGGGGGGCCGAAACGGCCCCTAATTTTGCGGAATTTTTCAGTATGCCCATTTTATGTGAAATTTTGTCTATTTTTCATTTCTGACGTAAAAATGAAACATTTCGAAACTTTCGAGGTTTTTAAGGCGATTTTTCTCCGAAAAATCGCGTAAAACCCGAAATTTTTTTACTTTTTCGAAATTTTTTTTGGAGATTCGGAAATCCCGATTTTTTTATGGGGGGAACCATATCTCACCTTTTCTCCACAACATCTTTGACACATCGCGAGTTTGCACTTTTGGGTAATTTTCCTGGCCCGAAAAAAAATTCCGGGACGCTCAAAATCGGCTCAGAGGTACCCCCCGAGGTGGTCTACATGAAAAGTGGGTCCCCCTATTTTTAAGGGCCCCGGCAAAGGCGGCGCTGGCGCGCGAAATCGACGACAGACGTTTCAGCGTAGTAAAATTAACTCATTAATAGAGGGGGGTATTCTGTGAATGGAATATGATCGATTTTGAGAGCTATTTTATACAGTTCAATTTTATGTAATCTATAATATATTTATCATTATCTCATTCTATGAAGAGAATCAATTTCAGTGCAGCAATTATTGATATCGTTTAACTTACAAAACGTAAGCGAGGCTGAATATAACCAATTGTGTGGAGATGTAAAATAATACATATCATTATAATATTATTATATTATGTGAGATGAACGACAAGCAATCAACAATAACTCAAATCTGTCAAATTATGTCAATTATATATCATATTTCAAGCAGATATATATTTTTATTATTATTAAATTGAAAATTGATATCATATTTATTATATCAAGTTATATTTGTGTGACATTTATGGCCTGTTATATAATACACCAAGCTTATGTATATCACCATTTTTAATTAGTCTGTGGTAGCTCTGTAACAGTGAAACATCAACACCATTACTCTACGGTTGGAATAGCAAGTGAGGAAAATATTATCATTACCTTAACTTTATCAAGCATCAAGAAATACAATTTGTAACTTAAATTGTAGTTGGCAGGTAATTTCTGCGTACACTTAATTACAGGACGTGATATAAATTATTGTCTATAGTTATTTTGATACTTCATAAGTTCATATAAAGTGAGTAACATATATTATAAACAGGTATACAGTTTGTCAAACTTTGTACATGAAAAACTATCTATTAATAAGATAATGTTTGTTGGTATGCTCATTAATCATGGCTCATGGCTATAACCAAAGAAAATTTGAAATATCAATACTGTATAACAGTAAGATGTATGTTTGTCAAAGTAGATTTTTTTCTATACCAAAGAACTTAATATATGAAAATCGCGGTATTCATTAGACCATATACTGTAAAATCAGACTTGTAGCAAAATATTAAATATTACCAATTTTAGCAACTTTTTTTGTAAGAAAAATTGTTCAATTAGGATTGAAGGTAAAAAATGCTCTCCTGAACTTTGCCTAGGCAATAATGTTACTAATTTTATTTATACACCATTATATTGAAAGTGTTGAGTAATAAAAAAGATCATATCTGACAAGTGAGTTCGCTATAATATAAACGTAGCATTCATGTGCTCGTCTGCTTTATTGGTTTTATCATCGGTCATCGATACACAAAATAAACAGAGTTGTGAACATTGCTATATTTATATTCATAATAGGGTAACATAAAACAATCAGTGTTACCGAGCATGGTGGCGCAGTGGTAGCGCGTCTGACTGGTAATCAGAAGGTCGTGTGTTCGAATCCTACTGGGAGCTATAGGTGAAAAGATCGAGAGGTCTCGCTGTCTGGTTAGAGACGAGCCACTGCCACATGCATTCGGGAGGTGTTTAGAACGTGTTCTGACACCGACCATCCTGACTTGGGGTTTTCCATGGTTCCCCCTCGACTACAATGGCTAATGCCGGGATGGATAAAATAAGTCGGCCATGGACGCAGTGCAAACTACAGAACCTGTCGATAAGACTCTGTCTTGACGGGACAAGAATACGGAGATGCACACAAGCAAAAAAAAAAAAAAAAAAAAAAAAGTGTTAAAATATTGCGAGAGTATACAACTACTGCCATGTACACAAAATATTACATTGTAAACATAAATATTACCAAAAAAAAATTATTTTTTTCTCTTAATATAATTAATACGAATGAGCGAAAAATATTTTTAATAATAATAATGAGCTTTCCAAAGCGTGTCTGATTGGCTTGAATATTTAATTATATTTTTCAGATTTTTACTTTTAGCTTGTCATGGGCGACAAATGCTGTGAAGCAGACGATTTTCTTCACATTAAAATTAACTTATCATTTTTGTAATACAAAAGCAAGTAATGTTGTTTCAGTATCTTGTTATTTCAAAAACTGTTGTACATGGACCAATCACCAATGAGCAGAGAAGTTATCAATTTTCCACCAGCAGTGATGGAAAGTGTGAAAATATTTAGTCAGGTATGGCATTAGCTATATTATAGACTACTATATGAAACTGAAATAGTCGCATTGCAAAAATTGTCACTTTAAAATGAATTTCTATCTTGTTTAGGAAATTGGTAAAATCCTGCGAAAAGAACAGGAAATTAGTTTTTTATTTTTTTTACAGATTTTTATTCGTGAAGGAAATGTGGAGATGTAAAAATAGTCCATTAAAGAAACAGCACACGCTCTGTAATGAATAAGAAGAAATTTATTTCTTATTTTGTAAAATCTTGCTTGAATCTAATTTTGATATTACAAAAAAAAAATAAAAAAAAAAAAATGTCATCATCTTAGTTTGTAAGTTGCTTATTTTCAATTTTGTACGTCATTATTAAGTTATTGAAATGAAATATGAAGTGTTTTAAGCTGATTTATTTTAATGTAATATTTCGTTCAAAAATTCAAGCTTAATATATATAAAAGAAATCGTATTATATATATTTTAAATACAAAATATATTATATAATATAATAATCTATATCATGTATAAAATATTGAGTAGATTGAGTGAGTAAAATATAACAGTATTATAGAGTAAACATATTTACATAGTGTAGCAACATGCATTATGTCATGGAGGCTAACCTATAATGTATAGACACAAGTGATGGAAAAGAAGCATGTTACAAGACTTGAGAAGATAAATGTCTTAGCCTAGAGGTCTCTAAGCCGGAAAATCACCCCCTTCACCCTCAAGATAAACCTTGACTGTATTTCAAGACCGGCATGCTCGCCTAGGCTATGGCATATATTACAATTTATGCTGCATTATCTCCCGCCTGCTCTGCTGCCTGCAGCCGTGTATAACGCAGCTGCTGCCGCTGCTACCTTTTATACGAATCACTGTGCAGACTGGTGCTCTAACAACAAAACGCTTTATGGCTTTTACTTGTAAACAGCTGAGCCGCTCACTACTGTTAGAAACAAAAACAGCTTTTGCTGAACTCTCTCTTCTCGTTTTTAAAAAGTAACATGTAACAACTATAATTATTCTGTATAATATTCTTCAGTGTTCAACCAAAATTTAAATTTTACTTCATGGCGTAATGAAAAAAGCTTTCAAGGAAAAATTAATATTATATATATTAATATATACTGTATATTATACTGTGTGCTTCAACAAAAACAAACATTTCTCGACAAAAGCAGAGATTAAGATTTAGTTTTGTGTAAAATGGAAGAAATTTTACAATATTCGGAACTAAAATAGTTTATAATCATTAACTGTGCTGTAAAAATAACTAGAGTAGAACAATAATTTTAAATGATAAAATGATTTAGTTCCAGATTTTTAATTACCTTGTTTATAAACACTTTTTATAAAAAAAAATACTATGATAACCAATTTAAAAATTTTCATTTAAAAATTTCAATGCCAAGAATCACATTTAATTACTATCAATTTCGACGTTAAAACTTTGAGCTGCGTTCACTGAGAGATCGTTGTAGAATGCACGAGCGTCTCTGATCCTCTTGGTCCGACTGTCTTCGTACACGCCCAAGACGCTGGACTCGGGTAGGACGGAAGGGGGCGGCACCTCACTAGGACGCGGTGGCATCAGGCGGCCCGGCCGCTCCTTGAGCTCTCTCGCCCTGCTCATGCGCTGCAGGTGTTGGCTGGATGACTCAGCCTCCAGCCTTGAACCACTCCTGTCCGTTGAGGTCACCGTTGACGTCCTCTGGTGCTCCGGGACCTCAGCCCTTGACCAGGGTGGTTGTCTCGCCCTCTGCAATCTTGCCACGTGCTTTTCTTCAGCTTCGTCCTCCAACCACACAAGACGCCTTCTCGCCGCAGGATTCAAGTTAGGTTTAGTTCTTTTAGGCCAGAAAGATATCAATTTCCGGGGAACATTTTTCTTTTTTGGTTTCTTTTTCCTGTTTTTATTCTCATCAGCCATATCCACTCTAAAACATAGGTTTATACGAATTAAATTTATTTTCGTTAATAAAATCTATAATAATATATTATCATTTTTTCATGTAAATTCCTTACTAAAATATTTAAAACTCGTATTTATAGTCTCTTTGATAATAATATATTAAGTCCCTTTGATTTATAATTGTGTATGAATTTTGCGCAATATTGCGGTTTTAAGCACTGCATCAGGGAAGCAGCAGTGGTAAAAGTAAATTAATCAAATAAAAGGCATGAAATGAAAGCTTTGTCTCGTTCTCTCTTTTAGACGACAAAGTCGTTTATTTTCAGCAGCTGAGTTTTGTGGCATTGCTTGCTTTCTGGCTGTGACTTTTCTCTTTCATATAAACGCTTGAATAGACGTTCAAACATAAAGGAAGACAAAATTAATTATAAAATAATGAGACTTATAATTGCATGAATTACTGTATCTACATTGGTTTTAATTTAAAAGCATTTGTTTTTTGTTTTTTAAAAAAAAAAATTTCAATTTAATAACCAACAGCCATAATATACAAGCTTGACAAACAAGTGCTATCCAAAAGAACATCGTCAAACATTTTCATGGCGTAACTTATATCAATATAGTAATTTATTTTTATTACATACATTTCATTTTAAATCTCATAATTTTACGTGCATTTTAAATTTAAACTTTTTGCTGCAAAGTGCTAAAACTGTTTAAGTTTAAACTGTTAAAAGGCAAGCAAACTCAAATATAAAAATATTTAGATAAAAAGAACATAAGCTTGTGATAAAATCTAAAATTATTTTAAAAATTCTGGTGTGTAACAAATTCAAACCTCATCGATCAAGCAAGAGCATAATATTTGCACTGTAGAAATTGAAAGATGAAGATACATACTTAGAAGCAAGTTGCGAGTTCAAGTCACTTTCTTTATAATATGATTTATAATATTTGAGTGTTTTTCAAAAATTGTATTTGAATGCAGTGCTATGTTTCAATTTTACTTATATTGTGAACTGTAATACCTTTAGTTTGAGTTAAGTACAATGCTATAATGTTTTTTTTAATGTTTTTAACTGACATCGGGTAGTTTACCTCCAGAAAAGTGTAATGTTGAGCTTCGTCTATAATTGGACACTCACATGACCTGCAGTCCGGCGCCGTCGATGTCGACTGTCCACTGCGCTCCTCCACGTCCTCGCTCTCCGGCCCCCGGGGCTCGGTACGTCACGTTTGCGTCCACAGTGTGCCGCTTGCCACCGCTCGTCGCCGTATCCACCGACCGCTTCGAGCTGCGGTACGTAGCGTGAAGGTCCATCACCGGACCGCCGCGGCGAGGTGGAGCCGTGGTTCCTGCTGGGCCCTCCTGGGCAGTTGAGTGCTGCACACACAGCCTGCACACAACACCAAATATATTTTTAAGTAGAATTTTGGTAGAGATAATACAAATCAGCTGTTCGACGTAGTCCCCTTTGATTAACATGTAAACCTTAGCAAATTCACAAAAATTCTGAAAACTTTTTTGAAAGGCAGATTTTAGTGCCTAAAAGCTATACAACAAATTTCAAAACAATTTAACGAGACGATTTTTTTTATTAAATTAAGTTTTTAGTTTGTCTCTCCAAGGGAAAGCCCTATGCTGCATGAATATTAAAAAAATTAATTAAAAAAAAAATTGGCTCAATCTGCCTCTCAAAAAAATTTCAGAATTTTTGTGAGTTTGCTAAGGTTTACATATTAATCAAAGGGGACTACGTCGAACAGCTGATTCGTATTATGCTATTATCTCTATACCTTAAGCTAACAATAAAATCCAATGCCTGCAATAATCAATTAAATTTTATTTTGTTTATCATTGGCACAAAGGTTGTATACCGTATAAATGAAACCGTGAATTAATATTTTATAAGGTTTCGATGAAGATGCAGATCTTAGAAAGACTCTGTGTTGTGATAATTATATAATTCAATTGGCTGTTAAAGAAAACTAAGAAAAGAAAAGCAATTTTACATAAAAAGCTTTAAATGACAGTTAAAGTGAGATAAGACAGCTGGCAGAGAACGAGTACTCACTTGTCAAGCGGCACCAGCACGGCGGGCGTATCTCCACGCAGCTTGGCGGAGAAGCCCGTGCTGAGCACGGCTGACCTGCCGCTGCCGCCGTCCTCCAAGACGAGCTGCTTCTCGCCCTCGAACAGCGGGCCCGCGCGGTCCGCCACGGGCAGCTGGATGTGGCCCTGCAGCGCCACCAACCCCGGTAGTGACACGCGCTGCATGTCCGCACGGCAGGTCTTGTCCGTCTGACAGGCGATCTCTTCTACGGAGACGTGACGTAGCGGAGCGAGCGTCGACACCTCCACACACTCAGGATCAGACGATGAGTCTAATTGTGGCTCTTTCTTCTTCTTCAAAACTTTTTTCTTTGTTGATTTGTCATCAATTGTTTCAGAATCATATGATGATTGGTCCCCTTGATATTTCTCAGTGTTAGCTTGAGACGACGGGATTGTTTTAGTAGAGGATGGAGAACTAGTGTGGGATGAGTCACGTGGCTCTTGATGCTCGGGGGAAGACGCCTCTACTCCGCTTAACTCTTTATCTGCACTTGCGTCTAAATCGACTGCCGACGAGAGCACAGGAGAAGGTGGGAGGGGGCTACTACTTTTTGCTTCAATATTAGAGAGGGGGCTTTGACTTGCTTCAATATTAGGGAGGGGGCTTTGACTTGCTTCAATATTAGGGAGGGGGCTTTGACTTGCTTCAATATTAGAGAGGGGGCTTTGACTTGCTGCAATATTAGGGAGGGGGCTTTGACTTGCCTCAATATTAGGGAGGGGGCTTTGACTTGCTTCAATATTAGGGAGGGGGCTTTGACTTGCCTCAATATTAGAGAGGGGGCTTTGACTTGCTGCAATATTAGGGAGGGGGCTTTGACTTGCCTCAATATTAGAGAGGGAGCTTTGACTTGCCTCAATATTAGGGAGAGGGCTTTGACTTGCTTCAATATTAGGGAGGGGGCTTTGACTTGCTTCAATCTTAGAGAGGGGGCTCTCACTTACTTCAATATTAGGGGACTTTGATTGTGAGTCCGAACCATTTTCGCTTACTTCAATATTAGGGGACTTTGATTGTGAGTCCGAACCATTTTCGCTGCGGTCTTTACTATCAGACATTTTTCTTTCTTTGTTGTCTTCAGAATCCATCTGAAAATAGAATTTTATTACATAGAAAAGTTTTGGTAGCTAGTTAGACATAAAAAATAAAAAAAAAAAAGGAGCAGTCCTTTTTATAGTTTTTCCTGTATGAAATAACAATCAATGAATTTCATTGACGTCACAAGTA
This sequence comes from Siphlonurus alternatus, assembly GCA_949825025.1. Lineage (NCBI taxonomy): Eukaryota > Metazoa > Arthropoda > Insecta > Ephemeroptera > Siphlonuridae > Siphlonurus > Siphlonurus alternatus. The sequence goes on from OX463781.1 coordinate 19,418,203, forward strand.
ATTCAAAGAACCATTTATTTGTAATGAAGAAAGAACAAAAATACGTGTTTTTAAACAAAGGTTAAATATAGAGGCTTCAAGTGTTTTGGGAAAAATTTCGCGATAAGCCACCATGATAGAGAATTTAATTTTTTTCCCAGTAACTATTTAAGCTATTAAGGAAACCATGCATCTCCTAATCCCCATTTAGGGGTCTGCTGATAATGAAGCAAGAGCTTATTTTTCTCTAAAATTAAAAAAAAAAAAAAAATATATATATTTTTTTTTTTTTGCATAGTTTTGGATGGTGCCATGAAAACACCGCAAAATCAGCTGACATGAAGCCTCTATTATAAAATTAACCACCTAAAGTTTTTACGATCGAGACATTAAAATATTGAATATTAACACATCTATACCATATAGTCACTTGTTCTCACTGTTCTTACCATCAGAATATATTAATTTAGCGCTGAGTTGAAACGTGTAATCTTTACCTATGACACGAAACAGTTCATCTAACGTTTTTGTTTGTTTTCTCACACAAAATAAAATAAACAATTGTTGCGCATAAATATTTAATTGTTTGTGATTTGTCTTTTGTTGTAGTCAATTTTCAATACGCGATCCGAGAAAAAAAAATACAACCTTAATTAAATTATCTTTTATATACGTTTACAAAGAAAGAAAGCGGTTAAATATAGAGATAGGTGTGTTAAAAATTATTTTTTTTCTTCTCACTTGTAATACACTATATACTTCTAAATATATAAAGTAAAGAACATTTAGTCTGAAGCACGTCTCATTCAAATTGATCTCGTCTCCCTGTAACATCTCTTTTGTGAAATAAGCCGGGTTAATCTGCAGCGAGGAGGAACTCATTCTCACTATTCTGGCTCGCCGGCGATCCTGTGTAATTGAACAATCACTTGACGCAGCTGATGCTTCAATATTAAGCTTCACAGACTACCTAGATCCTTCTCAAATTTACCACACTCCTAGCTCCTTGTATTACAGCTCAAAATACCTGAAATGAAAATATATATGTTGGAGCTTATGACACCTTTAATAAATCAATCAATTCTGTTTGCGTTCTTGAGTAATATACAATCATTCTTCATAAAATATGAAATCTTTTACCATTTTTATTGCCATTTTTTCGTCTATACTTTTATCAATATCGTTCCGTTTTATGGATTTTATATGACAGAGGTTGAATTCATAGTGTGAATCTTTGCAGTCTAAATGAGATTTTTAACAATGATGATGGCTGCATGCGCGTATCTCAACATTTTACTTTAAAAAAGTTCTCGACATTGTAAAAAAAAAAAAAAAAAAAAAAAATACAATCTGTTCTAGACGTACGTTTGATAAGTTAAGACAAAAAAAAAATATAACATAAAAGAAATAAGGTATACTCTTTAAATATATATATATATATATATATATATATATATATATATATATATATATATATATATCTAATTTTTGCAACAAAAAAGAACGCCGTTAAATTATTTGTATATACAGATTGTTGTAACGTAAAACTGCATAAAGCGGCGAGTGCATGACTGATAGCTAAAAGCATTAGCGAACCCCAAATTTAATGTTATGCAACTGCATTTAGCGCGATAATTTAGCTACCATCTTTCAAGTACAATAGAAAATTATGTTATCAAAATTTTAACGCGTTTGTGACGTCACTGAAAATTAGCATGAGTTTGTGATATTAAGCCATTGCTACTGACACAAACCCTCAACTTCCTAAATGCATTGAGTAATTGCGCGGAAAACGTTCTTCTCTTATTCTACTTAACGATGTTGCTAACTGCTAAAACTTTCCGAAAGGGTAAAAGTTAATGGGCCGTTAAAATATCTCCTACATCAAGCTTAAAAATAAAAAAAGGGTGTGTGGATTACCAACAATTAATCTAGTTATTCTTATCCTTAAGTAGGTATTTAACATAAAATACAGTGTGAAAGAATAAGCTGCGCTAGTAAAAAAATATTATAAAAACTAAAAATCCAAGTTTGCATAAAAAGAGATCCAAGCCTTAATTTATTTAACATTTTAATGGAAAATTTAAATTTTTTTATCTTGAGTTCCTTTAACCCTTCATTGTTCAACTTTAAGAGATTAAAAGTTACTGTTATTAATTTAATAATATGATAAACAAAATCTTCCTAATATGCAAATAATTTTTTCAATTAATTATAATTAATGTAACCAGGCACGTTGCTTAATATAATTTTATCTGATATTTATTTACACTTTATGGTGTTATACATGCATGATAATAACAAGGAATTGAGATGTTCATCTCAATTCCTTGATAATAATATGCATATATTTCAGGGGCTGGATGCTGAGTTTGGCTCTGAAGCCTCGTCGCTTGCAAGGGGAGCGTCGGTCATGAGGAACCTTTACCGTGAGGTTCTCGGCAGTCCGCCTAAGGTATAAACACGGCCCGTCTAGAATTCCAGGGGGCTGTGGTATAAATATGTAGTACTGTCAAAAGCATAATACTATATTACAATCTCTGTCAGTTTTGTAGCCCCTCTCCCTCCACCACAGCCATTAATTTTTTTTCCCCCTTCTTTCGAAATACATTATTACAGCAGATACTGGCAACAGATGTTCGAAAAGTTGCATACTTTACAAACTGATATATAATTATATTTAAATAGAGAGAGAGGTTATTATCTTATTATATAATATCATAATGGAGTATCGACCTCAAAAATTTTTATTGCATAAAATAGAAATGGATGGAGCGTGCAAAGTTATGCTACCCTGATTTTTTTTAGATTTTTTTGAGCCCAGGAACTATTTTTAAAAAATTATTGAAATTCCTTTTTGTGACGTCACGCGGCGGTAAGTCTTATCTTTTTCTTAAGGAGCGACGTCTCGTGACGTCACAAAAAGAACTTTCAATATTTTTTAAAAAATAGTTCCCGGGCTCTAAAAAATCTGAAAAAAATCAGGTTAGCATAACTTTGCACTCTCTATGGATTTCTGCAATAAAAAATTTTGAGGTCGATACTCCATTAATAAATAATTATTTAATAATAATTAATATAATAGGTACGCAATAATATAATTAATTATAAGTTAAGTCATATCATTTTTTCCTACTTTAAAATCCATACGATAAAATAAATTTTGATCAAATTATTTACAAATTTAAACAATTTTATTTTTATTAATATCATATACCACAATATTTAATATATTATAAAAAAATCTACACTACAGACACGTGTAGGACAAAAGCTTGTTAATTTCATACACAAGATATTTTATTTTACAGGCGATGGTGTGTCAATCTTTATTATGCAAATTTTTAAGCTGATCAATTCATTAATTATTCCTGTTTCATAAAAAAAAATCCATCACAACCATTTAATAATGATGCCTGTCTAGACTTAATTATTATTGTGTCGGAAAATGTAATCCTCTCTTTAGAACAAAAAAAGAAAAAAAAAAAAAAAAAAATCAAACTTGGTTATACTTTGTTAGGCCCTATGTAAAAACAAAACAAAAAATCCATTTTTAGCAAATTCAGCAAATAAATTTTATTTATTAAAAAAATAACAATACTCTTCATTTAGTCTTTACCAAAAATGTAAATAGTATTAATTAATATTAAATAAAGTGTCTGCTGCAAGTCTACAATTTATGTAATGTAATGTACACACTATGTATTGTGCTGTAATAATACATAATTGCGTATCAAGTCAAAATTCCCAACATATAGAAAAACTAAGTATGTGAAACTAATCGAAATGAAAACAAATTGTTTTATCACAACACGTCAAGCAAAATAAAATAGAATAATTAAATTTGATTATTTTTGTGAGCTGTAATGCGGAACAGATCTGGGATTTGATCCCCCTCTTTGTTTCTCCAGAGTGATCGTCAAGTCATCATCTACTATACTACCTGACAAAGAATCAATGTTTTGTTGTATTTGTTTATTTTATGAGAATTATTATTTAATTAATTAATATTATTATAATACGTCTTGGTGATCAAAAATGAACATAGCCACACAGGTATATAAGGCCTTAGCTGACCTTTAATTGTAAGTGGATTCTCACGTCAGTTTACTCAGCAATCACTAATTATATTTATCCCTTCAATTATATTATATCATGTGATTGGAAATTAAAATCTCCATTACATAAAATCATAAAACTGAATTGTAGACTCATTACCACATTCAATCATGTTGCAGGATTTGCCATCACTATTTGCTAAGAACTCTACGGAGAGCTCGAAGCTTCAAGCCACACACACCCAGATCTTCTCTTCCACTGCTATCATGGCCAAGACTCCCTTGACACGTAGGGGTGAGGCACCCCAGCAACCCCTGCATGTTGCCGTAACCACCCTGCCACCCAGAGCAGCTCAGCAACCAGTGCTAGCTAATATCAAGGTAATGATGATCTCTATACAGTTTTCTGAGTGTCTTGTGGTGTATTTTAAACAGCTAGCATCTGCTTGGTGGGTACTGACTGCGTAGCTGATTCATTAGTTGATATGGGAAATAATAATATGCATCTGCTGATTAATGTGTCTCGTTTCAGTTGAGTGGTCCAGGAACAATAGTCCCATTTACACCATCGTTACAGAGACGTAATAGCATGATGACAAGGAAGAATCCGGTCGCAAGATCTGTTAGCAGGTGAGTACAATAATTAATAAAATCTGTTTTATTTTTCAGATGTGTATCAGATAAATGATTTTTTTTTCTAAATTATTAATTTATTACACTATTTTTTCATTTTTAAAAATTTAATTTCTCTCTCCCTAGATGTAACATATCCTTTAATTTAAACATCCATTATCTTATTTTACAGTATGTACATTTTTTTATTTTTAATTTGGTATTCAAATTGTTGTTGTTTGCCAATGGCGGATTTTACAATATTGTTCACAGTGCTCTGTGGAGCTCCTATGCAACATTCCGCTGTACAAAGCTCATCCCAGTGGAGTATTGATAGCCATAAGCTGCCTTCCTCCCACCAACTCCATCATCTAGTAATCAAAACACCCATCCCAAGTCACGAAAAAAAAGTCTGCAGAGTTCAAAATTTGAAGCGGGGACCTGTCGGACAAGAGAAGCACTCTAATCACTACACCAATTTTCCATTTTTACAGCCCATCAAACCTTGCTCGTGAGCACGTCCGTAGACACCCTGTGCACCGAGCTCCGTCCCGCCTATACCGTCCTGTTGCTCCAGTGAATCACCTGGTGGGGGCCAAGTACTTGTGTCCTCGCAGCTGCGTGGGACCAGAGTTTGTGGTCCGCAGTAGCCTGCCCAGCAAGGAGGTGTGGGTGGGGGATGACAAGGTAAATTATGATTTATGGTAATGAAATCCTGGGAAGAACTTTTGTAAAGTTGCTGGTTCCCTGACAAGAGCTATAGATAGATCGAGGCATGGATTCAAGTCACACTTTGGTTAAAAAAAAAAATAAATAATTAAAAAAATATCAGTTTGTAGACTTTAAAAAATATATATTTTGTAACGGAAATATAAAATATTGAAATATTTATTTTTGTTGTTCTCTAACTTCATGGAAAAATATTATTTAAGACTGGTTTCATGGAATTTCTCATTCTAGCTAATTTTTGTCATTCTGAAATTTTTTGACTTATGATTGTTTTGAATCAGTATGATAAATGTACATAAAATATAAATGTACATGTGTGTATTGTAGCATTTGTAACTCAATAAGAAATCATTTGTATCATATAAGATTTTGCGGTACAGGCAGGCATGTAATTCGAATTAATGTTAGTTCTATTATTATTATTTTATGTTCCCAGTGCAGATTATAGATCCCACTGATACTACAATGGAGTATTGACCTCAAAAATTTTTATTGCAGAAATGGATAGAGCATGCAAAGTTATGCTCCCCTGATTTTTTTCAGATTTTTTTGAGCCCGGGAACTATTTTTAAAAAATTATTGAAAGTCCTTTTTGTGACGTCACGCGGCGGCAAGTCCTATCTTTTTGTTAAGGAGCGGCGTCTCGTGACGTCACAAAAAGAACTTTCAATAATTTTTTAAAAATAGTTCCCGGGCTCTAAAAAATCTAAAAAAAATCAGGGTAGCATAACTTTGCACGCTCTATCCATTTCTGTAATAAAAAAAATTGAGGTCAATACTCTATTCTATGTTGCAGCGAGTTGGCAAGAAGAGAGTGCTGGTGGTGCTGCTGAACGGACAAAGGCTGGACGTTTTGTGCTACTCTGCCACTGCAACCGCTGGCCAAATCCTCGAGGTAAGCTGCCTGCATAAACAGTGATTTTCCACTCATTTCCAGATAAGAAACAGATATTGATTGACATGATCAATATTTGAAGGGAAAAAATGGGGGACATTCACAAAGCACTTTAACCCCCAATTTAGCCCCGATTTTTAACCCTGGTGCTAAACATGGTGCTAAGCTATGAGCTTAACATGGTTAGCCCCTGGTTTAGTACCATGTTTAGCACCAGGGTTAAAAATCGGGGCTAAAGTGGGGGTTAAAGTGCTTTGTGAATGTCCCCCAATGTGTCTAAAATTAATGCACCAATTACTCTATACCAAAAGTCTAGTATTGTAGTTCAATTCCTTATATTGCAAGTCTTGATTAGAAATTAGCAGAGTTGGTGGAAAATTCATTTCCAAGAAATTGTGTTCTTCATGCTCATTAGTATTTTGTATGGATAGTATGATTTTGAAGAGTAATTAAATAATACATATAGAAGAAAAAACTAAAAATACTTCTGTTACTACTTTTGATATTAAAAAAAAAAATAATATATATATATATATATATATATATATATATATATTTATATACAATATTTTTAATTTTACAAAATTATTTAGCCCTCAAATATTTTAACCCAAGTATTTAAGAAAACCAGATGTCCATCTATGTGTCTAATTTGACTTGTCTTGCAGGCGGTGGTGAAGCAGGCAGGCCTGACGGACAACTTCATGCTGGGGCTGGCGCTGCTGCTGAGCGGAGACTTCATTTTCCTCTCCCCAGATACCAGGCTGGCCAAGGTGGCACCTCCTGGCTGGCTGGCCGGCATACATAGCGGGGCCGAGCACCCGACCTTCACCCTCTTTGTCAGGGTGCAACTCTACCTGAGCTCCCTGCGTGGTGTCAGGTCAGACACTTTTAATAATATCAGCATTAAAACTTTGTTATTTGTAATAATAGTAGTTAAAACTAAATAGAATTTATTCATTCAATCCTCTTTAATTCTGCAGTATTAAATTTTGATGATAAATTATCAAGCACGAAGGCATGAAAACACCATAATTAACTCTATGTGACTGCAAGTGATACTGTTTGTCTTGCACAGGTGGGAGGCCAAGCACCTGCTGTATTTGCAGCTCCGTCGCAGCCTGCTGGAGCGTCGCCTGCTCTGCCCTCTCACGCAGCTTGTCACCATGGCTGGCCTCGCTCTGCAGGCCGAGTTTGGAGACTTCTCTAGCAAGGTCAGTATCTGCAAATTACAAAACTGCTGATTTTCCCAATGTCAATGAAAGTGTGTACAAAGTACCATGGAGCTATAGTATTTAATAATTAAATTTCAAGGAAAGAGAAGTCAAAAACATGGTGACAGTCATATTCTCTGAATACTTAAAACATAAGATCACAAATATATTTAAGGTACATAATTTGATTTTACCGTCTCCCAAAATGAATATATGTGTATTACATCATCCACCTCTTTTATACAGTATTGTGGGACATAGCATTATTTGTTTACTTTGCCCTGTTGTATCATTGAATTATTTGTATATGAACTTTTCCTTCAGTGCAATTGAATACATTAGATTTGAGGTGCTGTACCACCCAATAACATAACAACTTAAATGACACTGACACATCACCTCCACAGGAGCACAGTGATGCGGACTACTTCCTCCTGGAACATTACATCCCTGAGGAGCTGCTGGAGAAGGGGGAGGCGGAGCTGCGGTGGCGTCTGCAAGCTCAGCACGAGGTGCGGCAGGGCCTGGACCCCGGCCGAGCAGAGGAGGCCTTCATTGCAGTAGCCCAGCAACTGCCAGACTATGGCACACACTTCTACCATGCCCAGCAGGTAACAACAAAGCTTAGTTTTTGTTCAAACAATAATGCTAGAGTAAGAGTATGAAACTTACTGCAGTTCTGTTTCTATTTGAGAATACAGTATGTAAGTTACATACTAAACAGCTAGCTAACATAATTATTTATTAAATAATCAAGAATAGACATACGGACATAAATTTATAATGCAAGTGTCTCCTCTTTAAATAAATAAATGCACATTTTATAATGTATTTAATTTATAACTATGTAATAATTAAGCAATCAAACAACTCTTTTTTATATAAATAATGTAAAACTTATTTTATTTTGTAGGTATGCAAGGAAGGCAACAATTCCAATGCAATCCAACTTGGAATCAAAGATGCTGGCATCTTTGTTTTCTCCACCACACCCCCTACCGAGGAGCAGAAGGGTCAAGAGCTGGTTCAGGGCTTCGAGTGGCGCAGCATCCAGAAGTTATGCTTCTCTAAGCAGTTCTTTTCCCTGGGCTGCCTCAGCAGTGAGGGCAAGCCTCTTAAGCTCAAGTTTAAGATGCAGAACAAAAAGTAAGAGACCCTGAATACTCTCGGAGACTCCAGCTAACAAATATTTATTCTGTGTTTGTAGGAGCTTCTACGTCTTTCACCTGGCTTCTCTCCATCACCAGTTTTCACTGAGGCTGAGAACAGAAATTCATAATATGCAGTCTTTATCTAGAGGTGAGGATATGTTTTTCGAGTGAATGACTGAGTGAGTGAGGGTAAAAAAAAGCACCCAATGTTAAAAAATTTCCCACACATGAAAATTATGAAACATATCTTAAATTTTCTCCTCTACGTGCCCTATCAGCAGCTAAAATATCAGGTACACAAATTCGAGCTTTTTTTTTAAAAAGATATGAATTTTTAATTAAACATGGAAAAGTGAAACTCCCATGTTAAATTAGTCAACTTTAAAAATTATAACTTAAAAACTAGCTTGAATTTGTGTACCTGATATTTAAGCTACTGCAGGGGATGTAGAGGAGAACATTTTAAGATATACCCTATATGTTTCATAATGTTCATGTGCAGGAATTTTTTTAACATTGGACCTTAATACTCTTAATTAGATCAAAACAAAAACCAGACTTAATTGTGTTCCCTGTTCAAAGATTTTAGCGGTCACCCACATTGTTTAATGTATAAATTACATATTAAGTAGTATTTGTTTGGTTTTTTGTCTCGGAAAACATTTAAATGAATATTAAATTAATTCTCAAAAAATCTGAGTAAGAAATTATAAAAATATAAATATAGATTGTAAGTGGATCTTATTCATTCTTATTAAATTTCTTTTATCAAATCAAAACTCTTGCTGCTACCCTAGCTAACTTTAATTTACACATTCACCATCTCCAGAGTTTGGCATCATCGTCTCCAAACAGACTTATGACCCGGAGACTGAGGACCGCTGGAGTCTTCGCAGCAGTCGTCTGCGGGGGTCTGGCAAGACGCTGAGTCACGTAGGGGTGTCGAGGCAGACCTCATCATGCTGTGAGGAGCAGCAGAACAAAGAGAATGAGAGCCCCAAGCCCGAGGGCCTCGTGGGGGAGGCGGGCACCGCTAAAAGACCTGGTGTCCGCATGGGCACACGAGCAGTCTGCACCTCATCACAGGGGTCCTCCAAGGAGACCCTGGCATGCGAGGCTAGAATTGGACACTTCCAAGATCACACCTACTCTCCTCTACCTGAAGCCTACATAATCAGTGAGATCTTAAACTGTGGATTATTTTTTAATGTGTTAATATCAAGTAGGATACCATCCATTTAGATTGTGCTTACATACAACTTTTGATTCTCTTGAAATAATTTAACATAGTATATAAATAATACAAATAACATCATGAAATCATATCTGTGTAATAAGTTTACCAGGTATATTTATATATATGTAATATTATTTTTTATTCATATTTTTCTGACAATTTGTAGTGTTAAAATATCTTCTTATTTTGCCTTATCTTTTCTTGACTGTTGATGAGACCACTAAAGTTATGTATGTTTTTATTTTTGTGTGTCTATTTTCAAATCTTGAAGACTATCTTAAATTTATTCCTTTATTCCCTCCTCCCCCAAAAAATTATACTACTGTATATAGTAGTATATATACTATTATATTTGTATAATATTTGTTTATTTTTTCCTAGATGCAAGCTTAAAATCCAATGAAGAAGAAATCCACTTGAGCTACAATGAAAGTATGACGGATAATTTAGCTGACAAACTGGTGAACATGTCATGTACTGAAGAGCGTATCCTGAGAACAATAAGGTAAGGAATAGGAAAAGAGTCATCACGTCACACGATATTAACAATATTATATTTTTCCAGACTGCAGAAGGATGCTGGTGGAAGCCTTGGTATCCAAGTCACAGAGGGCTCTGACGGCGCCATCTACATCCAGTCTATAGTGAGCAACGGAGCAGCTCACAGACAAGGCGTCGTCAAGCGAGGTGCAAACAAGCTTAGTGATTCGAATCGGCATGATTTTAAATTTTTAATTAGGCCCAAACAAATCCAACTGAGTAACGGTCCATATAGCATATTGTATTGAATTAATATATTATATTCAATTAAGTCTTCATTTGTAATTTGAGAAACCATTTAAAATTGAAAATTAATACATACTGTTATTTAGATGAATGATTAATATTTGCAACATATTTGAGACAGCTATTTTAAATAAGAAAGATTTAATTTAAAAATTTATATTTTTGCCATTTACATAAATATTGATTTCATGACAAAAACACTTATACTTAACTGTGTTCCAGGTGACCAAGTGATAGCTGTCGGTGTCCGCAGCCTGGTCAACTTGAAATACCACGAAGCCCTGCAAGTGCTGCAGCAAGCTTGTTCGTCAGACGAGGGGGAGGTTGAGCTGGTCCTGTCACAATTGTTTACTGAAGACACAACAGTGAACGGTCCTGGCAAGCAGTTTCCCTCCCAGGTTACTGCTCGCTACCGCAAGAGTCGAGCCAACCTCTTCCCACAGAGCGCAGTAAGGCTCGACATTGTGTCCACGCTGCAGAAACCCGTAGAGGAGAGCTACTTGAAGAACATTCGTTACGAGACTGCAGTCGAGAACGGGGAGATGATCTCAAAGCTTCTACCCAGAAGTAACTCATCCCCGAACAAGTCGCCGAGCAGAGAGTACAGAGTAGTGACATCACCAAGCAAGGAGCGTATCCGAGCTGTTTGCTGCGTCGCACCTGCCACAGATGAGGAGTGAGCAGGACGTCCTAGGTAAAACATGTGCAATACTTACAGTGTACTTACTTAATGTTAGTGTACATAGTTTTAATGTTTTGAAATCAAGTAAAAATGATAATGTGTACTGATGTTTAGTATGGTGTGCAGCATGATAATTGTAATATAAATTGTTTTATTTAAAATTAGCTTATTATTTTAAGTCTTTTATAAATGCAACATAAATGGTATTTATTTATTTTTTTCTTTCTTGAACCACAGTATAATTACAATTATATATAATATGCATATACACAAAAAAAATTATTTTGCTAATTAATCCAAATTAATCTAGCTTAGACCAAAGTGAAATGATTTTGTATAAGTCTTTATAAATCAGCATTGCAGTAATTAAAAGACAATTTAACAACATTTAAGCAAGAAAAAAAAATACATTATGTAATTGTCATTTGCTTTATTGTGTAGTCTTAAACATGTGTCACTTTAAATCTAATATTAAATCATTTAAAAGACATTTAATAAAAGTCACATATATTTAACATAATAACTGTTGAAATGCTAAAATCAATACAAACTTTAGTGGCTTGCTGCATGGTTGTAGGGTAAAATAAAAATGTGTGTCACGTGTTGATCCTGTTATGAAGCCTTACTAATCTTGTTTGCATGGTCGACTGCCACTAGCAGTGTGTCCCTCACTCTGAAGAATTCACGTGAGCTCATATACGACTCCCAAGATATCGTGCGAGTCACATTTCGAGAAGACCGTGAAAAGTCACTCAGCTTCCCCACTCTAGCTTTTGCATGATGCATGCAAGGTCATATAGTAAATATCTACTGCTGAAGTTTAAAACTGCTGGTTGTAGCTGCTTTTAGTTGAAATACAGTGACTTGACTGTGTGTGTGCCTCTGTTTGCTGGCTTAAAAAAGGAGTGTTTGAAATGAAAATAGAGATTATGAGTAAGTACTGATTATTACATATTGCTTTTTGTATTTTTCAATTTAATTGTAAACATTATCATATAAGTATATTCAGGTATTCAGGTTTATCTTACACCTGATTGAGTATAATTGTTGCACTTATTTTTTTTTTTTACACGTGACATCATTTTTTTTTTTTTTTTTTTTCTCTCAATTCATGATAATACAGAGAAATGGAACTTCCATGTTAAATTAGTCAACTTTAAAACTTCATAACTTAAAAACTATATCTAGCTCAAATTTGCATACCTGGGGAGTCTTCAAATAACACAAATTACAACAATCCTAAAATTTTAGGACAGTCTTAGTGTATTCTTTATTGTTGCGCTTAGACGTACAGCCTTGTTATATATAGGTTAAGTTTAGGTTAAGTGGTGTTATTTGAAGACCCCCCAGCTGGTATTTTAACTACTGATATGAGATGTAGAGGAGAACATTTAATTTAATTTAATTTTCATGTTTTTTTGTGTGTTTTTTTTTAACATTGAGCATGTTACCTTATACCCTCAAAATGTCCCCCTTAAAACAACAACATTATTTTACTTACTCGATCCCCTAACGATAATGGTCATAGAGGATTAGATTAAAATTATATTGAACTTAAAGCAATCCATTGGTAACAAGTGTGTGCATATTACAAAATTACATACATTAATTAATATATTTATTTAATTAATATGCAATATATTGAATGTATTATTTTACTCTCAACAAAACATGGCTGGTAAACACAATTACTTTACGAAAACATATTTATTGATCAAAAAATCTCAGTTGTAATATATTCATCATAATTTTTTAAAGAATTTGTTCTAGTTATGATTTGATAACAATAAAATACAAACTAATTGTACTAATTTTATTTTTACAAAATTGTGTATTAATTTGTGTGTTGTAGATGGTGCAACAGAAACAATTCCAGTGCCAGCTCCTAGAAATAAGAAAAAAATGAGGATGAAAATGCCTCCTCCCCCTCCTCCTACATCAAAGAAATCGGCTCCTCCACCCCCTCCCTTAAGAAAAGTGCCTCCCCCTCCTCCTGTTAGAAAATCATCCCTTATAAAAGACATTCATAAAGAAGAGGTACCTGTTGTTGTACCACCAAAACGAAGGAATAACTCAAAATCTTCTGCAGAGCTACAGAGCATCATGAACACAGTTAACTTCTCAACTCCCCCCTCAATTTACAATCCATCTAATGAAAATTCCCCCCACTTAAAATCAAATTCATTGACAGAGAATCATGTAACTATTGACATAATCCCCAACTCGGCGGTATCACCAGTTCAAGTTCATGATTTATTTGAAAATCAGGCTAATCATTCTCCGCCCCCTGCTTATGAGGACTTGCAGAATGAATTGAAAGACCGTAGAGGGTCTTCATCTTCAGATTTTAGTTCTCTCAGTCCAGTGGAGGAGAGAAAGTTAAATGCCATAAGTCCTCATGTTGAAGAAAATAATAATGTCTTGCATTCTGGGGAAGTTCAAGACAATTTTTTTGACTCAGATTTTAAATTTGACCATGAAAATTTTGGAAACTCTGTTTCAGTCCCAATTATTTTTGAGACAGAAGATACATATATATTATCAGATGAAAAAGAATTTGCACCTAGAGTTACAGTTTCACATATAAAAGACGAATCTGGTAATCTTGAAAAAGAATTCAATGCAAAATCAAAAGATATTAATCTGAATCTTGAATCTCAATCAATTCCTGATAAAATGTTAGAGAATTGTTCCACAAGACCTCAAACTGCAGTAGAATATAAAGACAATACTTGGGACAGTGACGAATGTTCAAACAGTATTGATGATGAAGTCAAGAATGGCATTCAGGAGTCATACGAATATTCTGATAATTTTGATGATACAGTTAAAAATGTTCAAGAGTCAACAAATGTTTGTCAAAATTTGTCCTTGCAAAATCACACTCCATGTAAAGTTAGTAACAATTGTACTAAATTTGAAAATGTGCCTGATGATGTGGCTTGTAAAAATGTAGATGTAGTTACATTTAAATCATTAGAAGAAGTAGTTACCCCCAAAGCTTCATCACCATTACCCCCTTGCTTGCCCACCTCTGAACCTCCTACTGTTGTAAATAATGATAATGATGATGTGAATGGTGTTAGCAGTACACCTATATTCAAGTTCTTCACCCCTCCTGTCTTCCAACGCTATGATCCTTCTGTTAAACCATGGCAACCTATCAGTGTATCTAAATTTAAACCTGTAGAATTTAATTTAAAGAAAAAAATTGATGTATCTCCAGTAATAAAAACACAATTTACTGATAAACGTGATTTCCTTGCTTCCACCTTAGATAATGTAGATTCCTCAAGTAGGACAAAAGTAGAAATAGACTGGCCAGAAATTACACCACCTGATAGTAGAAGAGAATCTTTACTTGAACCTGTACCACAAAATTTTAAAACTACTTCTTTAGAGAGTCCAGTAAATAGTTCAAAAAAACACCAAAAGATGCCACCTAAGCCAACAATTTTACCGAAACCATTCGAACTTCCAAGATCTGCTATAATAAATCCAGAGGCTTTAGAGAAGAAAAAAAAGGAGTTAAAAAAAGTAACATCTTTTAACATTAAAGAAAATGAGGAAAGAGCAAGTGATGAATTAATTACAAAATTTAACGTTGATAATCCAGTTAGTACACTCGCGCCTACAGAAGATTACCCCTTTCATGTTAGGCAACCCTCACCGCTCTGCGTATCTGCATCATTCAACGCAGTCTGGAGTAGAACTGAGTCCCCGGACGGAAGTCCATCGTCCTCACTTGGCAATAATGACGTATTTAGTGATATCCCAAAGCGGCCGTTCGGAGTAGCGGCAGTTTCGCCGTGTCATAATGCTAATACCACAAGACATTGTCCCCAAGATGGAAAGGATTCAGAGACTTTACTCGCCGATGACGTCAGCGTCCGACTAAACTTTGACGATTTTACAAAACATATGCTAGCAAATGACTACACTTTGGTAGCTGAAGTACCAAAATTGATTAGAGGGCCCTCCAAGGACGAAGAAGATGCAGTTTTAAATCACTTAGATGACGCAATAAAAGACGAAGCAAATGTATGGGGAGAGAGTATGGATTTAAATGATGAATCGCAAGCGCAATTTGGAGAAAATAGTTTCGAAGTTGACTGGAGCAAATTTTCAACAGGAGAACTAGCCAATGAAAATGTTGAACCCCATGAGAGCAAGGGGATATTAAACACACAAAATGATAAACCAACTGGTAAGATGTGCAATTATTTAATTATAGCTTTCTCGACTTAAAAACACGCTTGCTTTTGTATTTAAATAAATTTTAGCAAATTCTCATTCAACGAAAATTGAATTTTACCAGTATATAATGATTTAAAAACTTGATTTTTTGCTGCAGAGCTTGTATAGAAAACAAAAATGCAAAACCAATGCTTCTCAAATTAATAAGCGCCAAAAAATAGGTGATACACGTAACTGCACCTGCCCGTATATAATTTAACTGTCTGAGCTTCTTGATTTAAATTTAGCCTTTATCTGACGCTAATTTCCTTCTTATTTCCTAGCTCTTATACTTGGCGGCCGGCGGGGCTTATTCCCCAAGAGTCATACTCTCAGATCTTCGTCACAGTCGGGAACTTACCGACCGCAGTACAAATTAGATTATATATTATACGTCGTAAATGCTGACGTCAGCCAGCAAACGCACACCAATCAATTGCTAACGAGCGTCTGATATACGGGTCTCGATTACGTCAAAGTTGGTAGCGTCAGTAACGCATACATTTTGTGGTGTATATACAATTATAGATCAAATTGTCTTTGATGTCCACATGGTCAGACTATGACTTATCAAGCAGTAAAAAATTCCATTTGAATTTAAATGCAAAAAATAAATCGGAAATAATTATTATAAATAGGTTATAGGAGAATAGAATTTTTATTTTCATGTTTAAAAAAATAGTATATTATAAGAATTAACTTATAATCAATAATTAATTAATATGAAGTTAGTGAAAGTTCATATATAATATATATATATATATATATATATATATATATATATATATATATATAATTCTATTCTGTTCACGTTTCACGTGATTGTTAGGTAATACATCAAAATAAAAAAAAATCTTCCAACTAGAATATGCTAATAATTACATTGCAAATATGTATACTGGGATTTTGATTACACGATGATAAATTATGTCATATAAATATCAACTTTATTTATATCCATATATAAGCATATATAATATACATTAATGTATATAAAAGTAATATGAGCTTCCGCGCGTTGTGTAAATTTAATAACCCAACGTTAATTCAATTAGTATTTTTTTTTTTACGGTTAGTTGAAAATAATATACAAGAATGTTACATTGTAAATGAAGCCCTTCTATTATAATTATGAATTTAACTAACCATATTTCCTTGATTTAAAAAAATATTGTATTACATTTCAGATTTATTTACATCAGACTCTGATGAAAATTTTAATCAGAGAGAAAAGTTTGCAGAGAAGAACACCGTTTCTATGAACGAAGAGCATTATTGTGACAACGATGATATTGTGACATTAGATGCTACTGCGGTGACACATTCAGACGTGGCTTCGTCCCAACTGACGACGAATGTCGACTCTGAATATTGTACCATAACTACTGTAGCAGACATAGAAACAAGAAATAACCACTCAGAAATGCAGCAAGAAGATGACCCAACTACAATCGATTTAAATGACACTATGGAAGAAGTAGAAGTAACGCTGGTGAAGATGTGGGGATCGTTGGGAATACGTCTTGAGGTGAGTCAAAATAAAAAATTGTGTAGACAGTGAATGTGTCCCCTGAGATTGAAATTGTGACTCCCTTGTCATATATAGCCAAATAAAGCTACATAAAACACGTTGTAGTGTTGAGGTGTGTAAGGAAAAATGTCAGACAGGCTATATATGAAAATTCAGTGTCACATAATATGTAGTTTTTTTTATGTTATGAGTATATTTTATATAATATATTTTTATTAAATATTATAGTGTTATATAGTATCATTTCATAATATTCTGTAAATCCTTCAATTTAACGTACACGTATATCATACATTAAATTCTACTTCCAAAATATAAGCTATAGCTTACGTCTTTTATATACGCTTCAAAATAAGTATTCTTCCTAGATATCTTTTGATAAAAACGAATTAATAATTTATGAAATAATTACAAAAATATATTTGTCAAGTCTACTAAAAAGTATGTAAATAACACTTTACAAATATCGAGCTCCTCAGACACATAAATTTGTTCTATATAAATTTCTTAAATAATATATAAATATAAGTTTCTTTGTTCAAAAACTTTCTTACATGCATGCACAAGTTTGAACAATTTTCTTAATTTATCGACAACGCACATAAATTTATTTAAATTTAACCATTATTTGTTTAGAACTTTGTTTACACATTGCAGTTTGTGTAACTTTAAGATGTCAACATACACGCATAATGCTCAGAAAATAAATTTTTCTGAATTTTTATTAACAAATAAAATTAAGATAAATTATGAAAAATAATTAATTCATAATTATAACACAACTTAATTCTTCCTTTTAACTCTGTTATAACTTATAACTATAAATATTAAATTATGGTATTTACTATTCCTTCAGTCAGTCTCTTGATAAGAAGGTAACACACAACTCATTATCTTTTCAAGAAGCACTTACCTTGAGTAACACAACTGTTCCACGCACTCTTCTTCTATCCTACTGACTGCTTGATGCTTTTCACTCACTTGGGGCTGTACTAGAAGCTCATTAAATTATAATTTAAATTAGTCCTCTCTAACATCATCTCTCTCTCTCTCTCTCTCTCTCTCTCTCTCTCTCTCTCTCTCTCTCTCTCTCTCTCTCTCTCTCTCTCTCTCTCTCTCTCTCTCTCTCTCTCTCTCTCTCTCTCTCTCTCTCTCTCTTCACTCACCCACATACACACAAGAGACTTTGAATGCCCCTGCGCTTTATGTAACGTGCCGCACGTGACTGCAGCAAGGTTAGTCTATTTTACAGGCGTTAAAAGTTTAGGGAAAAAAATATTATTTTCTGCGTAGAATAATAATACAAAAGTTAGTTTAGCATCATTAATCGAGGTTGCAATTCTCTACTAGCGTAAATATTAAGTGAAAGACCTGCTGTAAATTTGACTCTGCCAATTGTTCTTCTTGTATATGGATCTCTAGCACGGGAATACAATCTCATGCTTAAAAAAAAATTAATATTAATAATATTAATCATGCAATATTATTTACAGCCTATTTTAACAAAATAAATTATTTTCACGCGAATGTCGAACGCGAAGTATCAAGTATGCAATGTATTTCAAATAATGATGATTTAAAATAAGTTAAATGTGGTACATAATAATATTAGCAAATTACAGTATTTTAAATAATGAACACATTGCAAATCTCAATTGAACCGTAATGGAATGCTTATTAATCAATATGCATTTTTATTATTCTATTTCTTGTTTCATTCTTTTCTGTAATTTGAAATTTATCGTACAAGCCTTTAAAACAGAACTGTTAATTTTAATTAAATTATCTAAAGCATGCTTTATTTAAAAAAAAAAAAAGTCGATGATATAAACTTTATTATTCTATTCATGTACAACTTTCAGCAATATTTAAATAACTTTCATAACTTATTTTATTATATTTGGTAACTTTCTCCTTTATATACTTTACTTTAAATTAAAAAAAAAGTCTTTGATATATTAAAAATATACGTATATACTGAAAGATGTGTAAATGCTTTTGATGTCTAGAAAATGTAGGAAAACCAACATCATTGACATTGAGAAGTCTATAGTTCAAAAAGAGGAAAAGTAAAAGTAATAAATAATAAAAATGAGTGCTGAGAAAGCAGACGAGAAAGAAGTAGAAAAAAAGAGCAATCACGTTGAAAAGCAATCTAGCAGAATGTCTAGCATGCATCGCTAACTTGCCGTTGCTTTGAGAGCATTTTGTTAAAACTGTACCCTCAGATGAAGAAGATGAAGATTTTTTTCCTTAAACGTTCCAGTAATTAATGAAGTGTAGTGAATAGAGACCTAACCTTTTTCTACAGCAGAACGACCGTCGCTGTCTATTCATAATCGCAGCAGACACCTTGCACGGCTCGTGCTGCTGCCTTTCATTGCTTAAAAAAACTTCATCTCTTCAGTTCTATAAAGAGATGATTATTTCTTTTAAAAATTTCTTACTTTAAAATTAATAAATGAAAAATAAACATTAATGGTTTTTTTATATGTGATGAAAATGAACAAAGAGCATGTAAAACTTAATATGCTGTGCGCTCTGGTAAAAAACAAAATCATATTATTACTCATTTCACAATATAAAACATAATTTTCCAATGTAATATGTATAAATAATTTCAGGTTAGCATATTAAATCACGTTGCTATAATAATAGAAATTTCAAATTTATATTATTATTAATTGATAACTATATAGAAAGCTATTAGTTGTATCATCTTGGTCGTGTATTGTGCATACTCGCTGCTATAAAATATAATACACTATGACATAATTCTTGCTAGAAACTTTAATTACAATATCTGCGGGTACCACAAAATAATAACATGCATGAGGTAGCTTGTGCCCTCACATTTTACAGACATTGGAGTGAGGTCGATGCCACACAAAAGTTTACTCCATTATGCACACCTGGCAGAACATTTCCCGCAGGTTAATTATTGGAAACCGCGCGCATGTCTGCTTTATAATGCAGTCTGCATACCTACCCTATAGTTGCTTAAACATTCACCGCAAAAGTGTCACATAAGTTTTGTGCGTTGTAAGGGTTGGTTGTGGCTAACAAGATGTGTAGCTTGTTAATGAATAGCACAACTCTAATTTGCAACAACAAGGGGTGAATTATCTTCTACCGTATTGCATCATGGTGCCGTAAAAATCATTATTAAATTGTTAATCGTAGCTGAGAAATGCGAAGAATTTTGTGTACAATCGTCGCCTCTGAAAAGTTCAGTCTTGTTAATCAACATGTTCTAAATTATGAGTATATCACAATGATGATTAACAAGGCTACAAAAAGAAACTTCTCAGAGGCGAGGAGTGTACATTTTTAAATTTTCCGAGTTTTAAAACATTTGAGACTTAAAATATTTAACATACTGGATAACTATCATACTACTAGTATTCTTTACTGCTGTAAATATATTTATCCAATTACTTAATTGATAGGGATTGTGATTTGAAGAAATGTTTTGCAGTAGAGAGAGGAAAAGATTGAACATACTCGTAATATAGGAACAAGATAAAGTGATTACATGTGATTACACATGACTAGAGCTTCAATGTGTTCGGCTTAGTCCCACGTGGCAGGCAATTAGTCTGCATTAGGATCAAAACGAGACTGCGTGAGCACGCCAGAGCTATCTATATAAGCTTCTCTCGATCCTTCAAAAGGAATTGCTTATACTATATACACTGTCAGGATTACATTATACCTGTATTATATAGATAATATACGTAATGACAATATTTTTACAATCTATCAACTTGAAGTAAATCAGTTTATTACACTCACAAGAAGACTCGATTGATACGGAAATTATTTTGTGATATTAATTTTAAATTATAGGGAAATATTTGCATTTATTTTAATATTGTATTTATTAAATATTAATTATTAGATGTTGCAAAATGTGATCATTAGCCTCGTATAGTAACAAAACTTGTTATCCGCGGTCTTTGATCAAAGTGTATAAATGATTCAGATGGCTTTCATGCAGATTTCTCTTTATAATTAAGAAGGTATTACCCCCAATGAAAAATTCATTCTGCATGTTTATAACCTAACTAACCTCTAATCTTGTCTAGTCTATATATATATATGCTCAAGCAGCTGGTCAGCAATGCTATACGTGTCCAAACTTGCCAATGTTAACCTGCAGTTATTTAATGTGACCTTGATTGACCTCTGACTGTCGGTGCAGCTGGTGTGTGAGGGTCCCGAGGAAGTGTTCATGGTGGCTGTTGCCGAGGTGATGCCTGGAGGAGCGGCCGAGGAGGCGGGAACCGTGCTGGCTGGTGAGTACAAACGTAGTTAATAAAAAGAAAATGATTAAACCAGGTAATTCAAATTACTTATAGCTAACTTGCATATATTCGTTTCATTTTCCAGTCGATGCATATACACTAGTTTTTGTTTCGTTTTGTACTTTTTGTCGGTGAGTTCCTGAATCGTGTTGCATATCTTTCACCGCTTGTGACAGCAGCCTGTAATAATAATGTGTTGTAATAATGAACGACAGAATAATTAAAGTAGTGAAGAATAAATTAATTTAAAAAGTTAAAAGAATTGTTGAAAGAAATCATTAATTAAAAATGTTTTTAAAAAAATATAATGCTTATAAAGTTCTCAATCTTTTATAGAATAATATACCATAAATTGATTAAATCTACTGTAAAAAGCAATTACGTTTAATTTTTGGTGACTGTTATGACACTTTCATTATATATTGGATTCATTAAAACGAACTGCGATGGCAAAATGAGAAAATTAAATTCTATCCAGAAATTACACAAAATATGTAATTAAGGGCATTGGGTGTAGCACCGGTAGTTGGCAACACTGACGTATCTTCACCATGTTAATTTTTGATCATTGCTCCTCGGAGTAATTTTTATGCTAGAGCTAAGCTGATTGCTGTAGTATCAAGATAATTAGTAGCCCAAGTGCACAATTTGACTAAATAAAGCCTGATTTAAAGAAAAGTATTTTTTTTTATATTTTAGAAAAATGCATGTAAATTTAAAAAAATACTAAAAAATACTTTTCTCTAAATCAGGCTTTATTTAGCCAAATTGTGCACTTGGGCTACTAATTATCTTGATACTACAGCAATCAGCTTAGCTCTAGCATAAAAATTACTCCTAGGAGCAATGATCAAAAATTAACATGGTGAAGATACGTCAGTGTTGCCAACTACCGGTGCTACACCCAATGCCCTTAACGAAAAGTTTAAACTTACACGATATATTATAGCTAGGGTATTCTTTTCTACGCTGTTTGTACGCCCATATTAATTAAACTATTTAGAAAAATATATCTCATAATATGTAACGTAATCTTAAACAAGCTCAAAACTTAATTGCTTTACGAATAAAAATATTAGACTTTAAAATCAATTATATTATATAATAAATTTCCTATAATTATGAAAACAATAAAAGTGATAAGGATACAAATACCAAAAGTTAAAGAATGGAAATAAAAGTTTGATATTTTGCGGTGAACTTAATATAAACTTGAGGCAAGTTTTAAGGTCAGAGTTCATTTGCTCTTTATGATGAGGTTGAAGGTAAATAGATTTCGTGTTGGCGGTGGAGGTGTAAGGTGGTGGTTACATTGGTTACTGTGCTTTCTACCTCGCACCACTAGCATGACGTGATGATTGCATTGTGGGATAAAATCTCATCAGCTTTCAGTCGGGGAGGCAATAATGAGTCTGGGGGGCTGGTGTAGAGGGCAAGTACAGAGCATGGTTGAGTGGCGGGCGGAGTAATCTCATTCTAGCTAACCTACATACTTTCAATGTAAAATCAATGTAACTGAAGCTCACAATTGTCAGAGATGTAATGTAATATCCGAGGAGAAATTATTGAAAATTGTTTTGAAAAATAGAACAGACAGATGTAATGTTATATCTCTGGAAAAATTACGATAATTGTTTTAAAAAAATAGAATAGTCACTGTATTTTTTTTATTTATTTATTTGGATTAGTGTACGAGAGTTTAATTGAATTTTAAAAGGCTAAGATGTCAAATAATAAAAGCTCAAAGTTCAACACCTAAATATATTACAAATAACACTATATATATTTTAGGATACATGCATTTATGTAAATTTCTACATTATTAAAACTTCAATGCAGATTTTAGACACCAGTCAAAAGATTTGCTTCTGTTTGAAACTGAGCTTTAAAAAATAATAAAATCACTTTGGCAGTGCGGTTTTATATCTACCTTTAAGAGTGGGCTCATGTGCAAAATCACTCCAGTTTCCCCTAATGTCTCCACGCGTGTTGCCTTTTAAAACACTCTACCTTACTTTATCCCAAATATACTTCGAACATCCTCTTGAATTTAACATCATGATAAAAACAATCCCATAGACAATTTTTTTTTCTTTTTTACTGTTATACAGTATAATATATATATATATATATATATATATATATATATATATATATATATACAGCATCTTAGAAAGGTATTGTGGTCTGTACTGCCTGCAAACGATACCAAATCCCAGGGGCATTATGGAAACAATTTTTGTATGTATATATAGTTTCATTTTATTCTTTTCTGCATGGTTTCCCATCAATGAAATGAAATTTAATAGAAAGATGAATGATAGGAATAGAAAATAATGGTTTGAACTAGAATATTGTAAAAACAAATTCAAAAGGAAAAATTGAATATATTTAATTTAAAATTTATGCTTTGTAAAGTTTAAAAATTATAATAACGATAAGGTGATTGTTTTAGTCAGCAGAAAGTAGGACGTAGAATTTATATTCAAAATAGTGCAAATTTAAAGTAATTGCTTATGCAATACAAGTCCGGAGGAGCGTGTAGTTTTAGAGTCACCAACTTAGTAGTTCTTCGTGTTAGCACAACAGCAAAAGTTGCTGCCTCCAGTTGTTTTCTGAAGCCGTAAATCACCTATACTTAAATCAATACAAGTGCACCATGACGTCATTGATTATATATTGATTTTTTATCATTATAGTATATACTTAGTTATAGAATACAATAACAATGAGTTAAAAAATAATGGTTGATTAGTAAATTTGATATTTTAAATTTTAATGCTAATTCTGTGTTCTAGCCAACCCTTGAAAGGTGTCAATTAATTAGTTTTTGTTAACTGTTACACGTTCTAACTTTGTTTTTGTTTTTGTTTTTTTTTTTTTTTTGTTTTTTGTCTTTTTTTAATTGATGAAATAACATAATACTATACAAAATTTTATTGTGACGTCATTAATATTGATAGTGATTTTAAGTATATCGATGTCTGGCTTCTTATATATGGCGCTTCGTGAGTGGCGCTGCTGTGGCGCTAAAGTCTCTCTCTCCTCTCTCTATTCTCTCTCTCATACTCCCGCTGGTAACATACTGCTCCAGAGTTGGAACGAACGTAACAAAGGGCCCAAATTAACTAGCTCACTGCGCGATACATTTTCTTCTCTTTTTTTTGTACTCTTATCAAAAGGCCTAGAAGGCATTTTATCAAGCAACGAGAAAATTTGATTAAATTAATGCAACATTTTTTTTTCTCTCATAAAAGTAGACTTTTTTGTTCAGGATTAGCTCTCAAATTCAACAAAATATAATAGTTTTTAATACATTGCCTCTGCAGTATGATATTATGTACGTATTAACTATTAATATTACATATTATACAAAAAATATAGAGTGTATTAATTTGTTTTAAATATTTAAATACTGAACGATATTTTATACCATAATGAAAACTCCCATACACATGTACTATAAAATTTCCCCCGTATTTTTATTTTATAATAACAAAAAGCTCCCCAATGATTGACACACAAAAGCATCAGATTGAATACGTGTGGTGTAAATAATATTTCCATGAATAGCTTGGAGATTTTTTGCTTTCAAAATATTTCAATACATTAATGTTTCATATGCTAATATTATTTTTATTTTAAACGAATAGTATGAATTATAATTATAGCTTTTTATCAAATTATGGTATAAACAATTTTATGTTATATATATATATATATATATATATATATATATATATATATATATTGTACACATTATTCATGCAACTAATTATTTATTTATTATTAAATACTAAAAATTTAACAATTATCATATACATTATATATTATACATAATGTTATGTATATAGTATGTTAATATGGGATTAGAAATTTATTCCCAAATCTTAGCGTGAAACAGAGATAATGGAGAAACACTTCCATAACGCACCCTTGGGGCAGTCAGATTGGTGGTGTAACTCCCTTACAGTGACATTACGCTTTATACGACAGGCCTGACACTTCATTCTACCATCAGTACCACCACACATTGAGACTAACTTTTCATTATCTTTGCTAATGGTTAGTAACAATAATTGACAAGAATAAAACATTTAAAATATAACAATTTTGTTACATTATTATTATTACAACATTTAAATTAGGAAAATGTTGACTATATTATTTATTTAATATCAAATTAATACTGATATGGAAAACAAATCAAATTATTATTTATATAACATTAAAGTGCAAACAAAAAACTAGAACAAAAGGCAAGAGATGTAAAGACATACTATTGAATTTTACTTCAATGATTTTATTTTTTTTTTTTTTCTATACAGAAACTAGCAGCAGTTTAATTGACTGCAATACTTTTGATCTTACATTAAACCTCTTACACAGTTAACTTACAATTTATGTTCCTCTTTGACTTCACATTAAGCTCTGATGAAAGCTCAGAAGGTCTTTAAAAAATTTATATTATAAATATGATATAAATAAACAAGTTTTTTTATTATATAGAGCTTAATATTGCAGTAAGAAAAAAAATGTATAAAATGTAAGGATAGCAAGCAAGCAAGCACTACGAAGGTCGTTAACATCTTAATAAAGCGTTCTGACGATGTCATACATTACATAAAAAAATACAATATTATAAAACTCTTCTACTAGCTTAATAATACTTCTGAAATGTACTTTCCATGTAAAAAAATATTGCATAACTTAATTAATACATAACAAGTGAAAATAGTAATCACTTTGCAATGCAACAGAAAAAAAATGCAAAACTATATCCGTAAAATTGTGTACATTTAGCTAAATAAAAATTAAGTTGATATAATATAGATTAGTTATTATGCAGTATTAATAATAAAATATCAATTATTGGAAAATTAAGCTTATTTAATATTAAAATATATTCAATTAAATATCGCTGTGTAAAAATAAATAAATATTAGGTATATGTTTTCTGTATGCAGCATGTACAAGTTAATTTTGTTGATGAAATATTAAAATATTAAATTCAATTATCATAATTGGTCGCATCTCAATGTATAATTATTAGTATTAAATTTATTCAGTTCAGTAAACAATGAATAAGTAAATAGAAATAGAAAGGGAGAGAAAGAGGCTATTTTACACCCGACACTTTAAAGCACCCAGCCCGCTCATTTCCACATGGGAAAATACGTTCTTGCAGTCTGGCTTTCAGCTGCATGCATGTAATAGGTGTATGTGTGTATAAGTGCTAGGAAATTTCTAGATGAAGCAAACTGGGATTGAATTAAACTAAATCGTAGACTATTTTAAACTACCTCTAGAGGTCATTGTAGTTAAGTGTTATTATCGACAAGCATGCAATTAAACGAGCACAAAATATAATATGATTTCAAAACTAATTACAATTTTAATGTTTATAAGCTTTTCATGCATTCTTCATAATTTTCTTTTATAGTTTCACGTATTTTTATTTATTTTTTCATTCAATTTGTTCAGTATTGTTTGCATATGGAAACTATAATTTCAGTTTTTATTTCATTTCCATAAGTATGGAAACTGCGTTTTTCAACATTTAAATCATATATCTATATACAAATAAAAGCCAGCATTAAAATAGTACGAAATTGAATTCAAGTTTGTTCTAATTAATATTATATCAAAAGGCATATGAGAGAAAAAAGTTTTCCTCGCCACTAGCATTGGACGTTCTACTTTAGCCAAGGAGAGAATTGCAAGTAGAGCTAAGTGAAGCTACTGTCGATATTTGATTACGATGTGAGTGCAGGTGTCACGTGACCCTTGTGACGTCAGCAGATCCTGTTGCTGGCTGACAGGCTGGAGACGACGAGGAGGGATAATGGTGGCGACGTGACCTGAACCCCTGCCAAGTCCCTCTCGTCCTACCGTGTGCACCAAACTGCGTTCTCAAGCTTTACTGTGATGATCGAACGAGAGAATTTTCGTTGACACATTTTTCAGTTACGCTCAAATTTATTATTGAATTCAAAACTTGCAAAATGCGTAAAAGAATTTAATTTTTATTTGTATGGAATTAAAAATATATAATATTAATTAAACAAATCAAATACGGCTGTTCATGTTCTTTACCATGTTTTTTGTAACAAATTATGTGCTATTAGTATTTATAGCCTAAAGTTAATTTTATTTTAAATTGTTTTACTTTTAAAATTGACAATTGCGAGATAACAATCAAATAATTTAAAGTTTTAAGTGAACAGGATAAAAATCAATATTGAAATGAAACAAATATAATATTGATAGTAAAAAATATTATCTTTCACCTTTTTTCTTTAAGTTAATATGATGGCTTGGCGAAGCATGACCTGGTAAATCTCCTCCAGATGATATGTTGCAGTTCGCAACCCTCAAGTGAAGCGCGCTTCATTATGGTGCCCTTGGAGTCGGTAGGACAAATTCGATATTTTAAAAAAAACATATCCCTAAAGTTTACTAATAATCTACTATATAATAATCGTAATACTTGTTTATTAAAAGTACCTCACTGAAGCTCAACCGTAGATTAGTGCACGTGAGAGTGCAAATGCCAAGGTAGAACGGACAGTGTCAACGAACCATGGCGATGACACCACAGACGTGCTCTGACACGGTGCCAAGTGAGCACCAGAGTGTCCCTCATGTGGGCCACGTGGTGTGCGTCCTAGCTGGAGGGAATTGATCACGCAGCATCGGACGTGACGTGTAGTGTTGTTCTAACCGACAGGAATTTCTAGCTCGCTCCTACTCGCATTCACTTGTTGTTCCCATACACTATTATGACGTTACATTGCATTCTTGGCACGCTCTTGTGTGTTCTCAACAGCATAGAGAGAGCTATATAATACACAGCAATGTGTGATATTTCACATTAACGTAACTACAAACAGGAATTATTGAAAAGACTATTGAAAGCCAGAGAAATTTGATTTTTTATTTTTATACTCTGAATTGTTAGAGTAAAATATCTTGTATTTTACAGAAAAGTAATGAACAAGTTAATAATATCAGTTTTAAATAAATTCTTGCTAATTTTACACTGGGAGTAACCTTTCCGATCAAAGAACTCTAAAGAGAAAGGTTAATCATGAATCAATACCACTCATTCACTGAAATTTGCCTATATTTTCACATTCTGCTATCATCTACTATATACTAACTATACACTCGAGTGCATTAAAAATGCAATTTATTTAAGTTCTCAAATTGATCATGTGCTTCATTTACATGAAATGTACCTGCTTGTGTAAAGATCATGCTCCTTCACTTTAACTTTACTTTTGTGTGCTGCAACACTGCTACTGTATGTGCTGCATCTATGGTTTTACTGTATGTTTCATGCTCATTTCGCCTACACGTTGGTTATTCTCATAGTGTGACGTCATTAGCACAAGCTGAATCTCCACACTTGAAATTATTATTATAAAATTATACAAACCAGGATTATTTTTTACACCATCATATATAATGTAAAATATAAATGAAAATTTTTATGCGTCATTCAGCTACTTTTGCAGCTGTTGCCTCGTTTTAAATCACTACGAAGTAAAAACATTGTACAGAACTATAAATAAAATTGGCACGATTTTCATTGCTTTTTTTATGTCTAGTTTTATTTTATTTTTTTTTCCGCTACATTTTACAAAATTACAATGTTATGTGGACTTATATAATATTTTATTACAAATTTTTGTTTCCACTTTGATAATATATTTTGAAATTTCCTAAACGGTTTTATATAATTGTCACACTGCATGACATGCAGTAGCTAATTAATCAAATACGTTAGTTTTTTAATTAAATAAAATACCAATCCAAATTACATTATACATCAGGGGGGTCTTCAAATAACACAAATTACAACAATCCTAAAATTAAGACAGTCTTAGCGTATTCTTCATTGTTGCGCTAAGACAGTCTTAGGCTAAGTTTAAGTTAAGTGGTGTTATTTGAAGACCCCCCTGGAACGGATCCAGGGGGGTAGCTGTGGGGACTGCAGCTCCCCCCGAAATTTTGGATTAACCATGGGCAATATAGGCATTTCCACAACTCCATTTTTTTTTAATATTGGTCTTATGGAGGCAGCCCCCTCCGATTTTTTTTTTTTTCTTGGTCCGCGCCTGTTATACATAATATTTTATTTGTATTTTGCTGTGGTTGCAAGAAAAGGCACTTTTGTTACTTGCAGCTAAATCAATGCGAGATATCTCTGGTTCTACGGAGCAGAAGTGAATCTCGATCTTACGTCCTGTGTTTATATTTTTACAATTTATAATGGACAACGTACATGAAAAAAATTTATTGCAGAAATGAATAGATGGTACCAAATTATGATACTCTGAATTTTTTCAGATTTTTTTGAGACCCGGAACTATTTTTAAATAATTATTGAAAGTCCTGTGATTTCAGTTGGCACCCCTGCAGCCTTAATAAAAAGGATAGAGACTGGACGCCTATTGACGCCTCCAGGGGGCGTGGCCGCACATTCAATAATTATTTAAAAATAGTTCTGGGTCTCAAAAAATATGAAAGAATTCAGAGTAGCATAATTTGGTACCCTCTATTCATTTCTGAAATAAAAATTTTTCATGTATGTTGTCCATTACATAAAGTTGGAACTGATTTCTGTTGATATCATTAGAACTTTTTACTCTAAATATTTAGTTAGGTACCATTATGGAAATTAATTAATTGAAATTTCTACTTTTAGAGCATTTTATATTCAAATTTCAAAATAGTGAAAAAAGACTCAAATATAATTTTTAGGATTTTTAATATATATCATTCTATATGCTATAAGTTACCAACTTATAACGCATTATATATATATATATATATATATATATATATATATATATATATATATATATATATATATATATATATATATATATATATATATATATAATATTATTGTTATTATTAATAATAATAACGCATTATTACAGTTGGTAAGAACACCATGTTAATTAAAAATGCATATCTGCTGCAACTCCATTAAAAATATTGTTAGAAATAATGCGAATTTCTCAATTTTCTTCACTTATTTATAGAATTTTCTATGTAGCTACAAAATTAAAAATCGCTTATTTCGTAACATCTTCTTTTACAAAATTCACCTTCATCTTCATTTTGTCTGATGCGCAGTTAATCATATTTTAAATCCTATTAGTGAGAGAGAAGCCATGTTGTCAAAATTGTAAATTTTAGTCTAAAAGTAAATTGCTTTTGACAGAATGTATAGCATCAAACATTAGAAACGTTAATATTAATAATTATAATCAAAAGCGACGAGATGGAAGCATGCAGCAAAACTTAAATTGGAGACTTAGCTTGCTTGAGTAAGCCACTGATTGAAAGCCATGAGAAGACGTTCTAAATATATAACAGGCTACTTATACGAGATAAATAAAATACAGGTATAATAATAAGCTAGCGACGCTCACTGACAAATGGTGAAATTAATGTGACGTTCCACTACAAGAAGTGTCACTTTTTTAAACTTTTTGTTTGTATTAGAACTGGAACTGTTGTATAGAAGTGCGTGATCATTTTTATATTGAATATATTCTGTTAAAATACAAGAAGTTCCAGGAATAAAGCACTTTCGGTGAGGTTTTTAAGTTGGTTTTACTGTATTTGTAGCATATTTGTAAGCAAGGAAGTGAGACTTGAGAATGTATTCTCATCGCTATTCCACACACGGCTCCAATGGAATGTGAACGTTAAAAACGATGTGGAATCATTGATTGTAGCCACAAAATTTTATTTCATTACATAACAATATTTTCCTCTCATGTTCAGAAACGGTCATAAAATATTAATTGTAAATTGATTAATATTGTTTTATAATTAATGGTAGATACATGTTGTGGATGATAATTAGTAATAAATTATACATATAATATATTGTTGGTTTCTAGTTTCTGCTTTTTCAATTTATATTGTGTCTAATTACTGAATATTGTTGAATTGATAAAAAAAAATTGTAAAATTTGTCAGCTCATATTATAACATTTTAATTTCAACGCTAATAATTTTCACATTGAAGATGAAAAAATCAAGAAGAATTTGCAATAGTAAAGATTTTTTTT
The DNA here is from genome assembly GCA_949825025.1 of Siphlonurus alternatus. Lineage (NCBI taxonomy): Eukaryota > Metazoa > Arthropoda > Insecta > Ephemeroptera > Siphlonuridae > Siphlonurus > Siphlonurus alternatus. Next base: position 19,449,717 of record OX463781.1, read on the forward strand.
AGACGCAATTATTACGCAAATTTTGAAATGAAGGTAATTAAAAATCACTCCTACATTAAAATGTTATATTAAATTGTTAGTTCAATGTCTTTCGAACGACACGATATATAAACGATCAATATGTGGAAGTATTAAATATAAAATTAATTAAAAATAAATTTTTATTTTTATTTTATTATTTTTTTATTATAAATTAAATTCTCTATGTATCAATAAATTACATAGAATTAAAATCCAAGGAAGGGTATTATTTTTCTGAGAATTTAAGCGTGAATAATTTCTCCTCGTTATTTAAAAACATTTCACGTTAGAAAAAAACATTTTGTGTTACCATGTACGATTCTTGTTACAAACAATGAATGATAATTAAATTTATCTTTCTCCTCTTTTCCTTATACTTTGTGTTTATAAATGTTCTCCACACTACTCCACTATATAGTTGTGTGTTTTAGAACTTCCCCTACATTTTTACTAGGTTGGTTTAGAGAAGCTATTTGTGCCCGTGCCAGTTTTCTGGCAGTCGTGGTATAACATCTCGTGTGTAAGTCAGTCTTCGAAGCGAACTTGTGTTGTACACTTGATGGTGCACAATGGGTCATGTTGATAAAGTAGATAAACGTAAAGAGTGTGTGATTCACGTTCGATTTATGCGACCTCCTTTACAATGGGGTTCTGTTCACCCCACTTCAACAAGAAAGTCTCGTCACCATCAGGAGCACGATCCAGCTGATATGAGATCCAAGACAAAAGTCAGCACTGAAACTGAGAATGTTCCTGCGGCAAACCACCGTTCTAACCAACACAAGGGTAACTCAACCAAGCAAGCTGATGCTGCAGTCGCATCGATACACTTTAAGATACCTCATTCCAGTTCAAAAACAAGAAATTATATTCGAGATGATAATAGAAAAAAATCTAAGTATCACCATCATCATCATAGTTTGAAACCACAGTATTATCAAGGTAAATATTATTTAACTATTTTGATGTTATGTCATGGAAAAGTTTTGCAATGATAACAAACTAAGGCAGACTAAGGCAGTTGTAAAAAAAAAAAAAAATAAAATAAAAATAATAGTTATGTTGATATAATTGTAATTTGGGGAAACCTTTGTTGTTACTTTTTACTAACAATTTGTAAACACCAACTTTGTTGCTCCTAAAAAAGAAATAAAAAAGTCAGTTACACTATAACAAATTTATTTAAAAATTAAAATATCTCTTACGTTTGCAGGAATTATTTAATTAAATGTTAACTAATTGTATTATCACTGTAAAATAATTCTTCCAACCTTCAACCATGATCAAGTTTCTTTCTCACTTTTATTATTAACATTATAAGGTTAAAGCAGCGTGTTTTACAGAATTCGGTTGGCAGTGTTTTGCTCCAGCTATAAATAAACAAGGCAGGGCTAAATATAACGCTATAAGATTGGCTGTGATATTAAAATTACTATGCTGCAAGATTTGTAAATGAAAGAAACACATTTTTAAAAACTAAATGAAAAATAAATAGCAGAAGTGAGTTAAATGAGTTAATTATTATACTTAATTTACCTGGCAATCTCTGAAATTTAGGTTAGCATTATATATTTTCTCTCACATTTTAATATCCACTTGAAAAGCTGATAACGATGAAAAATGTGTCTCTACTTTAATTTAGATTTAATCTACAGTAAATTATTATAAATCACTTGTTCCTATATGGGCTAAAAGAATAAAACTTCATTTATAAATTTTATGAAACATTCTGTTGAGAAGCACAATTACGCTTGTATATAGCTTTTGTTATAACTTTACAGAACATCTTTGAGATCGTGATAAAAAAAAAAAAACTCTTGATAATTTTCTGTGCTGAAGTAAATGCCTGAATATAAACAACTATTACAGTTTACAGTGTATAATTTAAATGTATTTTACAGAAAATATTCATTGTAAATATAACATTTCCATTCATTTTGTCGTTTTACTGCATGTGTTTCTGCAGTATGATAGAATTTTGCTGAAAGATAAATTATTGCATCATCAATATAATGTTAATAAATATCAATTTAACAGTAGACGTACGGAAGTATTATTATTTTTTTTTTACGTTTACTCGAAACGAGATGTTATAGCGAATAAAAACATAAAAAAAGAAATAAAAGCACAAAAATTATTGCAAGAAATTAATTTTATATGGCGTACATAACATGATAAATTTTATTGAGTTTTTTTTTTATCATGTAACTGACAACAATAAGTGTAAGTAATAAAGTGTAATTATGCACCGCAATGTGAAGTAAACAATGGTTAAAATTAGAGTTTAATAAAAGCCGTGCAGCGTGCAAGCAGACATTGTGCCCTATATGATAAACGTTATAAACATATCATTATATAAATAATTAATTCACATGATCAGTTTTGATGAACATGATCATTCCATGCATTCTAAATTATTCTTGGCTGTATTTTTTTTTTAGTTATTTGCTTATAAAGTTTGAAGTTTGCCAATAATTGTTTCAAATATTATTTATTTTAAAATTCTCCAAAAGCTTACAAAACAAATTGAAAAAATTAACTTAAGAGTTTACACCTCAATACGTACATGTCATGCATACAAGAAAATAAGGTCTGTATTTCCATATTTGTAACACACAAAATTGAGATTATTTCGTTCGATTGGAGTGAATAATAATGATCTAATATGTGCCATGGGCCATGGTGTTATATATTATGTTCCTGCACTATTGTAAATTTCTCGATTATATTACCTCCGTATATTCCATATCTATCCCTAAGGTTTGAGCTATATATGGATCAACTTTATACCAGAAAAGTTCTTATGAATAATTCAAATGTATTCAAAGAAAGAAAAAAGGAAAAAAAAAAGTAGGAAAATTCTAAAGAAAATGTAAAATTTGCAGCCAAAGTATAAATCAGATATTCACTACTATTTGGAGCTACTATTGTGAAATCTCTAGAGTTGCTGCATGCACTAATGGTTTTGAGGTTATTTTATTGAAAATTCTTTTGGCATAGTTTTATATAGCCATTACACTGTACAGTTGTTACAGTTGTATAATGAAAACTCTATTTAAAGTTTTGCACTGTGGTATATGTATCAGTGCATTATAATTATACAGCCATAATAGTATTATATTATATGCAATACTAAACTAATATTAATTACTTGGACCGCAAATAAATTCCTATTTACATTGTGTTGTAATATAATTTAAAACAAGTTCATTCCGTTGGGGGTTATAATATAGACCCAACTATCGTGCTTTTAACTTTGCAATGCAGTCCTTTATAATAAACATATATAGTTAAAAGATAATATTAAAGTGATAAATTTGAAATATACATGATGCAGTTCAATAATAATTTTAATTAATGGTGTTATTTACATTTAAAGTACAAAAATTAAAAAAAATGTGAATAAATAATAAATTATTCAATTAATGAGGCAATTAAAACAGTTTAGCATATATACATATTAGGTTTATACACAATAAATACGATAATTAGTGAAGGTACGAGCATTGTGATGATTAATGCCATATAATGATATTAACATAGGATTAACTTGTAAAACAAGCCTTAATCTCTTGTAAGCTGTCACAAGAAAATAATGAGAGGACCAAAATTGTGCGTTTCATTAATCAGCTTTGCATTTTTATTTTATTTGTGGTCGACATATCGTAACAAGTTATTTCACTCAGATTATGTTGGCTTAAAATAATTTTTATTTATATATATTTTTTTTTATTGTTATTATTTTATGATCAATAAATTTTGTCCTATATTCTTTGAAAACACAGTTTTTAAAAGGACAGGTTTCGAACTTATCTTTCTGCCTAAATTAGTCTATGTGTATTGTTATTTATTGGTACTTGTAAAAAAAAAAATATATATATATATATATATATATATATATATATATATATATATTAACTGAAAATACCTCAGGCAATAAGCTTTATTTTTATGGCTCATTAGACAATTATTGTGATAAAAATTGTGGTTTCAAAATATTTCTTACGGTTCGTAAATTTAATTTATATTTTTTTAATATTCTATAAGATAGGTCAGGGATATGGATCGTTGTGGTGCACGTGCGGCCTTGGGTGCATATACAGCTAGCGCCTGCTGTTCTTGCGTGGATCTGCACCAGGCAGGCTGCATCTCCAGCTAATGTGGTGCCCGGGTCAACTCCTCCCCAGCTTGCCCTCGCCGCCTGCCCGGGGGACATCGTTTATCACGACCCCTGACATGGTGCATTTCTCCTCGGGAACCAGCTGTACACTTAAGAGACTAAAAATGAACTCTTTCTCTCTCTCGTGCTTGTCTCTAACACTGCATGCAATTAAGTGAGATAAAAAATAAATTTTTATATGCTAAAATGAGTATATACATACAGAGAAATAAAAATCTGGGTCATAATTTTTTTATACTGCTTATAGAAATGAAATATAAATGTTCAAAAGTCCCCTCACTATTTATTTATATTATATATTCACTCTCACCAATATTACAATAATTTTAGCAATAAAAACTATTTTGTTTACTTTATTTTAATGGAATGAAAACTAAATTATTTATATATTAAAGGATTGTAAAAACTCGTAATTTAATGAGAAATTAAAAAAAAAAATACTGTTTTCTTGTTTTGTATGTTCGGCTTCACTATATAAAGCTAATATATTTACATATAATTAATTATAATGTAATTATATATATTATACACGAGCATTCAACGTAAATCTTTTTTGTTTAATGTACAGTACATAAAATGTAATTAAACTGATGAAAGCAAAACAAATTGGAAATTTAACTTTGAATGATAAAAAACCAGCTAATTTATTCTTGTTTAACTACTAATTTTGTATAAAATAAAAAAATAATTAAAGACTTCAAGTAAATCATCTTTTTTAATACACAGTTTTTTTTTTTGTCTCTAAATTAATTTAAATTTATTATTATGTATATATTATTGAATCGAATCCTAAAGTTAACATGGGATATCAGCTGAAGTTTGCGAACAATTAATTCAAATCTAAATCGCATACTGGCATTGGAAGGTGTGAGATATCCAGCATGGAAAGGAGACAACACCCTACCCCCCCCCACAAGGTGTTTTGTTTTGTGGGCTCTGTGTAAATTATAAAATTAGGATAAACGATGTAATTACATAATATTAGCTAACTTAATTTACAGTAAATGTAGTATATCAACGTTTACATAATTGCCTTGAAATTGTGCACGCTCTAACTCAAGATGCAAGAACATTACTGAGTAGTCTACTTACGTTAACTTACGACCAAGTTGAACAGCGTAACTTACACCAGAGTTCATGTCATTTAAAATTAATTTTTTACACCATTAACACGTAACAGAGTTATATTTAGGGAAGCTGTAAGTAAAGTATGTGACTTATAAGGATGGACTGCTATTTAACGATTGCAAGCTATTTTGTGTGTGCATCTCTTAGTTTTGTATCTTGGTGTGTACTGCTCATAGCTTACTCTCAACCACGTACTTAGCTAGGGCTTTAGTTGCGTTGCATGGTCTTGAAATAAACATCGTATAGTGAATTAGAGACTGTCAACGTTTCTTTTTGATCATATGATGAGTCATTCTGAATATTTCAAGAGTCCTGAATATCTTATAAATAAGCTTCATTCATATTTTATACAGATATATTATGTAACTCCTAAGCTGTCTTCTATCTGTCTGAATTTGAATAGACTTATATAGTAAAAAAAAAAATTTCTTACAAGAAATGAAAGAAATTTCAAATCACAAAAAATGTATATTTTTTCTCCTTATATATTTCATTACAAGCTTTGAAATCTAGTCATATACACACACACACACACACACATATATATATATATATATATATATATATATATATATATATATATATATATATATATATATATATATATATATTATATATATATATATATATATTATATATATAATATGTTCCATGCATGTGTATATAAGTATATAAATATAAGAAAAGTGTGTTGAAACAAACGAAGACACAATCAATCACAAGACTCAGCGGTTGGTCGATTTGTGATAGAACTTAATATATATATTGAATATAGATCGCGATCTCATGTTTCAACTCATTTTCACTCCACCTAATATACTCTCTCTCTCTTCATATGTTATATTATTTTCTCTCTATATATCTTTCAATGAAACTTAATCAAATATGGATAAAAAAAAATCATTTTTTGTTATGTTGACCTACATGCATATATAATATGCATGCATATATAAATTTTCATATTCCTCTCTTGAATATCATACTAAATAGAATAAAGATAAAATTACGCTATTTTTAGACTCATATTATACTTGAAAGACATTTCTGATTATAATTCCATACTTTATTCTGTTATTCATCTTGTGATGTCTGAAATACGTGCAAATGTGATTCCCCTTTACATTCACTAGAGGCATATAGCTGGCTGGAATAAGCTCCTAATTTCAGTAGAGAGTAGGAGATGCTTTGGTCCTTGATTACAAGGCTACCCAGGGAAGTCCATGAACCACAATTTTTCCCTTACATCCCTTACAGAAGAGCAAAATAACAGGATCAAACGAGGGGGAACAAAATTTAAAAAGGAAAAGGAACAAACGATGTTACCACCAGTGCAGTTATTAATTAGTTATGTCAAGAGAGTACTTATTTCATTTTTTATTAAAAGTTTTTAAGGTGATTTTATTTTTAACCAGAAAAAAAAAGAAAAAATAATTTATTAAATTTATTATTTATACATAAGTTAATTGTCTGTAAAAATATATTAAAAATTTTCTTTCACTTAAAAAAAAAAAAATAGAAAATTAGCGACGGTGATGTTTAGTATCATGATAAAAACTGAAAGATTTTAAAATAATTTCAATTAATAAATTACTTGCAAAATACATAGAGCATCTCTATTTAAAAAAAAAAAAAAAAAAATCGTTACCACAAGAAACCATTTTACAATATTGCATGTTTTTTAAGTGTATAACATCAAATAAAAAGTAAAATAAATGGTTTTAGCTATAATCGTTGTTCCAATATTAATTACAAAAAAAAAGATAATCAGATTTCTGCATGTGTAATAAATCTGACCAAGTGTGGTAAACAAGAAAGCTCTACGTTATAGTGCACGCAACAGCTGTTGTAGTACTTGTAGTATAGTTTTCAAAATTGTCGACCCTTGATTGTAATGAAAAATGGCTCCCAACTGAGGATCTATAGTTCTGAAAGTTTAGTTTTAAGCTTTAATGTCCAGGGAGGGCTTAGCGACGCGTGAATATGCGTGCAGCGTGGCGACCCCTGGAGCTAAGCTATAAAATGCAATTTCCGATCAATACGTGGTCGGTTCCTAAAGTGTATTGCTTCTGCAGTGTCAGGTATTTTCTCAGTCTTTTCTTGATCCAATAATAACCCCCTCCCAGTTGTTATAAACAAGAGTTTATAGGTCAACTAGATAAGGTCATGGCACCACCACTTAGCAAAGATTAAAGTTATAACAGGTAATACGAAAATTAATTTCTTTTTATGTTTTTATATATGAACGAAGTAATGATGCCTTCATTGTTTTAACAAAATTGATTTTACAGTTCTTAATAAAAAGAAAGTTCTTGAAAATTTTAATTGTGAAATATTGTTATTATATATTAATAATTTTTATGTTTATGATATAACTTACAGTTAATTATGATGATGTATGACTATTGTAATATATGATTCTAAATTACATAATGTAAAATAATAATTCAGTGTGATGTAAGAGGCCCAAGAGAATTCGTAAGATTTATTTTCTATGCATCGCAGGGATTCTACTCTCTTCAGTTTGAAATAATATATAGTCATAAAAATATGAGCTACCCTCATCTGCAAATCAGAGACGTGTTGTGTAATTTTGAACCTTAGGGTGACAGCTAGATGTCCAGTTTGACTATTAATCTACACTAGAATTATTTTATTATGTATGAGCCAAAATGAAAGTACTGCACATAATAGGTAATAGTAAATTTTCTATGATTTTTATATATATAATGCAAAAATTTATACTTAAATCTAAGTATAATCTACCTGTATATACTTGTATCTTTCTTTGTAGTCTAGCTAGCTTCAAATAGCTGGGTTTGTAGCTCTCTTGAGGCCCATAGTTGGGCAGGTCTTACCTTCGGATCTGCTCCAGACTGCCCGCCTAGGCGTCATCTATCACGCAATTTAGAGCTGAGTCGATACCGAGCGAGCCAGCCCAGCACTCACGTATATAGCTACAAGGCCCGGGGCAGCTTCAGCAGCAACCCTTAACGAGCGAGGAGCTACACTCTCGCTGATACGTCATCATTACGGAGATAATTTTTTAATCAACTGCATTTAATGTGAATGACCTATATTGTATAGAGAGGGAAAGAATTGAAATTCTGACCCCCATGGCATAATCTATTTTAAAGATAATAAAAAATGTAATAAAATTTTCAACCCTCTTATGGCTGCTTAACATGCGGTTCAGTTGTTCTCTGATTTTTTTTTTTTTATTATTCGTTCTGACTGCCTCATTTTTTCATTTCTAAATTTGAATAAATGAAAAGAAAACTTTATTTTTTAGTGTTTTTGCAAAGTTGAAGAACTCTCAACGAGCTATTGATATCATATGAAGTTAATGAATTATAAATGTTATGAAATGAAAAATATAATGTGGAATAATTTTTTATAATACAAATTTAAAAATAGTATTAACTTAATATTATATAGAGCAAAGATTTTGTATTTTTGTTAATATTTTATATTCATTGAACAAAAAAATGTTTAGTGGGGATATCAAATAAAAAAACAAAACAAAAACAGTAAGGTCTGCTTGTAAATGCAGCAAAATTAAATAAGAATTCAGAATCAGATTTAATGTATATATGGTTGGTTGGTTGGTTGGTATTTTGGGGCAATTGACACATTTTGGTCATGTATGCCCACATTTTATTAATATATATATATATATACATATTAATGCTGCTCATTACATCAGTCGATTATATTTTCACCAAATTTAAGTTGGAAATGTTTGATGGTATCATCAAGCAGTGAGCATATTGCACTGAACGCTATATACGAATCCTTTTTAGAATCTCGAAGCAATTATTTATTATGAATGATCTTCCTCGTCGCGGCACAATTCTCATTCATCAGCCTGGTTGCTGGTTGGTGGTCTGATGTGCATATCAATTGAGTGTTATCACTCGAGATCGCATGCGTCATTATGACGACGTTACGTGCACTTTCACGCAAAATTTTAAAAATAAAACCATGTAATATTTTTTAATTTTTTTTTTATATCATGACATGAATAAACCTTTACAACAAAAGCATGGGATTTATAAACAACAACTGCTATTCTAAAACATTTTGTTTTTTATCATTTTTAAATAAAAAATAATACATTCATTTATTATAAAAGCAATTTCTATAGAAATGGATTTGCCTGAATATATAACAAAAATAATGTAAATACAAATAAATTCTAGGAATTTTGATATCATTACAAATTGTTGTACCATATAACCAATTTAACTGAACAACAAAGCAGCGAACATGAGCTTCTTTTGTAAAAACATATCACGTACAAAAATTTGAATAAGATTCTGTCCATCTTACTTTGACATGATACATAACATCTTTTACAAAAATTCTCTTTCCTTATACTATTTGTTACTCTTCCTTTTACTTTATTTGTTGATATGTGGGAAAATGTAGCGTTCAGTAAGTAAACGTATGACCTTTATCCTTATATTGCAGTAGCTGAAAATTTCAAAATTTCAATCGTGAACGCTATATAGAAAGAGAGCTAGAGATCCCTAGGGCGCCGGCGCCTATCTTCTATAACATGTTGAGGGATATAGATGGGCTGTGGCAGTATCGTTCATGTCCCGGGGGTGTCGCCTCGAGCTTGCACATTGAGATGGTACATGACGTGCGCACACCCGTCCGTGACTGTCGTGAACCCCCGCTAGGATAATTTTGCACCGAGAAATCGGTGTGGGAGGAAAGTAAATATATGATGTGTGACTTGCAGTCACGTAGTAAGAACTTCTGTCAACGTACAAAAGGACAAGGCTTTACGTTAAGATGCACTCTAATTAAATTTTGAAAAAAATAAATTAAATGACCTACCTTTTATAAGAAAGATTTTAAATTATATTTTTTTCTATCACCTTTCAAGATAAAGAAATTTACACTTTTGACTGTTTGAGTTCACTTTGTAACCCTTTCTTTCCCCCTCCCCCGATTCTTCTGCACGTTGAAATTTTTCCATTTTGAAACCAGCCATAGTAACTTGCTAAACGATGAAGATGACAGCTTACTTATATTTTTATAAAGAACTATCACATCTCCCACCGCGGTTGCTCTCTAATATCGATCACATGAAATTTGGCGATGCGTAAAAAAATATATAACGTGGGTCAAACTATCGTCAGTGATGCTGAAAAAACAAATTTTTATATATAACCCATTTTTAAAGACATGTTTGAAATAATATAATTCATATATCAACAATAACAAAGTTAAATAAATTTATTGTATTTTTGTAGGACACCATTCGACCATTATTTGATACTATCATGGCATGATAGTATATAAAAATAGTATATAATATTTTTTTAAATAAAAAAAAACACAAATGAATCAAGCTATACAAAATAGATGATGGCTTGGTGATTAAAATAATTAAAATGCATTAGAATTAGAAAATCAGTAATTTACTGAAAAAAAAAAGAACTGGACTGACTTTTGATAACCGAGCTCACATGAACTGTCATGAATATTTTTTTAAATTACATAATTATTATAGTACTGTACATACAGTACAGTATTAATCTTTGTGTGCAACAACGTTTAATTATATTTATTTTAGTACATCAGTAATAAATTATATCCGTGTATTAGAACATGCAAAGAATTATATTTAATTCTTCTTTATCAACATTTTAATCAAACAATTTGATTAAAAACAAATGCTTAAGTATGAAGAATAAAACAAATTCATGTTACCCCATGACATCGTCTTTCTGTAACAATTAAGACTGAAAATGTCAACTGCATATAATAAAATTGTAACACATTTTTTTTTATCGCCTCTATCTTTTACTTGGCTTTATGTTCATCTCAAGCCGGAAAGTGTGGTATTTCTGCAGCCCCGCAACTCTAAGGCAATTCTTGTAAATGGTATATTGGAAGATTGGGTCATCGTGGTCCGTTTTCGCCGAGAGCAGCTGTTAGCAGTGAAGATAACGCTGAATGGTTGCGGCATCCTGCAGATTCTGGATTGTTCTTCTTGTGACTAAATCACTGCATGCGTTTGTCTAACTCAATGTAAAATTAAACTTCAATGGAAAGAAAATTAATTCTGGGAAGGGAAAAACAAAACAGCCAAAAAATATTGTTTATGCTTATAGATTTATTTTTTAATTCTATCTCTTGTTCCAATATTTTCAGCGCTGCTTTTTGTGGTTTTTATCCCCTATTGTATGTACTCTTTATAATTTATTCTTGGGGGTTAAATAACATCCAAATATATCATTCGCTGTAAAAAAGTAAACAAAATAAATAATCCTAAGCCATCATCAAAATTATTTCTTTAAAGAAATTTTGTCAGATTTGTTCTTTTGGCAACCTAACCTCTCTCCTAAAATAAAAACGAAAAACGATTTTCTGTAAAGTCAAAGCGTGATTTTTTTTTTCATATAAACATATTGGCATATATTTTTATAATATCAATATTCAATATACAAAACCTGTTTCCGCAGACCTCCTTATATAATAGTATACCACTAAATGTGTACCATCCGGTATTTGGTAAGCGAGATTTCCGTTTGGTTGTACCTCCCAAACGTCCGGATCTGGTCCTCATGTCCGCTTCCACAGACTTTATGAGCTGTTCAGTAGCCGGGGGGATGATGGGCTCAATCTTTGCCACTGAAAGAAATCAAACAAGAATGAAAAGTTAATCTCAGATGAAGTTGATATAGATTTATTACTATTGTTCCGACTTAAGTATAAAAAAATAGATTTTGTTATATATTGGTATTGTCTTCAACTCAAACTTTTTTTTTATCACAATCATTTTAGATTAATATTAACTTGATTGATCAGCACTGCTAAAATCGTTGTATTCCACCATCTAGCATTAATCATTAGAGGCTTAAAAAAATAAGGTGACCGAAGGAAGATCTTCATGCGGTAATCACATTTAGTGTCATTTAGTTTATAGGCTGACGCTAATCGCGGTTAGTGTGATACCTGGATATTTTTTCTTAATAAATCTTTCGTGAATCGCGCCCCTTATTTCATGTCACATACACACAATTTATGAAGAACTTACTCATTTTTTTTTTTACTTCATTGAAAAAAGAAAAAGTTTATACTCGGCTTTAGCATATTTTAGAATGCAGGAAATAAAAGAAAACTCTATATCTTTTCGGTGGGTTGAAAAACTTCTCAACTAAATAAATTTTGAATATATGCAGGATAAAAGGGAAAAAAATAATGTATTTTTATTTTGAAAATAATATGCAGCTTCTTTTCTTATACAAACAATTTTTGTATTTTAAAACTAATCTATTTCTTGCGATCTCAGCAAAATTGTTTTCAACACTGTATATACTCAACTAATGAAAAATCATTAAATTGTTAATTATATATGATATAATAAATATAATTACTATGTGGTCAGCAGTTTTCAATGTTATCAATTCCAAGTCCTATTTCCGTTAGAGTTACATGGCGCCTAAGCAATTTTTTTTTATTTTTATGTTTTGTTTCTCCATCGTTCGAAGTTTTGTGCTTGTTTTCTCTGCATGGATGTGGATTGTGAAGTCGCACGTGATTCCCATCTCGATGAACAAACAATGCACGAGACAGAAATCCTCCTGAGGTTGGCTTGCAAGAGTGTATCGTGGACCCGTCTGGAACCGAAAAGAGATTTACCCAACGCTTACATATATTAGATGTGGCATTGCATGGTCGTGAACCCTGGAGACATGAGAAAATATTTTATTTGCCTCTTTTTTTGGGGGGAAAAAAATGAGAGAAATAAAGTAAAATGATAGGATGTATATAAATTTTCTAAAGGCTTTATTGTATAAAATAAATCACTGTTTTATTTTTATACATGAATTTTTTTATTCACAGATTAAATTTGTATAATTTTGATCTACATTATTTGTGTTTTGAATAGGATCATTAATATCAGAATATGAATTAAATTGTTTTAATGGAAAAGCGTTGTTCTTAAAAAAATTATACTATTTCATTTAAAAACGAAGTGAAGATTTAAAATTAAAATTAAATATAAAGATAAGCTGTTTAAATAATCCATTGTTGATTCATGCCTAGCAATGGAATGCAGACAGCAGAAAATGAACTTTGACCTAACTTTTTCTCGCAATTGAAGTCAAGTTGTTGGTGCAGACGACAGTGCAAACATTAAAGCTGAGACGACATCGTAAACAAGAATGCGCTAAGCTCGCAAGGGAAATCATCACTTTTTATTTCCAGGACTCCACCCCCTTTCAATCCTCCCGTCAGGACAGTCGATCCCTCTTGGCCGGACGAGTAAATCTTTAAAAGAACTAACACCCTTACTGTGAAGTTGCAAAATAAAGTCACCAACGGCAAGGAGTTCAGCAAAGAAATTACATTTTTTTAGTAAACATTGCTAATTAAAATGACAAAATGACCTTGCACAAATTTTATCTTCAAGTTGTTTGATTTGTTTATATTAGGTTCAAATACAGATAAATTCTACAAGGTTATGGGCTCATTGGATACATTCAGTTACAATCCTAAACATAAATAATAAAACATACTTTACACACAATATATTATATATTATATATAATTAATATATATATAATATATATTTTATATACTTGATTATACATACAGTACAGATGCTACAGATAAATATCTATGAACTAATACATCACAAAGTATTATCAATTATCATAAATAATAATAGCTGAGATCAAATCAAATTTATCATTATAATAATACTATAATAATATATCAGCTAATACTTCTAATATTTACAAACAACCTTGACCTAGGTTGTAAACACTTCTCACTTAATACTTGCCATTACTTGTACTTTAGAGGATTATACCGTTGCATGTTGCATAATATACATTATCAGACGAAGTTCAAACAAAACCACTCTTTCAATCACAAATATTATACGTATATAATACTCACTTCAAGAAAGAAAAAATTATATTTTATATAGGCTTGCAATTTTTGTGTATATGACTTCAAAATATTTATTGACAGAATAATACTAATCGTAACATTTTTATTTATAATTATAACAATTATTATTTGGGGTGTCATAACGAATGGTAATTATGAATATTCTATAAATTTTATACGTCAAACTTCGGTAAATTAGAGATTGATGTGACGTGTTGAAACACATCATGATGCGATGGACGACGTTTTATTATTTTAGTTCACAGAATTGTGACCGCATGATAGTAAAAAATAATAATTGTGGTTACAAAAAATATAGTCGGCAAAACAAAAACAACGTTTTTGACCCAAAATATCGGCGGCAGTGACTAACTTATATGCTTATATTATAGGGCTCCTAGGAATTGGTCCGAAGAGGAATTGGTCCGAAAAGGAATTGGTCCGAAAAAGAGGCGGTGCCAACGAGGAGTGGGGGGTTCTTAAAAACGTGTCAGATAAAAGTGGCAACGCTGCAAACGATTCGGACCAATTCCGCTTTCGGACCATTTCCTCTAAATATGATTTTTGTTTAATTTTGGTAGCATTACAAAGTGTAATCAGTAATCATTTTAAAAATGCAGTTAACTACTAAAAGTGCATTTATTGCAAATTGCAGACACTAACTTTATTTAAAAAAAAGACGGCCAAAAAAAGGCGAAGAATTGGTCCGAAAGGGGAATTGGTCCGAAAGCTTTATAATGTCAATTATGTAGAATTGCTCCGAAAGCTTTATATAATGTCAAAATAGAGGAATTGGTCCGAAAGCTTTATAATGGCAAAATAGAGGAATTGGTCCGAAAGCTTTATTACATCAATATAGAGGAATTGGTCCGAAAGCTTTAATGTATCAATTAAGAGGAGTTGGTCCGAAAGCTTTATAATGTCAAAATACAGGAATTGGTCCGAAAGCTTTATAATGTCAATTAAGAGGAATTGGTCCGAAAGCTTTATAATGTCAATTAAGAGGAATTGGTCCGAAAGCTTTATTATATCAATAAAGAGGAATTGGTCCGAAAGCTTTATAATGTCAATTAAGAGGAATTGGTCCGAAAGCTTTATAATGTCAATTAAGAGGAATTGGTCCGAATGGGGAATCCGTCCGAAAGCTTTATTATATCAGTAAAGGGGAATCTGTCCTAAAATTTAATTTCTTAAGTAGAGAGGAAACTGTCCGAAATGGGAATTCGTCTGAAATCTTTACTATAAATATATCAATAAAGAGGAATCTGCCATATATTTTAATTTTAAATTGGGGGTGTGGGGGAGGCCACTGCAGGCTCGTTTGTTTTTGTTTGAAACCCCATGATTAAAAAAAAAGAGAATGATCTAGTACAAAACTGCAAAACTGTGTATATATTATTTCTTCACGTACTAATTTTTTAATTTTTTCAATATGTACGTATGAGATGATTTGACTTCGTTTTCAATTTTTTTAATATTTTACTAAGAAGAATATTAAGTTGTTATCTTTTAATTGTGCAGTTGCATAAAAAATTATTAAAGCTTTAAAAAAATCATTTTAAATACATTTTTAGCCAATAAGACAAGATGTAATAGTCCATCAAATGACAACATGCTTTACTTGAATAATTAAATATTTCCAATGTGCTTTTTGACCTTTTTCTGTCATCAGTACGTATAATTTTTTTAAAAATAATTACATATTTTTATATTCATAATAATTATATTGATTAAGGATTTCCCTAAAAATTACAATGATGGATGCTAATTTGTTATATAATTAATACCACAGAATCTTGTTATTTGTGTAGCTGAATTTTAATAATTTGAATAATACCAAAGAATTAATATCTAGATATTAATTCTTTGATAATACTTACAAAAATATCACTGTGTCCAAAAATTACATAGATATCATGACAGAAGTGATTTTTTTTAGCAATTTTGAATTCCACCCTTAATCCATATTATTAATTTTTTTGTCATAAAATATTGTCATAAAATTTCATTTTACATTTTAGTTTGTGAAATAATAAACCTTTCGGACCAATTCCTCTATATTGATATAATAAACCTTTCGGACCAATTCCTCTTAATTGATATTATAAAGTTTTCGGACCAATTCCTCTTTACTGATATTATAAAGCTTTCGGACCAATTCTTCTTTCTTGATATTATAAAGCTTTCGGACCAATTCCTCTTAATTGACATTATAAAGTTTTCGGACCAATTCCTCTTTACTGATATTATAAAGCTTTCGGACCAATTCTTCTTTCTTGATATTATAAAGCTTTCGGACCAATTCCTCTTAATTGACATTATAAAGTTTTCGGACCAATTCCTCTTAATTGATATATTAAAGCTTTCGGACCAATTCCTCTTTCTTGATATTATAAAGCTTTCGGACCAATTCCTCTATTTTGACATTATAAAGCTTTCGGACCAATTCCTCTATTTTGACATTATAAAGCTTTCGGACCAATTCCTCTTAATTGATATATTAAAGCTTTCGGACCAATTCCTGCTAATTGACATTATAAAGCTTTCGGACCAATTCCTCTATTTGGCATTATAAAGCTTTCGGACCAATTCCTCTATATTGATATAATAAACCTTTCGGACCAATTCCTCTATATTGATATAATAAACCTTTCGGACCAATTCCTCTTAATTGACAATATAAAGCTTTCGGACCAATTCCTCTATATTGATGTAATAAAGCTTTCGGACCAATTCCTCTTAATTGACATTATAAAGCTTTCGGACCAATTCTTCTTTCTTGATATTATAAAGCTTTCGGACCAATTCCTCTTAATTGACATTATAAAGTTTTCGGACCAATTCCTCTTTATTGATATTATAAAGCTTTCGGACCAATTCCACTTAATTGACATTACAAAGCTTTCGGACCAATTCCCCTTTCGGACCAATTCTTCGCCTTCTTTTGGCCGTCTTTTTTTAAATAAAGTTGGTGTCTGCAATTTGCAATAAATGCACTTTTAGTAGTTAACTGCATTTTTAAAATGATTACTGATTACACTTTGTAATGCTACCAAAATTAAACAAAAATCATATTTAGAGGAAATGGTCCGAAAGCGGAATTGGTCCGAATCGTTTGCAGCGTTGCCACTTTTATCTGACACGTTTTTAAGAACCCCCCACTCCTCGTTGGCACCGCCTCTTTTTCGGACCAATTCCTTTTCGGACCAATTCCTCTTCGGACCAATTCTCTGGGGCCATATTATAGATTGAGCTGATGTGAGGGGCATTATCATCAGGATATTGCTTAACAATCTTGCGTCAGGGGCGCAATTTATATTTCTCCTTGTATAGACAACATATTAATGTTAATTTACTTAAACCCGTATTAATACACTTACAATTTTGCATACAATTTTTCTTTATATACAAGAAAATTTAAGCCCCATACAAACAAATGGAGTTAAAAATTTTCTTGTAAGGAAAAATTGTATTCAAAATTGTTGCGTGTAAAGCCGGTATTACACGATACAATTTTTCTAACTATTGAATACAATTTTTCCTTACAAGAAAATTTCATCTCCATACAAACAAATGGAGTTCAAGTTTTCTTGTAAGAAAAAATAGTATTCAATAGTTAGAAAAATTGTATCGTGTAATACCGGCTTAATACGAGTTTTAAAATAATATTTTGAGGTAACGAGGTCTATAGATTTAGAGTTTTTGGGGTTCATGGTCATCAGTGTAAGTAAATGTAATGAATGAAATAGGGGAGGTTTAACTTTAAAATTTCTCTTGCCCATGCAGCTATATACTATTATTTTGTCATACTTGAAATCCAATGTAAAATTATGATGCATTAAAAATTAAAATTTATGAATCATTTAAGAAGATTATATATAATTATGAACTTTCATAGGTCTAGATGATTATGATGAATGAGTTCTGCCATGGTATAGAGCTATATGGGCGCGATTCACGAAGCAGTTAACCAGATTTCTAACCACGTTTAGCTTAACCACGTTTAACTATACCTGTTTTACATGTTAAAGCACCTTAGTTAAACGTGGTTAAGCTGAACGTGGTTAGAAACCTGGCTAACTGCTTCGTGAATCGCACCCATATAATATTGACCGAGCGAAAAATAGCTATGTAACAAGTCTCTTATTGAATTTCTTATATAATAATGCATGTTAATAGAATAGAATAGAATAGAATAGAATAGAATAGAATAGAATAGAATAGAATAGAATAGAATAGAATAGAATAGAATAGAATAGAATAGAATAGAATAGAATAGAATAGAATAGAATAGAATAGAATAGAATAGAATAGAATAGAATAGAATAGAATAGAATAGAATAGAATAGAATAGAATAGAATAGAATAGAATAGAATAGAATAGAATAGAATAGAATAGAATAGAATAGAATAGAATAGAATAGAATAGAATAGAATAGAATAGAATAGAATAGAATAGAATAGAATAGAATAGAATAGAATAGAATAGAATAGAATAGAATAGAATAGAATAGAATAGAAAATATCTTTATTGCGGCGAGGTTTAGATACAAATATATATGATGTAACTATATATTATGTATAAGTGACAAAATATCGATTGTGCACTTCACATTTAAAAAAAATATTAAAATATTACATATTCAAAAGTAATTCAAAACAAAAATTCAATCTCTCTCTTATTATTGATTATTACTACGGTGTCCTTTTGATAATAATTCTATTATTGACTGCAGCAATAAATATCTATTATCATATAGTAAGAGAAACCATTAATTAACTGCATGGTAATTCAGTAATCGGAAAATATATGAGATACATTGAATCATTTAATGATTGAAATTTAATCTTTCTAAAAATACGTATTATTATTATAATCAATATAATTTGTCCAATCCTCGATCGTATTCTATATAATCTCGTTTCCTCAAACGTTTAGTATAATTTTATAATTTGAAGTGAGTAATATTATAAGATAAACCAAAAAACAGTTCTACTTTTTATCATTTTAAAATTTCTTATACAGCTTCAATCTAAAATGGAAAAACGCGAATACAATAAATTCTTCGCGTGTTTCGCCGAGCATGAAATTGTTGATTCCTCGTCGCTGCTTCAATCAGAAATGTTATTCAATTGATGAAAATGTGGCCGTTTGGGATTCTGCTTTATTTATAACTACATGAAATGCGGACAGAAATGCTGTCTAAATTAAATGATTTTATGTTCAGAGGAGGCAATCAAGGCAACTAATGTAATCTCTCGTGTATGGTTTATAATCAAAGAAAATGATTATATATTCAGTTATTAATGCACGTATTTTGAAAATTGCATTAACTTAATAACGTTGCTTTTACAAACAATAGTATCACTTTCATAAAAGAAGACTCAATTTAAGTCGATTATGTTCATCGTTACAATTAAGGGCATTGGGTGTAGCACCGGTAGTTGGCAGCACTGACGTATCTTCACCATGTTAATTTTTGATCATTGCTCCTCGGTGTAATTTTTATGCTAGAGCTAAGCTGATTGCTGTAGTATCAAGATAATTAGTAGTCCAAGTGCACAATTTGGCTAAATAAAGCTTGATTTAAAGAAAAGTATTGTTTAGTAATTTTTTAAATTTACATGCATTTTTCTAAAATATAAAAAAAATACTTTTCTTTAAATCAGGCTTTATTTAGCCAAATTGTGCACTTGGACTACTAATTATCTTGATACTACAGCAATCAGCTTAGCTCTAGCATAAAAATTACTCCGAGGAGCAAGGATCAAAAATTAACATGGTGAAGATACGTCAGTGTTGCCAACTACCGGTGCTACACCCAATGCCCTTAACGAGCAAACTAGCTGAAGAGTAAACTACAACCAATTACAAGAAATTGCATGAGACGATAAACATGTTATTTGTTTTTTTCTCTCTGAAAACGATATACATAGTATTCACTTATTTCAAATACCAGTTATACTTATTATATAAAATTACTTTACTGAAACGTGCAAGTAGGACAGGTATATTAGGTAAAATATGTGGAAAAAATACTACTGCTATAAATAAATATAAATTTTCTGAACTGTGTATGCGATTCTCATTATAAAAGGGTTGCTAGATTCTGAGAAGAAATGATGCAAACAATTTTGTGCCTCTTATTGTTAGTCTGAATTTGCATATAATTAAATATTATTTTATGTAAATTCCTAGAAAGCGAGATAAAAATAAACTTTTTATAATATATTTCCCAAAATTGAAACATAAAATATAAATTTTATCTATTAAAGATGAACTAAATTTATAATAATATATAATTAGTTATTCTTTTAAAGTTTTGGTTTGCTTCTTACATACAATACTAGGGGTGGGGTGTAAACTCGCCTACGCTCGTTTGGTTTCAAGTCTTTTAATTAATTTTGTCAATCATATGTTGCCATCTATATAAGTATTCAGTACGTGATATCATAACGGTATTGTAATGCAAAATGGACAACCTACATGAATTTTTTTTATTACAGAAATGAATTGAAGGTACCAAATTATGCTACTCTGATTTTTTCCAGATTTTTTTGAAACCCAGAACTATTTTTAAATAATTATTAAATGTGCTGCCACGCCCTCTGGAGGCGTCAACAGGCATCTCTGTCCTATCCTTTTTATTAACGATTCAGGGGTGCCAACTTAAATTACAGAACGTTCAATAATTATTTAGAAATAGTTGCAGGACTCATAAAAATCTAAAAAAATTCAGAGTAATTCAGAGTAGAGGTGGAGCGTGGCGTTATGCATTGACCGGTTCTCGTTAGATCACTGAAGTCAGGCTACGTCAAGCGTGGATAATACTTGGATGGGTGAACATTTCAAGTATAAAAATACGCCGCTCCCTCCCTGGGATAAATTCGTCTTGCTGTCCACCCAGTGCAGTGATGCACTTCCAAAAATCTCTCAGCCATAGGTTGACAGATATTATAGTGTTTTAAATTAGCGAAGATGAACAGGCTCAGATAACGACTCAGACGCAGTTGTTAGACCCCTACTATTTTATTATTATTTATTTCATTTTATTTAATAATTTTTTTAAGGAGTCAGACGCAGTTGTTAGGCCCCTACTATTTTATTATTATTTATTTTATTTTATTTTATTTAATAATTTTTTTCAGGAGTTTGGGGAGATTCGAGTTAATTATTTTCTTAGCGTCCGGTCGTGTTCGAGCGAGCAAGGCAATGGGCTTACTCCGGACACTGCCCATCTTCAACACAAAGAGGTGGCCAGTTGTAATTAAACCTCGTAATGCTATGATGTACCGAACGCAAATTACCCCTGAAAGTAGGCAACCACAACCTACATGCCCCTGAAAGTATGCAACCCGCATTACTTGCACCTTAATTTGATAACCCCCCTAGACCTAATTGGGAGATGATCCGAGCATTATTTACGAAAATATTCGTTTTTATATAAAGTTATTATAAGTTACCCCTAAAGGTAGGCAACCTTCACTTACATGCCCCTGAAAGTATGCAACCACAACCTACATGCCCCTGAAAGTATGCAACCACAACCTACATGCCCCTGAAAGTATGCAACCCGCATTACTTGCACCTGAATTTTATAACCCCCCCAGACCTAATTGGGAGTAAATCCGAGCATTATTTACGAAAATAATCAATTTTATATAAAGTTATATTAATTAAGTCACACCTGAAAGTAGTTTGCTTGGAATGTGCTACCATATATGGCATCTCCATCTATGGGAAAAATATCGAACTTCTGAATGTCTACAATATCTGTGCTCACGTGATTCCATTTGCGGGCAGCCACCATCTTGAAACTATCTTACGCACATATGCGCGCACTTGCGCGGATATTCGCATGCGCATTTTCGCGGACCAATCTTCGCGCGAATTTCACATCACTGCACTGAGCAGTCAGATCCCCTTTTGCAATGTTGCCTCTAAACAGAAGCAGCCAATGGGATGGCAGCAGTCACACAAAGAAAGTTAATAAAGTATAATAATTTCAAAGCATTGACGATATGCAAAAGCTTCAGTCAATCCCAGTTAGCAGAACTCTTTCTACCAATGGTAGACTTGCATTTTTCCACCAACATTCAAACTTGAACGACAAAGAAGCTGTTGAAGTTGGTAACCATAAACTTTCCAATGGCAGGAAACACTGTATGTATAAAAAATGGAAAAAGTAGCACTAGTACGTTGTGCGTTACATGTCTACGTATCAGAAAACACAAATCGAAACCAACGAAAAGATGAACTCAGGGAGGAGATCCCCTAGCCATGGAGTCACGCGGCACAAGGTCACCCCGTGTCCACAATGTCCACATTTGTGATTCAAAGTGCATGATAGAGGGCCATAACACATCAAAGTGACACGTAATACGTCGCAATAGCATGACGTCCTCACTACACGGCCACGACAACACACCACGCACCAACACTCGAACACACGGTGATTCGAAACACAGACCACACGACACCGAAGAGCCCAAATTTCCAAACGTAACCTCACGGGCGGCGTGCGCTGCCGAAAGGGTGTCCGGTGTCCGGAACCGAACACGACCCGGCAGCAACAAAAGTTCACCGGGCAAAGACCTCCACCGGCCAAGGCCAGCGCAGGGCACCGGAAGAGCTCGGAGGCCGAAAAACCCCAAAAATCTAGATGAAAAAATTCACCCCCAGTCCCCCCCCGGACGTGGATTTTTTATTATTTTCCCGGTTACGGCGGCCACCCCCGGGAACCCCGAGGAAAAGTTTCGTCGGGTTCCGACGAACCCAGACGCTCGCCCAAAGGAAGTGCGTCCCAGCATAGGAAAACGCTGGTTAATTTTGGGGTCCCGAAAGTGATGTTTAATAATAAGGATAATAAAATTATTTTATTACAATAATTGCAACATAACATGAACTGAATATTTAACACGTTAGAAGTTTTAGGTTAGCCCAAAGATCTGCTAATTTATTTATTAATTCTCCTACATTTATTTTAATTTTTTTTTATGCCTTGAAACTAAATGTCCCAAAACAAAAAAGTTTCAATTTTCAAAATTGGAGACATGGGAATTTTTAAAAAATCTTCCTTTTTTTTAATTTAGTGCCAAAACGTGACTTAGAAACTGCCTAGCAGGCAAATTTTTCCTGCAATAAATTTATATTTTCGATTATCACTCTTAAAGTAAACTGATATTAGGGACAAAACTATTGATACTAAGGTAGAAAAACCCGCTGATTTCGATCGTGCTACTAAAATTTATAGCCAATCACTCCCGATCGTGCTACTAAAATTTATAGCCAATCACTCCTTAATGCTCAAGCTATGATATCAGGCAGTTGTTGTGTGTTAACTAGGGAGTTTCTACGTCACAGTTTTCAGGTTTGCGCGCGGGTTGCATACTTTGCCCCTATTCTAATAATCCCTTCAGAGTCCCAAAATTTGAGTTAAAAAAGTTGAAACTTAAGTCAAACTTATTGTTAATATGTACCCTATCATATAGTAGTTACATTAAAATTTGAGTTGTAAGAGAATTCCCCATTCAAAACTTGTTTATATCAAAAATATAGTGTAATAATAATAATAATATGAAGGAAGACGACTTTTTTTTTTTGGTAAAAAAGAACTGCTGATATTTGATGAGGCATTTCTTTTACTACTTTTTTTTTATTTCCTTTGTTTCCTCAGAAAATATCATCGAGGTACTGAGTCTGAGTGAGACTAAATGTTAAAACTTTTTTTGAAAAATAAAATAAAACATTAAAAAAAAGGAATAAAAGTAGCAAATATCTATTTTCATTTAAAAACTTCTCTCATTTCTACAGTTCATCATTTGTTACAAACAAGAACTAAAAAATAAAAGTTTTTGAAAATAATATGGAGTTACACATGAACAGGGGAAGTGAAATGGAAAGTTAGAAACATTTTCTACCTGCTGTTATTTTCTGTGTCTGTGGTAATAGGTTTTGTTACCTGCAGGCTCTGCTATAGCCGGTAAGGGCCTTGGATTTACTCTCTCTCTCTCTCTCTCTCTCTCTCTCTCTCTCTCTCTCTCTCTCTCTCTCTCTCTCTCTCTCTCTCTCTCTCTCTCTCTCTCTCTCTCTCTCTCTCTCTCTCTCTCTCTCTCTCTCTCTCTCTCTCTCTCTCTCTATCTTCTCATGTCTTTCTGTATACTTCTCGGATTTGGTTGTTGTTCCCTACTCACGAGTAAATCATCCACGCGTAATTCCTTGGAGTGTGACGTAACAATGGCTAGAAGTAGTGATGACGTCACAATATGAAAACCACTATAATAGAGCTAGGAAGGACAAACGGAAGTATTATTGTCACGTGATGGATGTCATGCAGTTTGTAACTCTTTGTTTCCGGTTTTTATTATACTTTGGTATTACATTTATTTACGTCATATTATACAATTTGTCATCGAATTCTAACAATAAAATATAGTTTGCGGTCAGAAAAAGTTTGTTACGGCATAACATATAATATATAGTTGGATAACTATATAGCATCCTGTTTTTTATTAATGTAGACGGTGTATATAAAAATTTAATTTAATATAACATCAATAAAAGTTGATTAAATTTCTGTTACATATAATTAGTGGGCGTGGCAATAAAATAGCAATTGATTGATCAATTAAATTTAGGTCAATACTATAGCAAAATAAAATAATAATAACTGGGGCACAATAACATCTTAAAAAGAAAAAAAAAATGAATTTTCTTAACGTATAGATTTTTTATCACTTATAACATTAATATTCAGTACTCAAAAGATTCTTTTTATATAGACAAAAGCTCCAAGGTGATAAATTTACAGCATACCTACATAAAATTTACATACATTTATATTCTTTGAATTCTTTTCTTTTTCTACTTTTTCATGAATATAAAATTAAGTTTTTTACAGCCTGGAGAACAGTTAGTACTTGACGTGCAATATTACACTGCAGTGCTTGCAGCTATCCTCTGATGTTTATAGGCGGGCGTGTGGGGTGGGGTGTATTTCCCACCCCACTGTATAGATCCCCCCTTGGGTCCTTCCCGCTTGTGCCAGTCTGCACTAGGTTCAAATCGTGACCCCTCACTATATGATTAATGCGTATGTACATCATAATAATAGTATAGGGATAATTTCATATCCTCCCAGCATGTGTATTATTTATTATTGCAAATAAGTTTGAAATATTGCATTATAGAAGTAAAAGGAAAAATAATATATATTTTACATACACATATATAATATATATTAAAAAGTCACCTGGTATTTTTTTTCTATTATGGTGAAAAAAAAATTTTTTTTTTTCCAACAAAATATCAGAAAACTTCTACTGCACTGTTATTGATTTTTACAAAATACTTTTTTTACCCTATTTAACTATGATAATATATTAAAACTAAGTACAATAAGATTTCACTAATGACATGAACTATGTCTTCATTGAAAAAAAAAATGAATAAATAAATGATAATTATGAAAAGGAAAAACCTTGGTAACTATAATAATTTCCTCAATGAATGATGACTAACGAGAAGTAAATTTAAAGAATTCTTCGTATTACGTTACGTCTTTTTGTTATTATTGTCATGACAAGGGTATAGTAAAATGTCTCGTTGATTGTTTGATGATAAAAAGCTTTGGTTTTACTTGTGTGCGAGGCAGCAGGCTGGTTTACAGGAGAAACAGGCTGCGGTGACGGTGACATACAGTCAGTGGCGGCGGCGCACTGTTCGCCAGTCAGCGTGCAATGCCAGGGGAAAGGAGCCTGGCAGCAGCATTCGCGTGTTCAGTCTGGGGCTTGCCGGTGTGCTGTGTAGCTCGTCGTTGTGCTCGTACTAGTGTGTGTGTGGTGGTGCTTCCTTCGTACTGCGTGACATTACCGTTCGGCATCGTTAATTAGCGTCACATAAACTTACCTGGGAAAATTAAGGTAAGAACTACTATTAAAAATAATGTTGTGTTGTAAAATATGTTTGTTGACGTGAAAAAATATAAAATTAGGAAGCCGTATAATATATTACAAAAGAAACCTTACAATATTTACATGAATTTTTAATACGTCCAATGCGTATTAGTTGAGTATAATGGTGAAATGTTATAGTCACAATTTGTTCGTAATGTTTTTCTGTTTTTAATAGTCAATAGTTTAATGCCACCTATTAACAAAACTAAACTTGTTAATTCATTCATGAATTGTTTAATATACTTTAATTACTTTAAACACATAAAATATTTATATAGTTCGTTCTTTATATTGTATACGTAATAAGCTTTACAGTATTGTCATGAAGTTGGTACGCAGAGGGCAATACTTGACTCAAAAACAGAATTTTTATGCTATTCACATTGAATTGAATAATTCATATATTTGAATTTATCCATTCAAAACTCATTATTTTAAGTATGACCAAGTAAATTTGAATTACTTTTTTAATTAAAAATTGTGCGCAAAATGAATGCTACTTCTTATAGCTCCAATATCCCCACAGAAGCAATCAAACGTTTTAATAATTTTACAAGTCTATCCGTAAGCTGTTGTTTTTATAGATATAGATTATAAAGGTATTGTAAAATAATAAAAACATAAGTTATAAAATTAACTTTCAAGGACAAAATATTTTATCTTGGTAAAAAAATTTCAAGGAAAAACACAAAAATTCAATGCTATTCTCACATAAAATTTTAAAACATATAATTAAAAAATATTATGCATAATTATGTTACTATGTTGAAATTTAGTAATTTACATAATTAAATCAGTGCTTCTTAAATTATAATTGTTGTGGATGCACTAAAATGTTGTCTTGTTTTTGTGTGACGCGCCAAGCGAGACAGGAAAGGCAGGCAGGTGGGAGGGGGGACAGGAGGTTTCCGTGTGCAGGTTGCCTGCATGACTCAGTGCGCTTACCTCACAACAGACACAGGTAACGTACCCTGGCGGACACAAAAGTCGCCACGTCAATATGCTGCTACTCATTCAATCACTCCGTCCATCGTTACTATAGCAACGGCAGAAGTAAACAAACGAGATGATGAACCCACTTTCTTCATTAACATTTATGAGTCGGCTGCTGCTGATTAAAATGTCATGATAGTGAAATTTATATAACTGCTTACTTTTATTGTTGTATGCATACTACCGTAGTAGTGGTAGTACTGCTGCATTGCATGCTTGTAATCAAATTAATAAAACAGTCAAATTATAAAAAAAATTATAATATACTACAAAGTAATTATAGTATTAATGTTTAATTTACTTTTATCGTTTAATGAATGTTAATTTATTTTTGTGCTTGGATAAGTTAAAAAATTAGGTTAGTAGGATTAATATTTATAATATTGACTTTTGGAAATTTTCCAATGATTTTTTTATAGTTTTATTAATGAAAAAATGTGTTTTATATTACTTTAATCTAGAACATTTTTTTTTTAGCAAAGACACCAAAAGACTAAAATGTAATTTAGATTATCCTTAATGTGAAATTTATAACATAATTTTTACATCCAATCTAGATAATAGCAATTATAATTATTTATAGCGTTTGATTAGATATTTTTGTTAACAATCTATAGTTCTAAAAAAAAAAGTACTTAATAATTTTAAATTTAAATCTCTACTGAAAATTATACTTTAAAATTATCTTATTGTAAGTACTACAAATTTTTTGTGGCTTTTATATTTTTTTGATTATCTTATTAATTAATATGGTATAATTAACATTACCTTAAACATTAATTTAAAAAAGAGAAGTGGACTGATTCAATCTGTAAACGCAGCAACAAAAATAAAGCAAGGGGAAGGGGTGGGGGGAAGCATAATTAAAAAGCTGCGTGCAATGAAAAATCAAAATTAAGTAATTACTAAGCAGTAGCAGAGATCTTATATTACAATGTAAGCTCTTTGGCAGTAGTATCGTTGGTTAGCCTGCTATAATATAGAAACGCATTCCATAAATTATTGTCGAAGAAATGTGACGTCATTATACAGATTTAACATGTGGGTGGAACCTCTCTCGTTGGTAAGATAAAAAGAGCTTGAAAAACTCCATTGGTTGCGTTTTATATTGGACTCGATACATTCCAGTCTCTTTATTTCTACTATTTGGTGAGAACATCCCTTTGCTTAACCCATTGACTTGAGAGCGTGAAAATGTACCATGCAGAGCTGTCTTTACTTTTTTTTTTAGTTCAAGTCGGCAACTTTTTCCCTTTAGTACTGGAAGGGTTGCATGCATGAGACTTTAGGGAATTTCTACTTCAACTCTTCCCATTGCTTATCTAAAAAATAAACTTTTTATTCTGAAGTGAGAAATTTAAAGAAACTGTTTCACAGACTTCTTTATTATATGCGTATGAACTGAATTAAAAAAAGTTCAAATCTATTTTTGTTTCATTATTAAAACTTCCAACAAGTTTGATATTCTGAAAAAAAAAATGTATTATATATATAAATTTATACATTAAGGTAGAGATAATACGGATCAGCTGGCCCAATGCTAAAAAAATCCCATTCATAAAAATTATGAAAAAATTTAAGGGTAAGGTAACGCCACCAATGTTAAAAAAAATCCCTCTCACAAAAATTCTGAAAAAAATTTAAAATGTTCTCCTCTACACCCCCTATCAGTACCTAAAATATCAGGTATACAAATACGATCTAGTTTTTGAGTTATGAATTTTTAAAGTTGACCAATTTAACATGGGAGTTTCATTTCTCCATGTTAAAGTAGTCAACTTTAAAAATTTATAACTCAAAAACTAGATCGTATTTGTATACCTGATATTTTAGGTACTGATAGGGGGTATAGAGGAGAACATTTTAATTTTTTTTCAGAATTTTTGTGAGAGGGATTTTTTTTAACATTGGTGGCGTTACCTTACCCTTAAAATGTTCTCCTCTACATCCCCTATCAGTAGGTAAAATATCAGGTATACAAAAACGAGCTAGTTTTCGAGTTATTAATTTTTAAAGTTGACTAATTTAACATGGAGAAATGGAACTTCCATGTTAAATTGGTCAACTTTAAAAATTAATAACTCGAAAACTAGTTCGTTTTTGTATACCTGATATTTTACCTACTGATAGGGGATGTAGAGGAGAACACTTTAAATTTTTTTCATAATTTTTATGAATAGGATTTTTTTAGCATTGGGCCAGCTGATTTGTATTATCTCTACCTTAATAATTACATGATCAAAGTTTAACTCCATCTCTATTGAGAACATTATTATACTATATATTATATATATATATATATAGTGTATTATTATTACTAATTATTATATCTTATTATATTATTGATTAAAAGTATAATTATCTTAAATACTTCAATAATCTTCCGATGCATTTATTAAAAAAATAAGTTATGAAAACATATTATTTGAAATCTGTTATACATATTTTTATAGTAACTTACATAGAAAATAGTTCAAAAAAGTGGAGTGAAAAGTTTTAAAGTAAAAAAATAATATTTAAAAACTTTTTAAGTCAAATGGGATTTATTAAAGGGGAAAAGTACCAAGTTTTTTATGAGATTCGTGTATATAATGTATTACTGAAAATTCCCATTGACACGGAGCCAAAAGTTTGTGTCATCATTTTTCACTACTCGTTTTGTTGTGGAGGACTCATCCATTTGCGTGTGTCCATCATATCACGTTATCGACGTTGCTAATCAGCACGCTGACTCACTCGCTCCTCAGGGTCGTGCAAGCCAACACCTCGCTCTGTCGACTGCAACTTGACGTTCGCCGGGCCACCAAACCATTTACCGAGCCTTCATGGTTATTTGATAAAAACATGACAGGAAGGTTCCGGTCGCTTATACTTAGGACACAATAGCATTCAAGTAGAGAAAAAAAAAAACAAAAAACACACGAAGGCTTAAAAAAAATTATGTGACTTATGCAAAGTGTTAATTATTATTATTTAATTATATAGTAGATGAAGGAAGATTAAGAGTATAAATAAATAAATAAATAAATAAATAAATAAATAAATAAATAAATAAATAAATAAATAAATAAATAAATAAATAAATAAATAAATAAATAAATAAATAAATAAATAAATAAATAAATAAAATCGTCTTTATTGAGGGCGGGATTTAGGCCATTAGGCCCACTCTTCCATCCAACCCAAATAATAAATTTATTATTTATTAATATTAATGTTTATTAATAAACAATAATAAATTGTTTATTAATAAAGATATACGGAATATTTTTTATATTAAAGTACACTGTTTTTAATATAAGTTTATATTATTTATTCTTTTTTTTATGTCGGATATGAAACTAAATTACAATTTATTCTTACAATAATATTTTTATTGTATTCAAAAGCAAACACTTTCAATAAAAAAAATATAATATGAAATAACAAACTTTTTTGCAGTCGGATTTGGTTCTTGTGAATAATTGTAAATCGTTTTTATTAAATTATCTAACACTAGAAACATTATTTGCAATGAAAGTTTTCCTAGCAAAAAAGAAAAAAAGAGATAGTAGAAGGCAGTAGCAGCAATATGTAAAAGTCAAAACTAAACCATTTAAATCTGGCATGAAAAATATAGCACGACGTTTTTGTTGCGTATTATTTTTGCGATGTGATAAAAATGATAAGTGAAGCTCAACGTATGAAACGCGTTTGATAAAAAAAATAATAAATAAATAAAATTGTTGGTTATTTAAGTCGTGAAAAATAATGTTATACAAACAACTGAACAGCTTTTATAATAAAAATTTAAAATAATATTTACTTTTAGACAAAGTACATATTTGATTTAAAAATTTAAAACATAATTATTAATAAACTTAAACTTTATAAATTGCAATTTTTATTAAACATAATTAATTTTAATATAAATATAATTATATATAAATATGAAATTAAAACAAAATTTTACCTTTCCTGTTTAATCTTTCTTTCCCTTTATAACAAAAGAGCTAAAATGCGAGAAAGAATTTTCCTTTTTTTTTCATGTAAATTTGTTGTGGTCAGTAGAGAGCTGTAATAAAATGTTAAGGGAATTTTGCTTACATTTTTTTAAAAAAACTAAGTGTTAAATGAATGTGGGTCGATCTGAGAGCAAGAGAGAGAGAGAGAGACATGGTGGTTCACAGTATGCTATGTTGAAGGAGGTTATGATGTGTGAGGCGACGCAGCCATCAGGATTTAGAGGCCTGGAGGCAGCGTCAGCTGATCGATAAACGCCACCCACACCCCTCCGTAGGGAAGGCTTTGTCCATGACAGATCGACCGCCAAGTCTGATGATGACCGAGGAGTCTCCTCCTCCTCTCGTATGATACAAATGACACCCCACCCCCTAAATCTGAACCCTCTTCGTACAGACATTTGGACACAACTGAGAGATAAATGACTTTATATCATTGATATACTAAGCCCGTCTTTTTGTATCACCGTGCGTGTAAAACCTGAATATATATGAATGAAAAGGTTATAATGTCAGAATCAATTTGTGCAGTTCACAGTTGGTTGAAATATTATATTAAAATTTAACACAAACGAAACAATATTAAAACTTCATACAAACAAAGTTTATTTTTATATTACATACTGTATATGAACATAAAAGCAACAATGAAATAACAAAAGTGCATTGCTTATTATAAAAGTATTTTTATTAAAATAAAATACAAGTTTGTAATTTATGAAATTTAATAACATTTTACTAACGAACTTTAAAACTTTTTTTATATAACTTTTACAACACTTTTTTTCTATTCATTTATAGCTGAAATAATTTTAAAAAAGTTTTAATTTTTTTAATAAAGCTCGTAACTTATTTACCATTTAATCATCTATAACAATATCTGATTCTGTAACATTATCAACATGAGAAGATATCACACATCATGGCTGTGACATGATATTGTATGCAACGTATAATAATATCTCACTGTACAGATCATATATATGAGGGTCATACGTGACTTCATGGCATTGCAACGTGATGCACCACTCAATGTAAGCCTCTGGGACGCACTTAGATGAGGTTAGATACTTCATGCAGCTTCCCTAGCTATACTCCTATTAGTATAACGATTCGTAATAAATATTGGGTGTGATTCACGAAGAAGAATGCGCAGGTTTCTAATCAAGTTTAGCTTAACCACGTTTAACTAGGTGATTTAAATCACCTTAATTAATACGTAAAACATTGCAGATATAGTTAAACGTGGTAAAGCTAAACGTGGTTAGAAACCTGGCTATCTACTTCCTGAATCGCGCCCATTAGCTCGGAGAATTCTCTCAATATATCAAAAATACATGCAGCCATTTATTGAAAGGTGTAAATTTTTTAGGACCATGAGCTATGAGCAGGGTAGCACGAGCACTCAATTTAGCCATTCCCAAAACAATCTAGTTCACCACGTCTCTATAAATCATAAACTGCGTGGCAACGCTTACTAACAGAGCAGAGGTAAAATTCGTGCTAACATGTGTCTTTATTCCATTTGGCTGCACTATAATCCTTTTTCAAATTACACAATATGCCAGATGGTTTTCGGGAATTTCAATCTTAAATTTCTCATGAAGATTAATAATGAAAACGTGTAGCACTATACAGTACAAAAATTGACAATGAGAATTTTATTTAAAAAAAAAAAAAAATCTTTTGCAAGCTTGCTTTTTCGATTAAATTTTTAAATTAATGGGACTATACTGTATAGCTTGGTGTTTCATTTAGTGTTTCGATCCATGGGTTTTATCAGACAAAATATATACTCTAGCTTACAGTAACTAA
The DNA here is from genome assembly GCA_949825025.1 of Siphlonurus alternatus. Taxonomy (NCBI): domain Eukaryota; kingdom Metazoa; phylum Arthropoda; class Insecta; order Ephemeroptera; family Siphlonuridae; genus Siphlonurus; species Siphlonurus alternatus. The sequence goes on from OX463781.1 coordinate 19,482,729, forward strand.
AGTCATCGGTAACCAGTAGAAGATTGTATAGAGCTTTAAAGATAGTTCTGTGTTGTTTGGGTTACTGTTTAGTAAGCTCCACCCACCAAGTAAATTCCAGTATATAGCAGCTGGAACAGCATAAGAAGCTTTACTTGGTTTTGTTTGTGCTGCTTAGAATCTTGAGTTGAGCTGAACAAGTATGTTCTCCATTCTATATAAGATTGAGCGAGAGAGCATTCAGTTGTAGTCTCCTGTGAGCTGTATATACGCTACAATTGTTTCTAACAAGGAAATTAGAGATTCATTGAGGTTGGTGCAATGTACAGTATGTACTTGAAAACACTGCAATGCACTTCTAGTAATTGTATCTTATAAGAACAATTGAATATATTTTATATAATAGGAAGAAAGGGGGTTGAATTTACATTTAAATGCTTTTATAATATTTATTCTATAATGTAGTTTTGAAGGTGTCTTTTTATAACTCTAAGAACATATTAAATATACAGTATATATTTTTAAATATATAATATTATAACGGATAAAAAAAAAAGTTTTTAAATTTGTTTTTAAAGACAATAAGGGTTCACAAACGTAAAGGGGGAGGGGTCACAGGGAAAACATCACACCGTCTCCATAACCCCTAAAACTCTCCTAACAACGTTGGGGGCACAACCACCCCCTTATAGACTTACGGCGAGAAAAACTGATGTTTTGACTTTTTTTTTTTTTCTTTACAAAATCTTTTTATCATTGTTTTTAATGTTATCAAAATATCGAACAAATGCGAACTGTTATTTTAAGATATTTTATGTGATTATGAAATAGCACTCGATAAGGTTTCCTCATAGACATATCATACTTTCTACGTCTATGGGTTTCCTGCTTACAGAAGCTGCATGCAGCTTATGTAAGTTAAACTGGATTCTTTCCTCATCATACCTTCTCGTCTTAATCAAACACCGGATTTGTTAAAAATACTTTAATTTCTTCACTGGTGTGAATTTAACTTAAAAGTTTGGCGCGTAACTTTAAGAATAAGACATTATTAATATTGATGGCACGTACACAAATATGTCCACACAGCTCAAAGTCGATATTTGAGTCTCAAGTGTAATCAGCGTGCTGGTGATTCCAGTCTATATTCACGGCAAAACTCACAAGTGTATATAGTATATTCGTACACATTAGAAATATTGCTTATTAGAAGAATTGATGATGTTATATATTACATTACTGTTAATAAATGTCATATTTCTTTTGTGAAATAATATGCAGTGACAAAGCTTTTTTTCTTTAATATATATAAAGGACAACTGTTGCTAAAAGCTGCAGAGAAAAATATTGTTGATATATTTTAAGTGGTGTGAATATTTAACTGTGTATACATTACGAGCATGCATGTTTTTTGTTTGTTTTTTTATGCCTCTGCAAATTAACCAAACTTTTTTTTTTTACTTCTGTTGTTTTTTACTTAATCTACATTTTGTGCAAGTTTGGTCAAAACATTACAAGTTTGTCTTGTCAAAATTTCAATTCAACACCTAAGTACCACAATTTCTAAAGTTTACACAACACAAAAACTTTGACAAATTTAACTTTTTTATAGTCCGTAAAAAGTTATAACAAAAAATCATACGTAAACTTCAAGTAAAATATCTTGAGTTAAACAAAGATCGTGTTGTTGTGGCTCTACAATATGATTAAACTTTTAAATCTCTCAAAAAATATGAGCCCTACTTACAAAATAATAAGAGCAATGATAATAAGATTATAATTATTATTACTGTATTTTTTTTACTACACTATTAAAAGTTTTTAAATTATTTAAGATTAAGAGAAACATTATTACTATTATAACTTTTTATCTGTGTTTTTTTTTTTAAATACTGTAATAAAATATATAAATAAAAATAGCATGTAAAATAAATCTGACATCATGATTGCATGTTTTATTATTCATAAGTTATGATATTGTATTTAGTTGACAGTTGGCAAGCCTCTATCGATCTAGAATCTGCATCTCAGGTCATGTACCACCCCCATTGATCTCCCTCTTGTACAACCCCTTGTTCTTCGTGACTTAACGGATTATATCTCCTTGTAGGTGAATTTCGGTCGGTCCGTTACCCCTGCGAGTCATGCAACCTGCCAGACCGCAACGTAATCTCTACTTCTCTGAAATAAAACAATAAAGTAGAGATTTAATGTTGATTCTATTTAGAACTTTAAAACTACTATATAAGTTTAACAATTAAGTTACTTATTAATATAAATAAGTTAAGTTTGTCTTAAAATAATTAAGAAGTTTTTGTTTACATGCAATATATATTAATAATCTCCTGTTAGTTTTAGTTTCACGACTTTACCTAAACTTTGAGTATATAATAATGTGTTTAACTAAAGGTTTATTTAATAACAAATTAAATTTATAACATTCTTGTAATATCGACATAATTAACTTTGATTTGAAAATCACGTGGGCTTTAATAACTTTGACGTTCATACAAAATTAACGTCAAATAGTTTGTCTAATTTTTTACTTCGAGATAGTACGAACTTTAATTCAACCCTGATCTGTTTGTGAGCATATTCACACAATCTTGTATGAAGGCGTGGTAAACTAGAACGATTTTCTGATGGCTACGGGTGCTCTTCTTACCGGCAGCAAAATATCTGCAACTCTTTTAGAGCTGCTGAAAATCGTGCAGGAGTAAAGACATGATCAAGGGGCATTCACAAAGTCTTAAAGGCCTTATGAACCTTTTCAAAATATTAAGTACACGGTTAGCTTAGCTTCAGTGTGATTCAGCTGCGTAAATTTTTTTGTTTCAGTAGCACAAATATCAGAGATAATAGCCGATGAAAAGGAACCTGTGACGTCACTCACGCACATTCAGCGGCGACAATATAGGGAAATCCCTGCAAAAGATAGGTTCACTCCCGCCGCAACCACGGCCACAATTTTGTTTCTGAAATTTTGAAACTTTACCAGGGCAGTCTTGATAGTATTTGTCAAATAGCCTGAAAGAATTTTTTTGGTGGCATGTGTACAGACTGAGTTATTGCGGTAGCAAGATAATCCAAAAATTTAACATTGCTTTCCTATACAACATTTTTGCTCCTCTTTCTACCGCAATAACTCAGTTTGTATGAATGTCATCAAAAAAAATCTTTCAGGCTATTTGACAAATACTATCAAGACTGCCCTGGTAAAGTTTCAAAATTCCAGAAGTCAAATTGTGGCCGTGGTTGCGGCGGGAGTGAACCTATCTTTTGCAGGGATTTCCCTATGTTGTCGCCGCTGAATGAGCATTAGTGACGTCACAGGTTCCTTTTCATCGGCTATTATCTCTGATATTTGTGCTGCTGAAACAAAAAAATTTATGCAGCCGAATCACATTGAAGCAAAGCTAACCGTATTCTTAATACTGTGCAAAGGTTCATAAGGCCTTTAAGGCCACATTTAGGGCTCGATAATTTAAGACCAGAAATTTTGGGTCTAAAAAGCATGGCTAAAATCGGGATTTAAATTATCGAGCCCTAAATGTGGCCTTAGGGCTTTGTGAATGCCCCTTGATATACCGAGGTGTACTTCTCAAAGACCAGAGATCCACACATTTGTTCTCCATTAATAATACAGATATTGTTTTTAAAGAAACGCACTCGTTCGTGTCTTTACTATTATTGGCGTTACTGGAGTATAGGGCATCGCCACGAGATTGTTGGGTTGCCTACTTACAGGATAACGCTCAGCTGTTTACCTCCCCTTCATTCGCCTACTTTTGTCATACCGTACGCTTAAAACCATTGAAAAAAATAAAATAAAAAAAAGGTAGAAAAATTGACTTTATTGACATAATTATTTAAGGACACGAAAATGTAGTTTGTGTATTATTTATACACTATTAGATGATATAATATGGAAACGATATAAATGTAATAATTGCTGTATATAATTTATAATTAATTTTTTTCTAAATTTTCTCCCATACAAATAAAGCTGGCTGCTGATGTAAATCATGTAACACAACGCTATGACACGGCAGGCTCCTGTAAAGTATGCAATATGCGTTGCAGTGACATCACGTGTGCCTGGCCTATTATAAAAAGGTATCTTAAATTTAACAAAACATGATATTCTCACAAATATTTACACATTGAGAGTGACAAAATTTATTGCATGTATAGCAAAATAGTTCAATGCATAGCTGCCTTATAAAATGCTGCTATACGCTTATCTATAATATTATTATGAAATATTGAAGTACAGTACATAGCTAAAAGCTTAAATCATGCATGCAATAATATTTGTAGCAAGCTGGATTTAAAATATTTTATCTTTTACAAAAAATACTGTCATATTATAAAACATGTCTCAAATACCAACAATAAATTGAAACATTATTTGTTTACTCAGTTTACAGTCCTGACTTTTTAATCTTTTTATAAATCTGAACACATTTTTACAATGCATAAAAATTAATGTCTTTAAAGCGAAAATAAACGCAATTTACGGTTACGTGCTTATTGTTACAAAAATACACACAAATATTGATTTTGCGTGTTAAAATAATCATGATTTCTTTCATATCAATAATTTTTTTTAAGTGCAGTATAAAATATTAAATTAAACCTTAACATTAAGTTTAAGTATATACGTAAGGTTTATTTTACCGACTACGTTTGCGAAATACTTTAGAAAAGTTCTCATTAGTAGTTAAAAAAAAGGGGGTTTTAGATTTTATACCACGTAAGATATCCTACATGCCAAGTTTATTCACCTAAGTCTTCCACTCCCTCTCTTCTCATAGACGGAGTTAGAGTGATTGCGAGTATTTATCGCGGGCTAGGAACTTTGAGGTGGAAGAAAAAGCGCAGACGGCAGTTCATTCAGGTGATGCCAAGGCAACCCGCTGCTGTACTAAAACCTTATAGAAATCGCGAGCAGCAGTTGAATCCACACAAAAGCATCCATCTTTAACAAACAAAGGACGTACACGTGTGCTCTTGAAATAAAGAAATGTATATATACGTGTATGTTTAAAAAAATGCAATGTAATTGGCTAAAAAAAAGAAAGAATGGAATCAAACTGAAGTTTAAAAAAACAATAAAATGTATTGTTTGTAGTTCTGCCTTATTTTACATTATTAATTTTATTGTGTGAATTTCAAGTGCGTTTATAATGTGCGAATGTTGATATCTTATTTATTATATATATAGTAAAAAATACACTCAAAGAGAAAATAAAAACTTTGTAAGGTATATAATATATATTTTTTTATATCTAATAATCTATTGTAAGAGCTATTGAGTTCAAAAGAATTTATATAGAAGTTCCGTAAAGCAAACAGAAGTAAGAAAAAAATGTATTGCTCTACGTTGTAAAATTGTGTAAAAAAAGAAATGGAGCAAAAGCACCAGAGGATATTTGTTATTATAGTAAGGAAATATATATTTTGTCTTGAAATAAATTTGAAGGCTACTGATAGCACGCCGTTGTGTTCCGGTTTGATATTTTTTAAAAAAATATTTATTGATATTCATGTTTGGTCTTACACATCGTAAATTGCTTTTTTCCTTTCTCATTTTTTAGCATTATAAATTTATTTTGTTTATGATTTTTGAATCTTTTTAAAATAAAACACATAATATTGCTTATAAGTGCATGCAGCACCAAATAATATTTTTATATTTAAGGATTGACCTCAGTTGATTTGGATCTCGGAAACGGCCCCCTTGATTTTAATGAGACTTACTGGAGTCTTAAAGTTTGCCACAATAAGGTTGCTTAATTTTTTTTTTTGAAGTGGATCTGTTCGACCAGTTTTGAGAAAATTGAGGCAGAAGCTTAACATTGGCCTTATGGACGGAAACCGGAAATGGAGCTATTGTGAGAAAACCGCCCCCTTGAACTTGCTCAAACCATCAGCGATTAAGTTTTAGAGCATCCTCGATTTTTTAAAATTTATTTCATTCGATTCCGTTCGACGGAAATTTCCTACTTCCGGTTTCAACTGAGGTCAATCGTTAAGCAGTTTTGCGAATGTTCAACTAGTTCTTACTGTTAGCACTGCACAGCTTCAAATTTCCGACTTGTATGAAGGCCATTTTGTTAATATTGTCAATAAAGAATTTACAATCTCAGATATTTCACTTCAAAATAAAACAAAGAATAATATAAGTATTACCTTACTTAAAGCGGTGAATATATCTTTGATGATTGACATTATGCTTATGTGAATAAGTCTAGAGTATCTTATATAGCCATGCATTCAAGCACACACTCACGCAGATACGATGGGAGTCAGTCTATTAGTTACATAGAATCTCTGTATATATATATACAGTATATATATATATATATATATATATATATATATATATATATATATATATATATATATATATATATATGTGTGCTCCTGCTTCACTTGGCTTACTGAGCACCATACGTTTGTTTGGAGAGCTGCAGAGGAGGAAACCACTTGAGTAACATAGACCTCTAATAGCCGGCCCTTCCTATAGCTGCTGGTTCGTAGCCGAAGAGTATGTGGAGATGACCGCAAACATGACCATTACCTCAGAAGCTATAGTCAATGCTAATGACGGTAATGTAGGCACTGGTGATGGTGGTTTTCATCATTGACAAATAATGGATATTAATATTAAAACCGTAATAATACCCTGTTGAATAGGGTTATGATTAATAATTCGAATTTTCGTAAAGTATAATATTATAATATAATATTTATTATGATGATTTATAGATTTATATTATCTATATGAAGGTTATTTTTTAAATTGATGTTATAAACTCATTATTTACTCAATGATTGAAGTTGTTTGTACACAGGACAATTTAGTTGATAATGTTTCATTTTAAAACTGTCAATCAATGATTGCATGCTGGGGTATGAAACGTTCTTGATGAGGAGAATTCTATCTCGTGTACCTCACAATAGAGAGGGTTATACAATCGATGCTATGATTGAACGATTTGGTGATTAGTACAGTTTACAGCTAAATTTACTTTACTTCCCATCACTGATTGATTCTCTTTTTTGTTTACAACGTAAACGATTTAGTAAATTAAAATTTAATTCACTTCCAAAAATAATGTGGTGAATTTAATATTCACAAATTAGTAGATGCATAAAATTTACTTATTGTATTCCTAGTTTAGTGCTTTTTATATCAAAATAACATAGGATACTGAGGCTGCCAGGCTGCAAAAAAGGGAAATTTGCATTTCTTTTTATATATATTATAGTTCAGTTACCTAAGTGGTTTATGATTTCAGCAAGGATCCAGCATACTTATTACTTCTGTTAATTAGCTTACTTTAAGAAATCATTTTAGAAATGAACGAAGTTTGAGTTTCAAAGGTTGCATTTAGATGATGATACTTGTCGATGGCGGCAGCACTAGTAAGAATGACAGTGGTTTCTTCGTTGCATGACACGTTTTCAGTTCTCTAAACTATCATCCTTTTGTGTCACATCAACATTCGAGTTAACTAAAAACACCCCAAGTAAAATTAAATTGTAAATTAATCTATTTAGCCTTTATTTAAGTGAAAATTCTATTAAATTAAGTAGGAATTTAAACTACATTGAAAGGGCGTTTTTTAAGAGGGAAAAAAAATAAATCTATACTGAAGTTTACGAAAGGGGAAAAAAAGAGAAGGCTAAGATGTCACCTGGAGAGGCAGTAAGATAAAGGTTTTACGAGTGAAGAGGGTGTGTTAGTGGTTCTGAGGGAGGGAGGGGAGAGAGGGGTTGGAATTCTTGGAATTTCCACTCGAATCCCCTGTAAAGTGGTGACCCCAAGCGAACGTGAGTCAGTCACTTTCAGTCAGTCCAGAGGCTTCAAGCACGATAACTCTCGCCATGCTGTCGCTAAGATCCCCAGGTATGCTCGAATTATAACAGGTAACAGGCAGGGACCATTGTACTCGCTTATGTGCTTTTATTTAACATTCAACTCGCACATATATCCACAACGTTAAAACAAATTCACAACATAGGCAATGGGATTTCTGATTCTATAATTTTTCTTGTATAAACGAGATTTTCATAATGTTTAAAAAAAATGCTGCAATGTTATTGCGATATTGGTTATAATAAAAAAGTCTGCTCTGTACTTCTATTAAATTGTGTGTTGTATAATATAATATATATAGAGAGAATACGGTTATTGTATAAATCTGAGGTTCCATAGAAACACTGCTGTTTGTTATTTTACTTTTTATTTTAATCAAATCCTCATACAGGGAGGGACACAATTTGCTGTGTGTTGTACTTTGAATTTATTCAAATATCAAATTCTCTTCTTATATGATATCGTATATATTATATAGAATACATACCTTTGAATTTTTTTATACGTTTCAATTTTACTCAAAGATTTTCCTCTCTTTTACTAGCGTCAATATAATCCAAACACATTGCGCAACTTCTAGATTCGAACTATATTTTCTATATGCATTAAAAAAAAAAAAAAAAAAGCTTTAGAGTTTTATGCAAGCATAGTATTTTTATATATATAATATATTTTTCTTATCTTCTTAAATTGTATAAGAAAAACTCATAACACTGGTTACTTTAAAAAACCTATATAGATGCAGTTACGTGTGAGATTTTATGATTTTGTCGCATGCATACAATTTTGTTATAACCGGAAACCATATAAAAAGGGCAGCATGAAAAGTGTGGATACATCTTATAGAGACAACATAACTCAAGTGTCCCCACAACAGTGAAATAATATTAATATTATACAAAACATGTTTATTTATTTATTTATTTATTTATTTATTTATTTATTTATTTATTTATTTATTTATTTATTTATTTATTTATTTATTTATTTATTTATTTATTTATTTATTTATTTATTTATTTATTTATTTATTTATTTATTTTTATCCAAATACAACATATTGCCTATACTTTGTCTTTGATATGGCAGAAAAATTACTTATTCTTAACCAAATCGTTTAACAGAGAATGTAAATTACGCCACACTTGTATTTTTCACTGTAAGAAAGAGATAAATTTCAACACGGGGAAAAAAAATATGGTTGACAGACGTTTGTGCAACCTCCAATGGACACTTATACGCTCTTTACATGGAGACATACAGAAATCAAATTCCATATCATGAAGTCCATTGCATGTAAATTACAAACAAAATTGTAAATGCATAATCGATTCATGAATCAATAATCGGATGAACCATTTGTACAGTAAAGGTTATAACATTAGGAAAATCAAATAATCGATTATCATTTGATTGTGTATTTACCAACATACCATGTTATTGTTACTGATTCTACATTCCAGTTGTTTGGTGACGTTGGTGCGGCCAATTAAGCTAATACAAATACACAGAAGCTGCATAAAAGTTTCCCACAGGAGCCTTGTCTTTCGTGTCTACAAACATGTGACGTATACAGCTTGTAATTAAACAATAGAGCACAACTTTTCATATACATAAAACTTTCGTGAATTTCGTTGATGGAGGAGTGTCATTTTCATTGTAGTGTCATTTTTATGGCTGCAACTTAGGACCAAAATATTGTCGTATTTTTTTACAGCTTAAAATAAAAAGTAATATAAAAACAGTCTTTATAATCCAAGCTTTAAATTTAGTGCTTTATGGAAATTTTGTTAACTATTAACAAGCGCACACACACACAAAAAGAAATTTGAATTGAATTTTTTATATTATAGAAACAATTAATGTGTTGATATTTTGAAGTTAACATACGCTTCACATAACATGGAGATAATAAAAAGTTTGTTGGAGCTCGGTTGAAAGCCTTTTTTTTTTTTTAAATAATATTCTTAATTGAAGTAGACTTATATTTTAATAACACATTTTTATGAAGCCTTTTGCAAGAGATCCTCAGCTCTATATGAGTATTAAAAAAAAAAAAAAAATGAAGCACACAACAAACCCTTTAGTTTATATTTAGATGCTTTTATTTTGTAATTATGAGTTATATTAAGATTAAAATTTTCATTAGTTCTGTTTAACAATGGTCCGTGCCATTTACATAACTTTTTAATTCTCTATTTAGTTAGAACAATGAATATTTTGACATACAGGTTCAACCTCGATAATGATAATAAAGTTTAACACTCATTCACTATATACATTTTAATATAAAATTGGTAGACACGAATGAGAAGCGAACTTGATTTTGCTGAAATTTAAATACGTATTAATAAAGGAAAAAAAAAAAAGAATATGAATTCTATGTTCACTGTTCCGTGTGAGATGGCGAGGGCTTGTTGAAATGAAATTCACCCAATTCCATTCCATCACCACAAAAGAGAGAGAGAGAGAGAGAGAGAGAGAGAGAGAGGAGGGAGGGGGGAAGTGACACGGCCTGGTCCAGTTCAACATGCCTGCCTGGCGCCTCGCCAGTATAGATATATATAATATATAAAACTGATACGCGTGTCTCTTCGATGACTCGATATCTTCTCTAGTTAGTTCGCGATCAAGCCGATATCCGATATCGATAAAAAATATTAAAGGTCATACAATCAACTCTTTGAGTTAGGTAGCTGAAATTCGCACTGCTTGCTTGTGTCATTTCCAAAATAATAAAAAATGAAGCTGGCAACTGTTTTTGACACTTCGTTTATTTATTTTTATGTTATAATGTTCAGATTTTTTATAGGATGATACGTATAGATATAATATATACATCATTGGCAAGTATGAAATATTTTTTATACTAACAAAGTAAAGCCGCTACGACACAATTTTTGTTTTAACTTTGTCCATAAAATAACATTTTGTTTCCCTTTTCAAGTGCGTTGAAGCAAGTAGCTTTTGCTTGAAAAAAAAAAAAAAAAAAATGCGTATAAGAAACATAAAAGACAAGAAGGCTCAATAAATTGCAAGCATTTTTTCTTAATTCTCATGTATTTATTTATTTTTATTTTATTTTTTATTATTTACAATGTTAGCTTACTTACAGCATATTTTGCTATATTGGCGTAAGCATCGGATTAGCATCCATATACTTAACAACAGCACTACTATATATATTTATATATAACAAACTCGTACGAATACGAGCGGTTATAATATGGCCTATTAATTCAAACTTCCCGCCATTTGACATTTTGGCACAAGAAACCGCAGGAAACCATGGAAACCTATAGCAAGAAACTCGGCACACCCAAAAGTTCTGAATGCAGGGCACTTGTCCAAACCCCAGAAAAAAGGTGGAAAGCATCTCACCTTAGCTAGACCAGGATTCGAACTCGCAACCTTCCTCATGCAAGGCAGGCGCGCAACCAAACACTGCTCGGTGCCCTTGTCGTATAAATATAGAATATAGACATGAACTCTTATTGTGAACATACATTATTTTTGTGGTGTATCATCAGCACCTCCAAATTACATGATCGGATTTCAAGCTATATCGAGTAAATATTTTGATAAAATTTAAATTCATGCTCTTGGTGATTTTCATGGGAGGACGCTTAAAATATGTACTGTATAAGGAAAATAACTTAATTATTTTAATTGACACACTGCACAACAATGAAAGCAAAGGTGAACAAGAAACACTCCATTTAAAGATAGTAAAATTCCATGCATATGCACTATTTATAATAATTTTAATAGCATGTGATATGTTGTATATATATATATACACACATTTTTTTAAGATATTGTGTTTCAAATTAAAAGTGCAACATCTCGAATAAAATTGCTAATATAATTTTAATAATAACAAAGAGGGGCGTTAAAATTATAGAGCACGTACGGCTAACAACTATATAGCAGTGAGTGTTATAGAAAAGATACAAAAAGAGAGAGAGAGCAGTGTCGAGAGCAATGAAGGCTCGCGCAAAAAGCGCGGAGGCGCCGAGCCATGGGCTGGCTGCGATGAGGCGCCGTCACTCAAGCCAGCCACTCTGCTGAGACATTATAACAGACAAGGCCTGGGGCTTCCTCGCAAGCACAAGAAAGAGAGGTGGTGGTGTCGATGGCCTAGGCTGCTACTGTCAGGTCGATATACCCAGGGCCACGGCAATTAGAACGTGGTGATAACTTATATCGTATATGTGACGTGCTAGCTGTTATTATAAGGTGTGCTGACATTTCTATTTCATTTCGTTGACAGCTTGTTACGAATTCTAAATTTAATATATGCAGTCATTGTCAATCAAAAGATATATTGAATAACGTAAAGAAAATCAGTGTTGGTGTCAAAAAGGGGAGGGGAAGTATTTTGAAATCCCAGCTGCATGACGATATAAAATGTATGGAATTTTGTAGAAAATATTAATATTTAATTATAAGAAAATTAAAATTTAATTAAAGCTCAAAGCTCTAAATTATTATCAAACGCAACAACTTGTGCAATTAAATGTGAAATTTAATGTCTGTTGCTGCATGCCATGTTAAATTTCTTCTCGGAAATATAATAATAAAATGCCACAAATTTCTTCTTTAAACGTAGATATTAAAATTTATAATGTAAAAGAACATATTGTTCAATAAATATTAATTGTAATGAAGGCTGTTACTATGTTATACCATCAAAATGTATACAAACAAATGAATTGTAATATAATATTCTATTCAAGTGTGCAACAGCAATTAAAGCTAAGTGGTTCATGTTACACTCCGTTAAATGTAAACTATTGACAAGGAACTGAGATTATCTCAGTTCCTTGCTATTGACAAAATACATCGCCTGTCATTATTTTTTGATATAACTAATTCATCTTGGTTTTTCATTTTGATTGGACACGACATTTTCATTGATTTACACTTCACATTTCGTACACAATGGCGGGGGTCCGAATGTAAAGCTTCAGTGTCACCATACATGTATAGGTAGTATAGGTATACCAAACAATTCGCGTCAGGGCTGCATTGTAAAATATACAGTTACTGTCGAAAAATGTACTGTTAAAAATTACTGCATATAATTGGATCCCTTCTATCTCCATAACTTAATTTAATACCATATAGAGTCTTCATTATGTGTATATAAATTACATAGAACGTGACACAATGTCATGTCAATGATACATATTAAATTGTAAAGTTATATCATAGAGTCTTTATTGGAGACTCTAATATGGTTAAATGATTTAGCTGCGGTCAACTCGATAGAAAATTGCATTATAATCAGAGAATCAATTTAAAAGATTTAAAGAAAACTTCCTAACTACATTCATGAGTAAATGTAAAACAAGCGAGATGATTCAATACATCGTTGGCAGCATATCGTCGGCTGTGAGTTTGGTAAATTCAACAGATTCTAATAGGTGCACGCATGATTGACCGTCCAATACAATAACTCAATGACTCTTGGTTTATCCGACAAAGTTTAAAGTTATTCTCGAAAATTGTGAAGCTCATTAAACAATTTCAATTTTAAAGTGATTGTTCTTTTTTTTTTCTTGGCTCTCAAAACATGCTTCTTAAATAAAATTAAAAAAAACAAAACAATTATTTTAATGATAATTGGCTACACTTCTCAAATTTGTATTTCTTAAAAGTAGAATCTACGTAATAATTACATATTTAATTATGCTGTAATTATTGCTTGTATAATTTCTTCAATGTATTCATTTGACTTTCCTAAACATAAAAGATAGTAGCAATTTGCATAACTTGAAGGCAACTTTTACATTTGCTTGGTGCACAGATTAGCTTGAGGAGATAGATGGCTGCTCGTATGACGCAGATTTTGGCGTCATCACATCTCCTTCCACCCCTCTTTTATATGACGTAAGGGGGGATAATAATGGGATGAGCACAATTTCAACAGGCTGAATCCCTCGTCTTAACGTCTTGCTTTTGATGGCTCTCTCAGTGGTAACGCCTGCCTGCCTGCAACCGTTTTAGCACAAGTCTTCATACCGTCTTTTGTCCAAATAATAGAAGTCTTATTCTCATCGTATTGTTTGTGGGGAAATGAGGTGAAATTTCCAACCATTTTCACTTCTATTATTTCAAATTCAATTTAGTGTTCATACATTTATTTTATTTAATACGTGTGAAAAATGGAGATTTTATATTAAAGAACTAAATAATTTTTTATTGTGTCTTGTCAATTGTATTTTTCTGAAGGAGGAGAAATATTTTAAAGCTTTGCATTTTATTTCTTTGTCAAAATTATATTTTCAAAATCATGCATTCATAATAGTATGTCTGCAGTAGATTTTTTTAATGCATAAATTACTAACCTACAATCCAATTTAAAACACATGTCAAATTTGAATGAAACGAGAAAAAAAAAAATAAAAATTTAAATCTGGGAAATATATTTTAAAATAAAAATTTAAAAAAATGCGTTTGAGCAAAAACTTGCTGGTAATCGATTCTTTACGTGTATATACAGAAGTAGCATATCGTCAGTATGGCACTACATCAATGTCACAGAGTGAAGTAATCCATCATTATTTTCAGTTGTGATAATATTTAATTGATTGTTGTAAAGTTATGAAAATAATTGTTGTACATTAAAACACCAGAAAACATTGTTCGAATAACTAGTGCGGAAAAAGTTATAATTGCAGACACATTTTTTTAAAAGATGGCAATATACATATTTTTATTTTCGATACATAAAGTTGTGTAACAATAATTATCTGTAAATGTTTCTTGTTATATTTTATTGTTTAAAGATTACGTTAACCACAACATGTATGTAACGTCACGCTTCATGCATGACTCCAAGCACTGATTGGTGCAGTCGTTGTTGCTGCAGTCTTGAGATAACAATGCTGATGTTCTGTTACATTATTTGTCGAACAACGGCTTTATCTCTGCGTGACTAGAGTACTTCTTTCTCTCCTCCTCCTTTCTTCTCCTCTTCTCACCACCCACGCTTTAGTTTGATAAGATAACTGCTGCAACACGCAACCAAGTCAAGTGTTATCATACATAACATGGCCAGCCAGACACCATATTCATAAGCCTAAAAATATATATATATATATATGTTGTATTATTTACTTACATTTGACGTCACTATTGTTGATTAGCTGGATATTTGTTTGTGTTGTATGTTTGTGTGTGTTTTCAAACAAGATATGAGATATTCCAAGAATTAATGGTAATTTCATTTTATGACGTCATTGAAAATTTGGTAATTTAATTACTACTCCTTTTACAGACCAAAACCACATTACAATTAGTCCCCCCCCCTCTCTCTCTGTTCCACACTGGTCTGTTGTACTTAATAAATATTTCGGTGTTAATGTCTTCATAACAATGTAATGTTCGTTGCATTAACAAAAAAAATAATGTTTCCCCATACAAGTTGTATTCTTTAAACTCACAGGCTTAAGTTAATTACTTTTAAATTCATATAAAAAAAAAGAGTTGGAACAGAAAAAAAATATTCTAGTTAGAATCTAGGGACCTTGTTCATTACATGAATATAAATTAAAGTTTGTTACAAAAAAATTTGAAAAAAAAAATTGTTGAAACTTTAGCTTTACAATTTTTATTATATATACATACTCTTTAATGAACATTTTTTTGTACATGCGTATACTGTATATAATTCACGTAATAGACTTTTTTCCGTTTAAATCAGCGGCTCTCTTCGAATTTATGTTTGCTTTGTCACTTCAGCTGTTAATATGTCAACATTAAAGAGAAAAATCACCAATAATATCACATTAAATGGCATTGCTGTATGTTTATTGTAAATCGATTGAGAGGGTATGATTTAATACAGTGACAATGAACATTCTATAGTATTTTTTTTGCAAATATAGCGTTTTATGATTAGCTGATATGTAGATTAATCGCATGATTAAAAACAATTGTTTTATTACAATTTGTATAATTCATCGGTAAATTTTCATTATTAGATTTTAAATGATGATTTATTATTTTTAATAAAAGTTAACGTGAAATCTATGTTTAATAAAAAATGTGTTTCAAATAATCAGAAATTTTTATAATTACGTCTCTTATCACATCTGCTGCATGATAATTAAGAGAGAAAGCTATTTCGAATTTTTAATAATTTTCAGAATTATTAATTTTCAGTTAGATTTTTATTTTCCTGCAGTCTTGGAACTAACGAAGCAGTTTATACATAAAACTGACATTTATATCCTCAATACATTGCATTGTAATATTATAAACAAGCCTCTAGCAAATATAAATTGCGAAGTCTAAATGCCCAAAATTTCTTTGCTGGAGAACTTTAGGAAATGTAAAAGGCTCGTTAATAAATATCCAAGCAGCTAATTGCTTCCTATTTAACGTCCATGGTTTATAATTTGCATTAGGGATACTTTCTCCCTGATAAAATGTCATAACATTTAATAACCTTTCATGGTATGAATAAAATTTTCCTCTTGCTTTTATTTTGCTTTTAATTTAAAGTGCTTACAAGTGCAAATCAACGTAATTTATACGACAATTTTACTGCCAACAATTAAAAAAAAAAAAAACTTGACGCTAAAATAAGAACCATTATAAAAAAAAAACATTTTCAGATAATATTTTTACTTACATTTGAACGTTCTCTCATTAAATTAACATATAAATTAAAAACATCATATTTTCTCTTCACACCATATAATGTCTGTCTCATTGTAAAGTCAACATGATATTTATGGTGCTGACAGCCAGCGTTGTGTGAATTAATCAAGCGCTACTTGTTCTCTCTCACTGATCTACCTTGCTCCATCCAAGTTTCAAGGGCACGTGACGTCACTGGTGACTTGTGACGTCATTACTCCTTGAGACTGTCTACTCTACTGTATAGTAGTATATACAGTGACCGGTTGAACTCTCTCTCTCTCTCTCTCTACCTTTACTACTATAACATTAGGCGTGAGTTTACATCTGGACCGTGGAGCGCGAGCAGCTAGCAGCTAGCACCTGTGTTATTACCTTGTCTCTGATATGAGAAGTGTTCTTGACTTTTACACCTACTAGTACATCCAATAGAACATTCTCATATAATAATTGTGATAATATTTCAGTCAAGTATCTGTCAACAGATGGTGTTACAATTGTTCTAGGTTATAATGGTTAATAAAGTGATATAATAATGTCAAATGTTGTAACGTTGCATGAAATAAAATTTGCTATATATATGAAAGTGTACACCGTGAACCACAGAACGTAATACTGTAGTTCACAATGTTGGTCTACCACAAGTCAGCGAGTGAGTATAATATTATATAGTTGACTTTATTTTATGTCATTTATTCTTTTTTATTTTTATATGCGTAGTACGTATATTTAAATCCAAGAGATAAATTTTAATATAATTAATACATTGTTTGATAAAATATTATGATATCATACTTTATGTAAATATTATGTCTACATTTGAAATAAAACTGATTGGTATGCAAAATAATATATCTTAATTTTGCTTATAATAAAGTTTTTAATTAATTTAGTTAAACATGCAAGCTTGTTATAAACTTTGATGCGTTTTTATTCTCAGCATTATTCAGAAACATTTAATTAGTTTCTTTTTTTTTTAAATAATTGCAGAGTTTGCTATGAAAATGTTAATTTATTCATCCCATATCTAAAGAAAACTTGCCATGATATTTTTTTTTTTTTCAAAACAGCGTCTAGACTTGCCTGTTGAGCCTTTGAATAATTTGAGCTGTGGAACCTCGAGCAAACGGTACTCGTAATCACTGAGCACTTAGCTTTTTTATGTCTTTCAGAACAAAAAAACGACAGTAATAGCGATCGATATCCGCTTAAAGTATTGGCAGTCACTGAAACTGTTAACATTTTGTAATTATCTGCGATTGTATTGTATGTTGTTGAATATCGAAATTTCACATAAACAACGATGTTCTCGTAAAACAAGTAAAACGTGAAACAAAAAATAATACCACGCCATTAATATAAATGAACTATAATATAATCGATTAAAAAGGACTGAATTAAATCAAGCATGTATTATTTAACATTTTCCAATACATGCTGCAATGAACGGTATACTATTTACGTGCAGTTGTTTTATCGTATTTTGTTAATATTAATTGTTTATTGGGGAAAAATACATAATAAGTAATAATAATATTACGTATTGTAGCCAAATTGGTGATAAATATAAAAGGTAAAAGCCTATATAATATGCACATACTGCGTATATGTTGCTGCTACTTTGATACCTTTGTTAATTAATTAAATTTACAAGATTTTACTCACGGAGAACGAGCACCACAAAACCATGTTTACGTTTTACGTGCATATGACTGTGTATATAAACGTACTTTGCTCGTGGTCTCATTACCGCAAGCAACACGTTTGCAAGACCCGATCCGCTGAACCCTTGTATTAAACTGCCGCTAAGCCCGGCTGCTCAACTGTCGCATCGGCCCAACTTTTTGTCGCGACTCCACTCTCAGTAATACCTGCTGCATTGAAGTCACTTTAATCCGGAGAAATTCTCGCTCTAAACCTTTGCTATGCTCGCTGTGTCAACCCCAAACTTGTCACGGGCCGAATTGCACGCTTTGGGGTTAGTTTTTTTTATTTATTTTTTTATTTAGCTGTTGTTCTTTTCCCTGTGGGCAAATTCTTGTGCAAAAAAAAAAAAAAAAGCTCTGCCATCTCGTTATTCACTTTAGCACACGACGTACTAGATATATACCTTATACGTTTACATGTACAGCATTGACAAATTTACTGTAAATTGCTTATCAATCAATAATATAATAACAACATATTACGTATAATACGTATAAAATAATAATGCACAGTTCTTAAAGTTAAAAATTGGAATACATGCATTAGAATCTTACCTATGATTTCCAATTTTTATCTTTAAGAATTGTACATATTTATTCATGATGTATTCAGTTTTTTTGAAAAAATGGCTTAATCAGTTACCTGAAAAATCCTCTTCCGAACAAAAAATAAATTATCCAGGCGATAGTCCTGTATCAAAATAGTGTCAGATGAAATTCGAACATAGATTTTGTAAGGTGACAAAATACCAGACTACAGTTGTAAACTTATTAGAACGTATTTATAGTTCCTAGTCAATTCTGCTCATCAGATTTTTACAACCTTTGTTCATACTGTATATTATTATATAATACTTAATGACGATACTTAACGTTTCAAATAGAAAAAAAAAAAAATATCCCATTATTACAGCTTAGATTTTTTATTACAACATCATTAATCAAGACACTATAATGCTCTGTGTTTAATAAATTGATTATTAAATCACATTATCTATAATAATAGTTCACTATTATAAGAGATAATTAATTTATAGAAAATTAAAAGATCAAGTACTAATAAACTAACGAGTGAAGTATATTATAATTAAATTAACACTTCATGTATATATTATATAGTATATAATATAAGAAGTGTATATAATAATATGATATTGTAAGCTTAATCTCATGTTATTATATTACAAAGTTTATAATTATATTTCAGAATATGAGACACGGTAGTCTTATATATCACACTACAGTTATAATGTGTTGCTGAATGTGCGGATATGCATGCTACTGCAGGAGCGTGGGATGAGGTTAAGCCATCTCTCACGTAATGTTAGTCGCGGGATGTGTTTCCCGTGGATGACGTGCGAGGATCCTCTATTGTCCGTGACCCGAGCAAGATTGAGAGCTAGCACAAACTTATTTGACAATCAACATTTTTTTTTTTATTCACACCAGATTTTATGACATTGATTACTCCATTTATTAAAGTTAAATCGATTTAATTTTATACTATGTATGTGATGGATGAGATAAATTTAATACATATGTAAATTATTTATAATATCTAATTTAGTCAAAATGTAATGTGATTTTTTTAATCAAAGTTATAATTTTCAAATTATATTTTATCATACTGCTCGCAAATGTACGTAATATAAAGTTTGTTTTAGATTTGTCCTCAGGCGATGTGTTTTACAGAGGTTTTGCTTCAAAAATATGTTTGAGTAGAAAATGAAAATCTCAGCATAAAAATGGGGTAGATTAATTTCCGTTGGGAATCAGACAATGTATAAATTTTGATATAATGGAGTATTGACCTCAATTTTTTTTATTGCAGAAATGGATAGAGGGTGCAAAGTTATGCTACCCTGATTTTTTTCAGATTTTTTAGAGCCCGGGAACTACTTTTAAAAAATTATTGAAAGTTCTTTTTGTGACGTCACGAGACGCCGCTCTTTAGGAAAAAGATAGGACTTGACGCCGCGTGACGTCACAAATAGGACTTTCAATAATTTTTTAAAAATACTTCCCGGGCTCTAAAAAATCTGAAAAAAATCAGGGTAGCATAACTTTTCACCCTCTATCCATTTCTGCAATAAAAAAAATTGAGGACAATACTCCATTAAAACTATCTTGCATATGTATTCTGGTTCAGGCTCTCATTTAATTCTCCTGTTATAACGGGATGAACATAATCAGTTTAATTATACTGCAGTACAGTGATGATACAGTGACTCAATTATCTGTAATGACTGGTACACCACTTATATGGAATTACTTGGGATAATTTACACTCATATTGCTTATTCATTTTATTACACTCAAACAAAAGAACTTTTCTGCTAAATTATCATTTTTTCCCGACAATCACGTGGAATATCTTGAAATAATTTACACTTATTACTCATTTATATTGCTATAATCAAAACAAAAGAGCTTTATATTGTATTTTTGTATTATTGTATACAGTGTTTTCGTACAAAGGACATTATGTCAAATATAATGAATGGTCTGATCTTAATTGAATTGTCTCGACAATTTTCTCATACTTTTGGTTTAGTTCTCACTTGAATGCTGCTTGGCCTGCTTGCAATTTTTGAGCCACAAGGTGGCAAGCAAACTGCTCTCAATATCGTTGTCTACATCTGCAATCTCTGTCCTAAATACTGCGTAATGAAACTTTCATTGAAGTAACGCCCATGGTACTTTCTTGTGCATATATTATAACAGTTTAATATCATGATTTCTTACATTTTTATTACAAGCCCTAGTTATTTTATTATCGATAATGGTACTTAAGATTTTTAAATAATTTGTTTTATATAGAGAAAATTCATACGTAAAAATATACTGTTGAGAGAGATTTTTTATGATATTAATGTCTCAATTTTATTACGTTTTGAAGCAAATCTACATGAGTCAATTAACAAGCACATGCAAACTCCCAAATTATGTTGTATTAGGTTGAGTTAAAATATAATTGCAAACATTCAATTAAACAACAGTTTCAAATTATTTTAAATGCCTATTAAAATTATCTAAGCAGCTGCATAAAAAAAAAATGATACAAATTCTGTGCCACGGCATCAGTAGATAATTTAAATTATGTAGCATTCAGCGATCAATTAGAACAATTTTACGTTTTAAAAAGCATGACTCATGTGTTGGTCATTTTAAGAGACTTAAAATACTAACACTGCCAAGCATGTATATTTTGAATTGTGCAATGTTCAAGAAGAAATATCCAGAGTTATATATTCATAATGGTGAATTTCACTCTTATAATACTAGAAATAGAGATAAAATAGTGTTAGAAATGCATAATTCGAGTTTATTAGAAAAAAGTTCCGCTTACCAGACTGCAAAAATTTATGACTTTTTACCCGCATGTCTCAGAGAAGTTGAAAGTGAAAAATTATTTAAAGAAAAATTAAAAAATATTCTTATAAATAAGGAATTGTACTCTGTAAAAATGTACTTTTGTAATAAGTTGCCAGAAGATATACTGTCTAATGTTGTTTTTTAATTGATTGTATCTATTGTATTTCATATCTTGATAGTTTTATGAATTATTGTTATTTTGATGTGTTTTTATGTTATGTAATTTTAATGTTATTATTAGGAATGACTTAATCCATGTTGTACTTGTACAGCCAGTTGATTGAATAAATGAATTGAATTGAATTGAATTGAATTGAATTGAATTGAATTCATGATGTACCTATCTAGGATTTCATTATATACCTTTCATAATTTTTGCCTTGCATTTAAATAATGACACTGAATCAGCTGAAGAGAATTGAAACGTGTTTGGCGTAACAAAGAAACCTTATTCCTTGAGTCGCCGCCATATCGATCCCCTGTTTGTGTCAACGAATTGCTTACACCGGCTGGGCGTTCCTCTCGTCGAACTTATGTGCTGTTTTTACAGCTGATACATGTTTGATTGTTTCGTAAGAAAAAAAAAAAAAAGAAAAAAAAATCAATCATTGTGTAGCTGAATATAGACGTATAAAAAACTGATGAGTTTGTGCAGCGTGTGTGTATGAAATACATCTATCCCTTGGGTACAAAACAAGCAAACAAATCAAAGTTTTCTGACACAGACTATTGAAAATCAAATACTGAAAAGAAAAAGTTTCTCAAAAAGTTTACGTAAAAAATAAATCTTTATATTTTTTTAAGAGCAAAATGCTTGACATGTTTTTGAATAAAAATATTCTTTGTTGTGTGTATATATTTTTACTTTAACATCATTATTTATAAAACAGTATGAAGTCATGCGATTTTATACATCTTGTCATTTGTATGCATGTAAGTATCTTCAGTCCGGACTCGTCGCTTCACGCTAGCTTTAACTTTGCTGGGGGTGGGTGGCGGTACATCTTGTTGCATGCTAACGTCGTCTGCCGCTGGCGAACAGTCAAGACCGGCGACCCAGCACGTGACACCGCCCCCGTCCCACCCCCTTCCCCCCCGTCCACTCCCCAGCTGCCCCCCGACTTATTGATGCGTCTGTCTAGGATTTAAGAGAAGAAACGAGGACACCCACAATTTTGCAGCTGAGACGAAGCAAGCTTGCAACCATTTGACCTTTAAATTGTTCTTCTCCTCCTCTTCAGAACTGATTGTTTCATCCACTAGCTGTAATGTATAAGCTTGGTTGGCCGCTGCTACCTAACCCAACTCAACCCGTATATAATCGAAACAAACGAGGGTGTATGATATAGACTGACCTTTTTTTCATTAACAATCGATTTAATTAATTAAAGTAGATAATGAAAATAAAAATAAAGGCAACTAGTGTAACGTCAATCTCATGAAACTATTATGTATCAGTAGATAGAAAGTGTCTTGATTTATTTTTATATAATTTAATTACTATAGTGTGTTCCTTTTAACACTTTTAAAATAAAAGTAAAAAAAAAGGGAGAAAACATCCATCAATATAATATTGTACATGAAGCTATCCATACATCGGTTCATGTATTTATATCAAAAATTTCGATACGTTTTAAGTATGTAATAAACTTTGACATATTGGAATCAAAATTGAAATAGTTATAAATATATATAACATTATATTGGATATTGAATATCGATAATATTTATATTTTACAATATATTTAATCACATATTAAATAAAAAAAAAGTTTTATAATGTATGAAATATATTTTATTCATGATCACACATATTATATAAAATGACAGAGAGAGAGAGAATAAAATAAATGTACACCATTGCTGCTAAATAGAATCTAGGCCATGGCTCTGCTTGACTGTATGACTACTGCTGCACTGTGTGATATATGCGATGACACACGAAGTTCATATGCAGAAAAGGAGTGAACTTCTGTTTATAGAAAATGCTAGTTAGCTTGTCGGCTTTGTACGTGAAACGATATATGACGATGTGGAGGCGTACGTACATAACATATAAATGTAGAGGTGAGGGGGAGCACAACACAAGAGAGGACACACGGTGTGGAGGGAACTAATGGAAATGAGCTAAACGTGGCCCTGAACTGATGCAGCACGTTTGAAGCACAGATTTGTTGGCGTATATACAAACGGTCCTTGCTCTACTATTTTATATTCGATATTATACCGGAGGCTAACAGGTCTACTATATAGTCATCATCATATGTTGTTACGGTGTTTTTAGTGGGGTGTGGGTCATATAAATTTATATGTTATATAACATATTACATATATACAGTATATACTGTGCACAGTCATTGTATATGATTTGCATCTTCCATTTTAGAATGAAACAAACTAGCATCACCTGTTAACTTTCAGTTTTCATTAATTAAATATTCATAAGGATTCTTTTACGTAATAAAAAAGGGTATTATAAATAGAAAAAAATATGTTGCATTATAGTTTAAACAAGCTCTCTTTTTAATTGAAATATATTATAATATGCTGTGCGTCTATTTACATGAAAGAAAATGCAATATTCTAGACTCTAATTAGAACATATTATATTTATTAATTATGATATGATTCTATTAATTTTATATTTTTTTTGTTATTTTCTCTATTTTTTATTTTTACTTTATGTAGTTTAATTCATTTTAATTCATGTAAAATATCAAAAATAATGCTAAATAGACTTAAAAATAAAGTTTATGTCATGCATGAATGGAAATAGGTCTTGCAAATAAATGCATGTGGGGTTTTTACAAACTTCAACGAGCTAATTAAGAAGACAATAATTTTACTGCATGCATGCATGAGATGCAGTAATATTGCAGTAATGCTTCATATTTCCCAAATTTATATTTACACATTGACACAATATTTCTGAATGTACGATTCAAGAAAATCATCAATGGACAGTAGCATCTAAATTCATGATAAATATATTCAATTTTTCATTTTAAAGTACAAAAATAATGTGTTCCGACGTAAAATAAAACGTTTCAATGTAGCTCATCTTTGTAACAAGAGCACCAGTATAATTTACTCTCTTTCATGTAGTGCTTACACAAGTGCTTTACAAAAAGTACAGGAAAAATTTGCTTTATTTTTTTTATTTATTTTTTTTTTTTTACTGAGGCGTTAGGAATATTGTTCTGTTAAAAAAAGCTTTAAAGAAATTATAAAACATTTGAAAGAACACTTTCGTTTCGTTTAATTACTTATTCTCTTTGATTTTTTTTTTTTTTTTTTTTTTTTTTTAAGTGATAAAAATCCGTAGAATTATGTTAGAGCCTCATGGCATGCTTTGTACATTCTGTGCATTTTGTACAGCACAAAGAGAAAAGAATCTCTCTGTAAATTTCTTCAAGAGTTGAACATATAAAAGAATCTAGATTTAAAAAAATACCGTGGGTATTCTTATAGAAAAAAATGTTTAATTAATATTCAAGTGCCTTATTTTTAGACGGAATTTTTTAATCTTTTTTTTTTTTTTTTGCTGTAATTAAAAAAGAACCTTATTAAAATTATTTTTTTATTGTATCGAGTTAAATTCTCTTTTTCTCTACAGGTGTGCTTTTCAAGTATAACTTCAAAATGTGACATCAGATTTTTCCAAAGACAATATTGCGTAATGTGGCTTATTAAATTCTTAATCTTCATTGCAGAATTTCTGTTCAGTTGAGCCGCGTGAGCCAAAATGATTTGCATTAATGGTGCCAGGAAAGACAATTGACAGGCTATTTTAATAGTTACTTTCATTTTATTTTAAAAATAAACAATAATTTCTTTTTAAATTATTGATTTATTTCATGACTTTGCTAATGTAAAAATACAAAGGTTAAACAAAGGTTCTGTAAAGACAATGTGCTATAAAAACAATTAATTTGCGCCATTTTTAATAAAATTTATAAAATAAAAAATATTATTTTATTGGTATCAGTAAGGAAATTCATTAATACAGTAATAATCTTATCATGGATGCATTATTAAAACTTTTTTTTTTTTTAAATATTATAATTGTAATCAATTTTGTGTTGCTTGTCATAATAGTTGTTTAAATGACGATATTGACAACATTCAACCCATACTGACAGTTGCTTGTTTTTTTTTTGTTTCAGGCGATCGACTGCTAGAGGTGAACGGACAAAACCCTGGCTCCCTCGAGGATACGGTGCGATTATTTCGCGTTGGTCCAGACGTGGTGCAGCTGCGCCTTCTGCGACGCCGCGTGAGCCATGAGCAACACTCGGATCAGCAGGACTGCCCGACGGCCGAACTCTCCCAGAGGCTAACAGACAATCAAGAAGACCCCTTCGGTGCCGCAGAGTCGGGTATGGGCTCTAATGTGAGCCGCCACTCTGAGAAGGGCCTGTGCAGACGAAGTCAATCTAGTGGTAATTTGGCTCCATTACCCAGAGCCAAAGTACTATTAGTAAATACAAATAATACAGCAGCACCTGCTACAAAACTATGTGGTTCTTTACCAAATTATTTGGATCGTAATGATGATGAAGATCCAGAAAATAATAATGGTGGAATGGTTGATTTACGAACTAAAAATCAGAGAAATGTGGAATTGCGATTGCAAACTTTGTTACCACCTCCGTTACCCCCTGGTTCAGCGGCGGGTAAATCAGAGCCCCTGCAACTGTTGCTACCGCCTCCGCCATTGTTCCACGACCCCGTCAATGACCAGGGCTACGGCTCCGAGCGGTCACCGGAGGAGGAGAATGCGCCGCCATTGTTACCGCAGTACCCCTTCATCACCAGAGGTGAGTGAAACTTGTGACCGTCGTCGTCGATCTTGCAGTCCTGTAAATAATTTAGCATTAATATACACGTCAACACAAGATTACAAGCCGTAACATAGCTCTCTGTGTACCGGACACGTGTCATAACATAACGAAGGAAATTGGTTTAGTATTGGGAGATTGTGATTTATAGAAATATTGAAGTACATGCTTGCTGTTATCATTTTCACTTAGAAGATTCATAAAAATAATTTTTACCTTGAAAATTTTAATTTAAAATTTGTCGTTTCTACTCTGTTAAAAAAATATATTAAATATATATTCGCCCCTTGAAACTTGTTTATTATAAATTTGACGTGCTGAATTAGCACACTACTTATTCAGATATTATGCCAACTTATCAGACTGCTGTCAATTTCCATATTCCGATAGCAGAGGACGATGCCGATCAATGTCTTGCAGTTTGCATAGCCTCCAGGCAATAATGGCTGCGGACTAGATTCTGAAGATAGACCATCACTTAAGTTATATATTATAATCTAGTCTTCTTCAGTCGCAATATATAATAGTTTTCTAGGTTATAAAAATATGTCGAATCGAAGCATTTCGTTGTAACATCCATATATTGTCACATCGGCAGAACAATATGTAACCATATAAAATATTGAAGTGAATTATCAATTATTTCATTTCAATTATATATTATATATTATGATATCTATAAATGTTAGTTTATCATAAAAACTTTGAGATACAATTTCAATCACAAAAATAGTATAAAAAAATGCATTATTCATAAATTATTCTTTATGACGTGCTTATATTGTTGTACAATCGAAGAGCAATAAAATGATTATGATTATGTATACTTTTGTTATAGAATAGATTTTCAAAATAATGATGTTCACTCCAGTTTTCAGTTGAGTAAATTTAAGTCAATGTAACGTTAACATGATCTGTTTATATGATGATATTAAAGTACTCAGATATTCAACTGTGTGTAATGGTCAGTCTGTATATATGGTAGTCCGTATTTTATCGAACGAACGCAACAAATTTTAAGTGCTTCTTGTACGCATCGTATATTTTCTATCTATATAATGTAAGTATACTTTCGATCGATATACCCTCGAGCTTAATTTACAGTCTACTATACGTTGAAATTTCCCTCAGCAATATATCAAGCAGCTCAGAATATAATATTAGGGTAGATCAGATTTCATATGTAAAGAGAGAACATAATATTATAAAGTTTTGCCTTCTCATGACCTTTTGTCTGTAATATACTTCTTGTATATTGGCACTTAACTACAACGAGAGCTCCAAAAATTTTACTATCATATTAAATAACAAATGATATAACACTTTTTATTCATGTACAGTACGTACGGATTATACATTGTATGGATGTAAATATAATAACAAGACAGGATCAAAAGTGTTGGATCCTGGAAAAAGTTTTGTGTTGTATGTATAAGTATGTTTTATATTATGTACATACACCCATTTACATAGGAAGCAGGCTTGGTTGGTCGAGCG
The DNA here is from genome assembly GCA_949825025.1 of Siphlonurus alternatus. Classification (NCBI taxonomy): domain Eukaryota; kingdom Metazoa; phylum Arthropoda; class Insecta; order Ephemeroptera; family Siphlonuridae; genus Siphlonurus; species Siphlonurus alternatus. The sequence goes on from OX463781.1 coordinate 19,510,667, forward strand.
TTTCATACATATTCTAGTAAGTAAGTAGCAGCCATTCACTCGGTCGAAGCTGGTTAACTCGTTCTTGCATGCAGTCAGGTTGGCAAGATAATGTAGGCAAATTGTCAGGCTTCCTTCTTCATATGAAATAACATTGCCAAAATATTTTACACTAACGTATACGTTATACGTTTTACTAGCAAATTTATCGCCGTCAACGTGACCAAAACTACCATCTTTGCAGTCATTTCCCTTTTTTTTTTTTTTTCTTTATTTATTTTTCAACTGTGAAAAATGTTACAAAATGTCTGGTAAAAAAAAAAAAGATACACACTATTTTTAAACTGCCAAATTTGCATTTTGTTCATATTTCCCACGTCGTTGTGTTTCAATTAGCATACTTCATAAATTAGTTTTGAAATAATTACATGTAAATATTACGATGAAGAAAATATACATACCCAAAGAAACTGAGAAAAAAAATATGAAGAAGTTTAATTTTTGTTTCTATTTTCTTTTAAAATAATACGGCTGCAATTTCTTACTCCGTGCTTCAGTATATTTTTGAGTTAAAAATTATAAAAAACAGCATTTGAAATACATTTATTTTAACTAATGAGAACGTTTGACCTTTTTATTATTGCAGAGCGAGGTGTACATTTATATAATTTCCAAGATCTTGACATATAAAATTAACGCTGGGATAATATTTATATTATTATATGTATGTATCTTATATAGTTCAGTGGTATGTATAAATAAAATAGCTTTACTATATTATATATATTTATATATATATATTATTATAATGGCAACTCTCCAACGCATTTGCAACCTTTTTCTTTCTTAGAATATATTTTAAAAATTACCATGTAAAGCAAAACCAAAGCAATTTGAAGCAAATTACAACATCAGCGTGGTAAACTCATTCTCCCCCACTCTTATCTCTGCGCACAGAGCGTCAGAAAATGACAATTTATCGATAATGAAACAGCCTTGCTTGCTGAACAAAGAAAGATGCTATCTGTGAACTCACAATGAAGCTACCGTTGTAACTGTTGCATTTAAGGAAAATGCATTACAGCAGAAAAACTCATCCTTCCATCATATTTCCTTGCTTGATTGCTTCACTGGTACTTATTCGTACATATTACTTGCATTTTCATAGGCATTTTTTTTATGATACTGCGAGTGTGACAATTATATCTTGTACGCTATTCCACATGAAATTTTTAACACGCGTTGAATTAACTCCTTGTTAATGTTAGGTAAATTATTAGGGGCATTCACAAAGTCTTAAGGCCACATTTAAGGCTCGATAATTTAAAGCTTGATTTTAGACGTGTTTTTTAGACCCAAAATTTCTGGTCTTAAATTATTGAGCCTTAATTGTGGCCTTAAGGCTTTGTGAATGCCCCTTTTTAAATAACAAACAAAGTTAAACAACGTTAAATTAATAACATGTTTCTATCAAAACAAACACTATTATCACTATACGTAATCTCTGAAACCGTTTGTGCTAACTTTATGACAATTTGCTAAAGTGTTAAGTATACGTAGTTACGTCCCTCGGCATGGGCAGGTTCGTGTGACTGCCAATTTGCCGGCGGTCAGGGCGAAAGTTTACCTGGCTGTCCGCTTGCTCACATGAGCACCAGTGACGTCACAGACTCATTGGCCGCGAGGCAGGGAGAAACTTCAGTGTAGTTGCTCAGCGCTTTGATCTGCGAAATGTCGCCCTAAAATGTTGACCCAAGTTTTGCTAACGGTATCGCTTTATTAATTCTGGTAAAATAGATTGACAAAAGAACTTTTTTAATTATCTCGTTTCACTTTGACTTCATGGAAAGTAAATTTCATTATTAATTATATATTATTAATTATATATTCAATTTTTGTTGCTGCAGTAGTTACTAATGATTTTTTTTCTGAAACGAATTTCAATCAAGGGCTGCATGTATGCAGGCACATTATTTTGTTATATTACGTTCATGTACTGAGACAAGGAGGAAATTTCTTTTCATTTCCCTGAGGACCTCCAGTGCTGAAAACGCTACTTTTCATTCAATTTTGTTATCAACATATCAAGTTTCCTTTGGATGGCCAATCAGGGCCCTATTGCCAACATATAAATAACTATTCTCTCATATATCGTCCAATGTTCATTTTCATCTTGCGGCTCGGTTCAAGCTTCCATTTATGTATATATAATACAAAGTATAATCAATATTAAAATATACTGTATATGGTTACGTCATAGTATTTTGAAAAACTTCTTTGAATGTCGTATACAATAACGATCAATTGACGTTTATAAGAATCGATATAATTGGGCTGTAAAAAATAATTTTAAAATGTTATCGGAGGATGACCAATTGATTTGCATGCAGATGTGTTTAATACATATATACTATTTTAGTATATTGTATATATGTATACCAACACAAATACTCGTTTGAATCAATATCTGCATTTTTGGTTAAAGTCTCCAGATCATATGAAAATTACAATGTTATAGAAAATATTTCCCACCTCGAAAGTTTTATATAAATATATATAAATAATAACGTTTGAAATTTATTTTTGACGTTTTAGATCTTTGAAAGTATTGTGCGTTGCTAGGCAAACTATTTCATATAATCATAAAATCCTGCTGCTTGTCAGATAATTGTCTCGATATGTAATATTGATCTTCGAGTGAAGAGAGAGAGAGAGAGAGGAGAGAGAGGATTTCATCTTTTTATTTTAAAATTGTAAAGAATATAAATTTTGCTTAAAGTGTAAAAATGGAAAAGTTTGAATAAGATTAATGCCCCTTCAATAATGCAGTATTTTATTTACATCGATTTTTTTGTTCGTTATAATATAAAAATGTTAAAAAATTTTAAAAGCTATTTTGTTTTTATTCGGTCTAGTTGTTATTTAGCATAATATATAATATTATTCAAATACGATTATTACATATGATAATATTTAATAAGAAAGTTTATTTTTATTATCGGTAGTATATCTGTACAGCAATGACTGGTTTATATAAATTACATTGTATATTCAAAGGTCGGGCGGCGGCTGAGCGGTTAAGCAGGGAGTTATGCTCCAGTAATCACACAATAGCCGCTGCTAATTTGCATCACATTTTCTGGTTATCACGCACAAGATGATTAATACTGAAGGGTTATACAAGTTATACTATAATAATATATCTAGCCAAATTATTATTATATCTATAGTTGTATCCATAGATTGTGTATTCTTAGAAAGAAAAAAAAAAAAAAAAGTTTTGAATTAATTTTTATTTTATGTAAGCTCTCATATGATTATGTATGACTCAAAGTAATCTAATGAATTTTTCTAATTAGTACTTAGAATTGCATGCTACATTGTTTGTTATACCTGCATGTTAAAACGGACCTCACAGAAAGTTCTATGTATATCTTTCATCAATATTTATTCTGCTGTCTGCATGCATATGTTGGCCATTAAAGTAAAGTGCGCGCTAGAAAAAAAAGTTGAGTTAGTATTTTCTAAAAATAGTTCAAGTAGTCCTCCATATCAAACCAAAATTCAAAAAATTCTATCTCAAATAGGTTTGCCAGAAAAAAATTCCAAAGTCAGAGTGAACGCGTCGCTTAACATGGGACCTTACCTGACAAAAACCCTCGAATATCTCGAAAAAATACACCGATAGGTGGTATGAAAAAAATATAGTGATGTTCTATGACCCAAGCTTTAACCAAAAACCGATTAAAAAAAATTTCTCTCGAATCCATTTTTCCGTAAAAAAATCAAGAAAATCTACCATGTTAATTCCCATAAGATTTTTTATTATTTTTTTACGGAAAAATGGATTCGAGAGAATTTTTTTTTAATCGGTTTTTGGTTAAAGCTTGGGTCATAGAACATCACTATATTTTTTTCATACCACCTAACGGTGTATTTTTTCGAGATATTCGAGGGTTTTGTCAGGTAAGGCCCCATGTTATGCGACGCGTTCACTCTGACTTTGGAATTTTTTTCTGGCAAACCTATTTGAGATAGAATTTTTTGAATTTTGGTTTGATATGGAGGACTACTTGAACTATTTTTAGAAAATACTAACTCAACTTTTTTTTCTAGCGCGCACTTTACTTTAATTAGCGTTCAATCTAATTGTTATCATGCCACCATGTTACGGCGTCACTCTATGATGTGTGTATATAATGAATATAAACTCACTAGCGCACTAATTTGAACCACTTATTTTTACATGTTCTAAAAAGGGATGTTTACATTTTATATATAATATATTATACATATTAATAAAATAAAATACAATTTTAACACATGTTGTAAATTTATTATAATGATTGAAAATTTTTTTTTTTATAAACATACACTATGTGTATGTAATCACTGCAATTATTCAAATATTTGCTGTGTTATATTGGTAATAAGTAATACAATTATAACGCTTTCTATCAACAAATATTTAAAAATTATTATGCAAGCAATCAACATTTTTCAATAGTCAAAGTTACTAGACAAATAAAAATAATGTGGAATGTTCTTTATTACTTTCGGTAAGTTATAATTTGTGAAAAGTTCCAGCAAGCACTTTATACACATGGCATATATACATACGGACATTATGAATGTATTAAAATTATACAGCTCAACAGTAAAGTATGAAATTAATTTTATTCTATTGTTCCCACTGCTATCATTGTTGATTTTGCATGGCAGTTTCTACAATGTATCCATTCTTTTCCAACTTCCTTTTTGATTTAAAGTGATTCAAATTTCGGATAAATTACAGCTAGCTTACATATTCTGTTCTGTAATGCAATTAATAATAGTTCATTAACTTCAGTAGTTCAGTACACTTTGAAAGTATATACCCATTGTAAAACATTAGGCTTGTTCGTAAACCCTGTTCGGTGTACACTTTCTGCACCTAATCGACCTTATGCACCTGAACATAAGGTCGATCGGGTGTAGAAAATGTACACCGAGCAGGGTTTACGAACAAGCCTATTAATTATTAATCAAGTAATTAGACTGCATGATTCATTGCTAATTTATTTTGAAGTTAAAAGCAAATTATATAATATTGAATAATGTATAATTGATATATATATATATATATATATATATATAAATTATAATATCCTAGCAAATTATATAATATTGAATAATGTATAATTGATATATACATATATATATATATATATATATATATATATATATATATATATATATATATATATAAATAAATTATAATATCCTAACTCCATTGATAAGCAAAATGAAGTTAGGATATTTTCCCGCTACCACGTCGATATACATTATACTCTATGTGAAGAATGAAATATCTGCTAAAAAAAAATGGTACTTCTTTTATAATATTGTTTTATAAAAAAAAGTGACATTGATGAATCTATGCTTTCCCATTATTTTCATTTTAAGCAAAAGTTTTATAAAGTATTTATATAATATTATATATTTTTCTGTTCTATAATATGATGTAATGTACTGTTCTTTTGTTGCAAAACTTGTTCTACAATCTAGCTAGTTACTGCAAACATAGACAAAGAAATGAGTATACAAGATAATGGGAACTGTCATAAAGTGAACGCTTTTAATTTACTTCTTCTCTTTTTATTATTCGCTATCGCGTGTATACTTTGTGCTCATCTCCTTTCAAGATAAATTTACATGGAATAATTTTAGTAACCAGCGTTTTAAATACACTTAATAAAATATTTATTGCTGTTTGTTAGCTGCAGCTGATTTTTTTTTAACTCCAATCATGTTGCATGGACTTTTTTTTTTTTAGAAAATACAGAGTTATATTGCATCATCGCTTTTAGTTGCTGAGAAAAAAATACATGTAAAATCACCTTCAGTTGTATTCAAAATGTTTAAATTCATGTAATATATTATTATACAGTATGTTATATGTTTGAATCGTGTGCTGGAATAGCTAGGGTTGAATTACATAAACTGTGTTCTTAAACTCACGTTTGCATAATTTTACCCGTTAGTATTATAAAATATTCACTCGCTTAACACACAAAAGGACTCTGTAAATGAAAGCTCGATCATCGATGAAATTTCTATTTTATCTTCCTATTCATGTTGTATACTATTACATGCATAGTTAAGCTTGTCCCTTTGTCATCAATTTGCCAATTTACATTGGTACATGCAGTATTTCCAGTTAAAACGTGGTTTCCATCAAAATACTATTAAAGACCGATATAATATATAATATTTTATAAGTCGTGCGCCTGCAGAAATGATAATTTAAAAGAAATAAACAGCACTTTAAAAAAAAACATTTAAATGGTTTGAAGAATTTTGTTGACTGAGTACTTGATTTTAAATGTATATGCAGATATTGCTAAAATTGTTCTGCTTTGTTTTTAATGAAATTATGAAATAATGCGTGAAACCGTGGATTCATACTTGTGATATAAAGATTGTGTTACAGTTTATTTTATTTATCTTGCGTTAATTATTATTTTATTATATTTGCTCATTATATTACTCGTTGCTATAATATTTTTTGTATAAATATAATAATTATAGAAATACAAATTAATCCTTGTGAAATTAGAACAAAACTTTCAAATTAATTTGATTTTGATACAAGTTCTATATACCATTAAAATAACTTCATTAAAATTTGTAATTATTTCATGTCTTATATGTAATTAAAGGTAATCTAATTTACTTAAACTTGACACAATTATATTCGAAGTGCTTCGAGATTACAATCCATTGTACAATTAGATTATTATAATTAATATAAAGACATTTTAGAGGACGTAGGTGTGAATACTTACTACATCTACCGTAAATGTGGTTTAATTATCTCTCGAGTTCTCTTCCCTTAAAGTCCTTAAACACAAGGGCTGTTGGGGTTTTAATAAGAAGATTCCCCTAGTCGCATACAAATAAACCAGTAGGTATGTATACCATGTTCCATATATAATATAAACTGATTAGTCTAAATTATTTTACTTTCTTATTGTGAGAATTTTCACCTGATGCGGTAATGAGACGGTCGGGCTGAGGTATAATGGTGACCCGGAGAGGCGTGAGAGCACGACAGAGGGCCACGGGTGTCCCACGCTTTGTTCTCCAACACCCCTAATTTATGACCCTCAGAGATATAATGGACAGGGGAGAAATTAAAAAACGAATAATAAAGTAATTTACAAACCATTATTTATTAATGTTCTTGTTTTATTATTTCAACAATAAAACCACATTAACACAAGTAATAATCAATTAAATATAAAATTATTGGCAACCAAATGATAAATTATACAGCATATTTTTTTCTATAATACTATATAAATGCGTAATACCTTATTACAAATGTTTTCAATAGTTTCAATGGAACGGAAAAAAAGGTAATTTTTTTCACAGCAGGCATCATTTTTGGATATATTTTTCATTAAAGAGAAAGGTAAGAAAAGAGAACTCTTTATATATATTAAAGAAAAATCCCTTTGATGATTTCAATGAATGGAAAATCAATATAATATGCTAAAATGTCTTTCAAAATTCCATTTGATTGAATTTTAAATGAAGGGCCATTATAATTTTTTTAAGCGAACCCTTTGATAAAAACTAACAAGTAAGAGAGATTATGTTATTATATAAAGGTAATTCTCTCATAAAAATATCTTTTAATTTACATAGAAATATCCCTGGGAATAATATACACATTTAATTATGTAATTTTAAAAACCACACTTAATCTAATCACCATAATTAGAATAATAATTGTTTAAATTCCCATGCTACTGTAATGCACGTTATGTATACTGATGTATATTTTAAATATGGAATAAGTGCTGCGAGCCTGCTTTGCATGGGAATAGAATTAGCTTTATTACAGCTTGATAAAGAAACAATTTAATGATGAATATGATAATAATGAGGATTTTTATCAATCTAAAATAAAATGTAAAGTGAGGAGGTGTAAAAAGTTATGGTATATTATAATAGATTGTAATTTTTATGCTTGTTTATTTTTTTAAATAATATAACAATAAAATTATATAATGAGGTTTCCAGGAATTTATTTCGTTACTTTTGCTAAAAATAACACAAGTTATAGAAATTATTAAACTGTAGCTCATAGAATTTACCAAAAATCTTTTCTATACCGACTATTACAATTGAAAATGCATGCTAATAAATTAAAATATCACACTGAATAAGTAAAGTATTGCATAAATCATAATGTATTGACACAAGAATTATGTTTACATCCTTTAATGATCCTCGACGATGTAGATACTTTCTCATGGTCTGAATGAAAAAGTGGGCGTGTCGATACGTAACGCTACATATTTCTGTCGAAGTTGTATACGTTTTGCTTGGCGGAGCGCGATGGGACGGACTGTGGTGGGCACCCGGTGCAGCAAGCTACTTCAATAAGCCTTCTGCCGCATGCCAGAAGAGCAGTAAGCATGACTCTGTTGATGGTCAGTCGTGATGAGGTGCCACGCCCACCTCCAAGTGTATCGATATCAGAATTCCATTGACATAGGATCTGACGTGCTTCATTGAGCGTGCAGAACATATATCACCTTAAGACGTGCACCAGAATAACATCTTGTTGTAATAGCATTTCACAGATATCATCTGTATAAGGTTTTATATAATGAAATATTGTAAAGTCTTCTATTCTTCTATCAATTTGATGTGCTTCAATGAATATTATAAAACGTAATGTAACATTTTTTTTGTGTTTTTTTTTTAATATTAAATAAATTAATATGGAATTAAATTTAAAATATTATCACTTTAGAGACGTGCATTTTAGAGAAAACATTGGGAACTCGATATACAACACTGTGTACATTAATTAACTTATGTATAATTACATATATTTAGTACTATGAATTTGTTCATGAATTAATAACTCGTTATTAATGGATACAATACTTGTGTTCATATATCAATATTGAATATTCACTGTAATTATTATGGCTCAATTTACTTAATTCATGTGTAATTTAACTAGATTATTTAATGCATAAAATGTAGTTCAACTGCATGATGCATTATACTGCAGGATGATATCATCATCATGTTATATATGCAAGTAGATCGCCTGTGTATGCAGTTAGCTAAACTTGTCCGGATCTCCTCCCCCATCTATAATTAGATGAGCACCATTGTGATCAGGTATCGACCTGATGGAGAACGCATGCTGGCCACAACAAGACCACGTAGTATTTGGTGCTCGCCAAATCTTATCACCCTCTCACTGTGCCTAGAATTTTTCTGTCCCTCTCTTCTTTTGTTGACTAAAAGCGAGGGAAGAACTTATATATTAACTACTTTAAATGAAAGACAAGAGGAAAACAAATAAAACAATATCTATATTGTTTATATTCTTAATTTAAAAGTAATTCGTTTATTTTTTCATTGATTTGGTGGAAGCTTAAAATTAATGGGAGAAATTTAAAAAATATTAAAAATACATAAAAATAAAAGTAAATTCTTTTCTTAGGAGAGTGTGAGTGTAAAAAGGGAAAAGCTTACATTAGCAAAATTGGTTGTTGCTTTTTATATCCTCTTGGGAAATTCATATTTTGAGTAAAGTGATTGAAACAAGACAAAGAAACAACGTAATTTGATTGCAGAGTGGGAGCAAACATTGATATAAAACATATTAAGTGTTCTGTTTGAGTGCAATTTAAACAAATGTATTAATTATTGATGTATGTTACATAGATTTTGTATATAAAGTGGAAAAATAAATTTCGTTTTACCATGCCAAATGTACATTTAAAAATTAAACTCATGATATAAAGAAATAATTAAAAGGGATTTTAAAATTTGTAATGTCCAATCTGACATTTTACATGTTTCATATGGATGGTTGAAAACACATTTAATTAAGCTAATAGAAGTTTTATGATGAATGATTTAAAAACTTATATGATACAAAATTAGCGCAAGCTGTACACGTATATGTAATTAAAAAAAAATTAACTGAAACGTAAATAGAGCATTTTTATATTTAATTGGAATATTAAACGGATTAATATCATTACAAAAATAAAACCACCAAAATTTATATAAAAACTGTCATAATTATAATGAACTTGTTTAAACTCGTTATACTTTTTTAAAGCAGCCAACATATATGACGTCACGACGACCTTGTGTTTCAATTTAATTCTTGCGGCACGAGGGTATGTACCAAAGTAATTAAGTTTTATCAGTAAGGCAGCGCGGGCGGCGACACTTGGTTGCTGTTGTGTACTTAGCCCAGCACAAGTCTGTATAACAGTCGGTGTGTCGCAACGAGAACGAGCGCTACTGCTCAGTTCCAACCATAGAAATGTGAGAATAATTATTATTCGAATGTGAAGTTTGTGTGTGAATCGCAAATATTCTAAAGCAAGGAATTCAGTGAAAGTTAATAATGAACATAAAATTTAGTAGATATTGTGCATGAAAGCTAAAATTTGTTATTTTTTTTTTTTTTATTTACGAAATGTAATTATAAATATTTGCATTTAAAATACTTTTCGATCCATAACAAGCCACCAAGTTTTATTTAATAAAAAATATGTAAATTAAATACAGAGGGCGCGAGAGAGAAATGACGCATTTTTTTAATAAATGAAGAAATGGTGGCTTGTGAATCAGAAAAGAGTTGAGGGTATGTACAAGTTTTCGTTCAAATTTTATTTAAGAAGCGTTATAAATGACTAAATTTGAATATACTTTTATAAATCGTTAGACGTGTTTATATTATTCTCTGGGGTCTTTGTTGAACGGTGCACAACACATCAATCAAGTTTACGTGCTCATTAATCACACAACAATCCTGATCAAACATGTCTTGCACAATAAAGCAACGGGTCTTTTTTCTAATCCATGTTATATTACTTTCAAAGAAAATCACCATCTTGTGAACTCAAACTCAAAAGTTGTTACAAATTTGTATACATAAGATATAAACGAAAGTTTATATCTTTATGTTTTATTATTATAGCATGTAATCAAAAATAAAAGGAAAACTTTGAAATTTGAAATCAGTCCATGGCATATGTTACCTTATAATGCTTTTATTGATAATTTGAGTACTTGTTTGTTCCAACATGCACAAAAATAACAATTTATTTTCTCCAATTTTCATTTTGCTTGTTCCTCCAGTATCATATTACCATTCTAAATCTACTATAGTCCCCCTGCCCCAGCAAGAGAGTGTAAAAAGAGAATTTTGCGGTTCACCGCGTATCCCCCCAGAGACTTGGACCCCTGGCCTGGTGCTCACGCTGGTGCTTTGTGCTTGCAGACGCGGTGTTCGAGGTGCAGCTGACCAAGGGAAGCCGTGGTCTGGGTCTCAGCGTGACCGGCGGGGTGGACAGCGCCGAGTCTTGGCCCGGCCTGGTGCGCGTCAAGCGGCTCTTCCCCCACCAGCCCGCCTGGCAGGACGGCCGCCTCGCCCCCGGGGACGTATTGCTGGAGGTCAACAGCGTGCCGCTCACCGGCCTCTCCAACTACGTGAGTAAAGTTGGACTGGCACCACCCAAGATTTTTAAAAATGTTATTGTCACCTTTATTATAACGTGGCAACCTTACACTTAACTTTTAGATACTGAATCTAAGGACAATTTGTGTACTTAAATTGACCCTGTTTAATTCAGTACAAATTTTGTACTGAAAAGTGCATAAAGTACTGAAAATAAGGTTTAATTCAGCCATTTAATGTACTGAATCCTAAAACGTCCTTGCTGTAAGGTGAAAATAAAAGTACTGAAAACCCATTCAGTATCTAAAAAGTTTAGTGTGGCTGCAGGAGAGATTATTGACTTATGAAGAAGTTATCCAGAAAGGTATCTAAATTGCTCACTAACTGCGGTTAGTGTTATTATGTTAGCCTAGCTGTCATTAAACATGCATGGTCAATGATAAACCTGAATGTCTTAATAGATCGTGGCCATCAATAGAAGAAGTATACGAGCATCGGTGCATAACTTATAAGTGTTTTCATAAAAAAGCTCAAAAATGAAATTAATATCTTTAAATTAGTTATTGATTGATTTCATACGGTGGTATTACAATCTAATGGTGTTGCACCGTATATTACCTGATGCTTTCAGAGAGTTTGTGATATGTAATATATTACAGATTAATCTAATATAGTTTTGTTGCATTAAATTTACTGCATATTAACTGCATTTATTATGTTTTATATTTATATTTACAATAGGACCAACCAGATACCAGCATCACAGTATTAACATACATATCTTATCTTTGCAATTAAGCCTTGTTATAAATTATAGCCATACGTTAATTGTTTGCGAGTACAATCTGTATAATACCAGGAATATACGGGCATATTTGTACGTACAGTATGTTCCCTATATCCATGCAAAGTCCTACTTATGTCAATTATGTGTATACTTGATGCCTTGCACTTTCTCGATATTTAATGAACGTTATTAATTTTGTCGCGTTGTATATCTAATTTTATTTCGACCAGAAAAAGTATACTGATTTTTCGGTGTCATCAATAATTAATGTTAAATGAAAATAGCAACATTATTTAACATAGTATTATAGCTGCTAATGACCTCACAATTTAGAGGAGATTGCGCTGCATAATAAAGTATAAAATTATTATTGTTATTATTATTATTATTATTTTTACTAAACAAAATAATTCAGATTTAAAGTAGAGTGAGAATATAGAGCAGTAATATGACAGAACTCGTAGAAAAAATCTCGCCACCAAAAAGCTGTTAAAGCATTTTATTTTATTTTTTATTTTTTTTTTGTAATTTCTCTTCTGTTTTTTAACACAATCTTGCCCACCAATATCTCTTTTTCCCTCCCCCACTTCTGCAGCGAGCTGGGAGTGAATAAAGTTGTATCTCCCCTCCCGAGTCTCAGGCACGTAAACATAAACAGCAATCAACTGTTCAACTCTATTCCGAATTTCTACATTATTATTGAATACAAATTCATTTGCTTCATGAATATTGCAATCAATCGCCGTGAAACCAAAGTTTTGCAACGACATGTTAAATCAGTATATTATAGTAAATAATAATTTACAGTATGAGCAGAAGGTCTTGGGAATTTATTTTTTCTTCAACTAAACATAAATTTCTTCATTTTCTCATACTGTTTAAAAGTTTACAAACCCACTTAACACTATAAAAATACAAACAAGATAACATCAATTTTAATTTTAGATGGAGTAAATTTTTACTAAACTAACGCCTTGTTTTTATTTGCATGTATCACTTTTACATAAAATCGATACGTTTACATTGCTGAATTTTTTTAACATTGTGTTGAAAATCTCTCTTCTCTTAAGACTGTAAATTTTATTGCAATAGCATTAACAAAGGCGTTAAATTTTATAATAGTAATAAAAATTTACTTCTAGTTTAGAAAATCGCATAGACTTGAAATCACCTCCTACTAGTAATCCTCCTCTATAGTGAAGTCGCGTTAATACTTTTGTGACGTCCAATTCTTGCATAATATATACGGTATAAATATAAAGGAAAGAGAAAAGTAAAAACATCGCAAGAAACAAATCTAACATTTCTTTCATTCAATAAAATGATTTCTTATTTACTTAAATTAAAGCTTGAAGTTCTTTTTTAATTATACGTGTCGTAAATGTAAACATTGTAACTACTATTTCGAAGTGTTAATTTTTGTATGTACTTTGAATAGAAAAAAAATGTTCTTAATGTAACACTTTTAGTGTAATGTACTCATGAGGGAAATATAAGAAAATAAAAATAAAACTCTGCAACAAAAGAATTTGAAATTAATTCTTTTAGAAAAATTGTTGTCCAAACTTCTATTTTTGATATTTGATTGAAATTTACTGGAAAGAATTCAATAACAAACCATCTTGAAAATTGAAGTAGGACTGTTTAAAATTAATTATAATTAGAAATCATAATTTTTTATTTATTAATTTAATTAATTTTCTCACCTGCGAAATTCAATCGAGTGTCTTGCAAATGTGGTATAAAAATATTATTATAATATAAAACAGGATGTTCTGGCTGGTTAAAACTGAGTTCAAGTGATTAATATTCATATAAACTACATGAAGTAATACATACTAATGGAATAGATTAAAGTTAAAATAAGGTACTCCATACATTTACTTAATTCAGTTTCTACACCTCAAAGCTTTACACTAAACCTAATTATTTACAGCATAATTTCACTCTCTTAATAGTTGTTTTAATTAAAATTTAATTGGATTTACATAATAGCGCACACTAACACACATATTTTTTATATATGTAATATACATATATATAATATATTTATATATATGTTAGCACCCAAAGCCGAATTCGGGCAAAAGCCGAAAAAAATGCCCACATCTAGTTTTGCGCATCACGAAATGAGCCAAAGCCGAAGTAAGGTTTTTTTTCGGCTTTGGCGCATTTCATTTTGAACAAAACTAGATCTGCTCAAATCGAAATGCTCCAAAGCCGATATGAGATTTTACTTCGGCTTTGGCGCATTTCATTTTGAGCAAAACTAGTTCTGCGCATCGCGGTTTGAGCAAAAGTCGAAATGATGTTTTATTTCGGGTTTGGAGCAAAATTTTGAGCACATCTAGTTTTGCGCAAAATAAAGATGATTTTAATGACGAGATGATGATTTTAATTTTAATGATATTAATTTTAAATTTTTAAAAAGAAAAATAAAAAACTAAGACTAAACTTATAATAATTATTAGTATTGTGACCTAATATCTTTCAAGCGCTGTTTAAAAATAAATTAATTAGGGAAAAAATAATAACTTTAAAATGTAATCATAACAGTATACGTACGTACATACCTTATAAAAAATATTGTAAAATCTGTTGATTTTATAAAACACTCCACCATTTCTGTCACTTAATTACTATTTGATGATGTTTTTGTTAAATTAATAAATTTTTTGTTTTAAGAACTGCAGCTCAAATAAAATAGACATATATTATACGCCACACGTTTTAAAGTATTCTTTAGATTCACTCGCTCTCACCATAGAAATATTGTCATGCACGCACTCGTAAATTTCATAGTTCTATTTCTACGAACATTGTATAGAAGCACAGGCTTATACAACCCTGGTAGCAGCAACAATACAATATGCATACGGCAATCAAATGGGGTTAAACTTCATTGCAGAGGTAAAGGCTACTTTCTTATCTCGTTGTACCGATAACAACCTGTATTGCATGATAGCCTAATTCTAAGACATAGAACTATGAAATTTACAAGTGCGTGCATGACAAAATATTTCTAATGGTGAGAGCGAGTGAATCTATAAATGAATACTTTAAAACGTGTGGCGTATAATATATATATGTCTATTTTATTTGAGCTGCAGTTCTTAAAACAAAAAAATTATTAATTTAACAAAAATATCATCAAATAGTAATTAAGTGACAGAAATGGTTGAGTGCTTTATAAAATCAACAGATTCTACAATATTTTTTATAAGGTATATATGTACGTACGTATATACTGTATGATTACATTTGATTATGATTAGTTTTTTTTTTCTTTTTAAAAAATTAAAATAAATATCATTAAAATTAAAATCATCATCTCGTCATTAAAATCATCTTTATTTTGCGCAAAACTAGATGTGCTCAAAATTTTGCTCCAAACCCGAAATAAAATTTCATTTCGACTTTTGCTCAAACCGCGATGCGCAGAACTAGTTTTGCTCAAAATGAAATGCGCCAAAGCCGAAGTAAAATCTCATATCGGCTTTGGCGCATTTCGATTTGAGCAGATCTAGTTTTGTTCAAAATGAAATGCGCCAAAGCCGAAAAAAAACCTTACTTCGGCTTTGGCTCATTTCGTGATGCGCAAAACTAGATGTGGGCATTTTTTTCGGCTTTTGCCCGAATTCGGCTTTGGGTGCTAACATATATATATATATAAGATTGAAAACCTTTAAAACCTTTACATTCATAAAATATATAATATAATTTATTATCACTATAATATTGCCAAAGTTTTACACCACAAAAAGAGTTGTTGCATTCTGTGAGTAAAATATATCTACAATGGACAACTTGCATGAAAATTTTTTGTTGCAGAAATGAATAGACAGTACAAAATTATGCTACTATGAATTTTGCCAAAAAATTTTTTTGGAGACCCACAACTGTTTTTTAAATAGTTATTGAAAGTGCGGCCACGCCCCCTGGAGGCGTCAATAGGCGTCTAGTCCCATCCTTTTTATGAAGGATTCAGGGGTACCAACTTAACTTACAGAACTTTCAATAATTATTTAAAAAAGTTCTGGATCTAAAAAAAAAATAAAAAAAAAATCTGAAAAAATTTAGAGTAGCATAATTTGGTACCCTCTATTCATTTCTGTAATAAATTTTTTTCATAAATGTTTAAGCTTTCTGTAATAATTATTGTGTATATCGATTTGTGAAGGCTGTTTTAAATAATTTGACTAATCAGTATAGTCTGTATTGGATGTTTTGCAAGTAAAATATAAATAAAAATTCTTTAAATTGACGAGAAACATGTTAAAAAAGTTAATAACAAAATATGTGTCTATAAACGTGAATAACAAATACTTGTTTCATACTACAGAAGAAATATCTTTTCCTCATTTTTTATTTATGATATACACAAATATTTTGTGATTAACAGCTTTTATTAATAATTACTGCAGTCAACGTCTCATTGTAAATATCAGTTCTCTATGCAGATCGAGTGTTACATTAACCTTTGAAGCACTTGAGACTTGTCGCATTGACCTCGACGGTGGGTTATCGACTTATCGCCACCGATGATGTAAGACTCAATTGAGAGTTGCTCTAAATTGTCCGTGCCAAATAAATACCCAAGGGTAGAGTTGAACCACAAACGGCCAAAACAATTAATTAGTCCTGTCAGAAATATATTACCATGCATAAAAAATTTCAGATCATCTTTGTTAATACTTTAATCTCAAACTTTCATGAATTGCATTGAAATTTGAGTTTGCTGAACTTTGCAAAGTCCAATATTAGAGAATATTTTCATCGTATATATGACTTATTGCCGTTACAGGAGGCGCTCGAGGTTCTTCGCACGGCTCCTTGCGAGGTGGTTCTGCGCGTGTGCCGCCCCCCAGCAGGTACCGGCCTGTGCAGCGTCGACCCCGAGGACGAGAAGCCGCTGGCACCCCCGCGAGTGCGCCCCTCGGAGCTCAAG
Source organism: Siphlonurus alternatus (assembly GCA_949825025.1). Taxonomy (NCBI): domain Eukaryota; kingdom Metazoa; phylum Arthropoda; class Insecta; order Ephemeroptera; family Siphlonuridae; genus Siphlonurus; species Siphlonurus alternatus. The sequence continues at coordinate 19,527,875 of OX463781.1, forward strand.
GTGTGCAAGATCTCAAGGCCACACAGTGACGAGGACGACGACGAGCCTCTCTCGTTGTTGGCTGTGCCCAACGATCACACGCTTGGGGTAGGTCACGTCAAGGTCGAGGGGTGAGCCGCGCTGACCTTGACCTATGTTGCAGGAGTTTGAGCTGACGCTGACCAAGGTTGCCGGCAGTCTGGGCTTCACGTTACGCAAGGAGGACGATACTGTGCTGGGACATTACGTGAGGGCGCTCGTCAGGGAGCCGGCGGTCAGTGACGGCAGGATCAGGGCCGGGGACAAGATCGTCTCGGTGAGTACCTGGTCAAGTGGGTCTTTTGAGTTTCATCTCTCAAGTTTGGAGGAATGATTTTCGGCAAAGGTTTAAAATTGCTTTTAAAAAAAAGTAACATTGTGAAGATCTGTCATTGTTGCCACCTACCAGCGCTTAACTCATGCCCTTACAAAAGTAAAGATATTGTGATATAGTACGAGCATAAATTTATTCCAAATGTTGATACATAATTAACAGAAAATGATGCTGAAATTTTTAAATTGTCACATGTTGTAAAATGAAATACTCTACAAAATTAATTATTTCATTTTTGTGATAGATATTTCAATTATTCATCGCAATTTACATTAAACTTAATCATGGATCATTAATATTATACCTCTACACTCAACTTAATATCGCATACAGATCTGTTTACCTTGTTCAACAAACAATCTGTGGCAACCAACCATATAATATACTAAAGGTACACAGGCAAGACTGTACCAATAGTTAATAAAGTGCTTGCACGTTTTAATTACTTTGAATGTTTATTTTTTATTTTACTCTGGATATTTGTATGAATGAAAAGGAACTCTATTACTAAAGCTCTGGCTTAATTATTAAACACTGAAAATAATCTAAATTGTGACCGAAATGTATAATTTTATATATATTATAAAAAATTATTTTAAATCGATCCATTAACTCCATTGTTACTTATTCAGCTGCGGATTTATTTGCTGACAATAGCATAGTTATTTTACTACATACTTAATTTATTATTATTACAATACTTCTACCTTATCTCCCACTAATCCTCGTTTACCTCGTTAGTTTAATAAAGTTACGAAATAGGCACTTAAAATTACATCATATCTTTCACACCGCACTATAGAATCGCATGATTTTACGCCGTGGTTAGAACATTTTACAACATATCTTCTGTAAACACTCTTCCTTATTAAAAAATAAAACACTAAATTATATTTGCAGGTGAACGGCGTTGACATTTCTCCCATGAGTCACGAAGAGGCCGTGGGGTTCTTGCGGAAGTGTGGCGAACAGGTGACTCTCCGGCTGTACCGGGACATTGCGCAGACTCCCGTGTCCGCCCTCTCACCCACCGACGGCTGCAAGACCTTTCCTAGGACCAGGCCTTTGCTCCGGTAAGCCTTGGTCCTAACGAAATTTAGTAACAACAGTCAGTACTGTTGTAGGTAGGATTACATTTCAAATAATTATTTTTCTTTATGTTATTAGCTAAAAAAAAACAAAAACCTTTGGCTACTTCTCTATAAAATAGAAGTTTAATTATTTTCTAATTGCATAAAAAATCATTAAAAATTGAAATTAATATTACAAGAAACTATTTAAAGGGTATTTTACCACTTTCTGTGTATTGGCGCTCAACAGTACCTTGTAAAATATCCCATTTCACCATTTCTTGTTTTCTTGTTTTTTTTTTGTAATTTATATTGGTAAATAAATAAATAAAGTTATGCATTATTAAAAAAGTCGTTTGTTAAAAACATGAAGTTAATAAAAACTCTCGAACGGTTCAATTCAATCGAACATGCTGACCCCTACTATGTGCATGACGGTATTGTTGTGACCTGCAGCAAGGAGGCCATGGACATGCTGAGTGACCTGGCCGGCCGCAAGCTCTCGTCGCCGCAGGAGTCTGGACGGTTACGGCGCGCCTCGGAGGGCCACCCGCCCGCCGGATCGTCCTCCCCCGGCACCTCCCCCCGCCGGCGACGACTGGCCAGGACACCACCCAGCCCCGAGCCCAGCGCAGTGCAAATCAACGGTAAGAGAAACCCACCTGTCGGTACTGATAACCTGTAGCGACGGGATTCATTTTATCTCACGTCAGATAGATGGGCAGTAATAAATACAAGTTGTATCTCATGTTCCTTAAGATGAGTACGGGCAGAGACAGCACGACGCGCGTTAGTGACGTAGGGAAGGGGGGGGGGCAGAGGCAATACCCATAAAGGTGTATTTTTGGAATTTGTATAGAGACAATCGCATCATTCCCTTCACCACCTGAGCACACAAACTTCATAATATAAAAAAAAAAAAAAAAAAAAAAAAAAAAAATCGGAAAATGACAAAAAATCAATTATCTTCATTATGAAGCTCAAACATGTCTTTTGTTGGGCTTCGGAATAGCTATTTCATTTAACACTAACAGTAAGTAACAAACAGGAATTCCAAGTTTTCGTATTGTAAGAAGTACGTATATAGCACACTTGAATTCTATATATACGTAAGTAAAAAGTGAAGTAATGGTTTTTTGTAGCTCTGTGGAAAACCACTGTAACTTCCGTTTATAGTAAATCATGTGTGGTAAATTGATAGTGAAGTTCTGTAATATATCACTCGAGAAGCTAATTTAGAATTCAACCGCAAGTTCAAACATTTCTCTCGCAGCTACGGAAATTAATAAAAAAAAAGTACGCAATCTTACCATTAAATGTAACACCTTTTCATCAACAAATTCTTCTTTTTACAATTTTATTCATGTGTCAATACTGAATGAATACTGAATAAGAACGATTATATAGGGATCGGAAAAAAGAATTAATTCTTTTTCACTTCCACAATTCACACGTTTCTTCTTTAAAATGAGGATTTAAATTAAAATTTTAACTCATTCTCAATTTCCAGGAACTGACAACCCTGAAGCTGACGTGCTTGACGCGACAGGACGAGCGTCTTTAGAACTGAGTCTGCAAGCCTTGGCTGAGATGGACGGTTCAATAGACGATGATCTGACTCCTCTTGAGCGTCCCTCGTCACTCGATTTGAGCACGCCCTCGAGTCTTCGTAAGCAAAAGTTCCTGTTCGTATCGCCTCCCGCCTCGTCCACGTTCAGTGAGTTTGGGGACGAAGATGACAGCGGCTCGGTGATCGCCGGCCTCAGCCCTCCCAGCGAATATCCTGGTCCCAGCAGCCTCGTCTCGCAGCCCGTCAGCATGCCTCCCATCCGCGTCGACAACGAGCTGGCACCCTTCAGCTACCGCAACCCGGCCTACCAGTCGGCGGCCGAGCGCCCAGTCACGGTGATCGGTGACTCAGACGCTGACGGAACGTCCGGAAATTTCCTCAACTGTACGGTGGCCTCACCCGCGACTGCCTCCTCTGACCAGGATATTCCGAGGCGTATATTCGGACAAGAGGGACCACAAGGGTTGTTGAAGTGGAAGGGAATTATGTTCACGCCAGAGAACGAGGATGCTCCTAAAACGCCGTCAGCTCCAGTGAAATCTGGTAAATCTACGCCAACTACTCCAAAACCTCCGGTTAAACTGGAAGATCGCGATGGAAAGGTAAGAAAGAAAAAAATACTGAAAGTTTTAATGAGTTAATTGGTTTAGTGTCTTTCATAATTATTTTATATAAATAAATATTTTAACTGGCACGAACTTCTAAAAAACATATATTTAAAATTATTAAAATATTATCACGTACAAGAAAAGCATTCAAACAGTTTTAAAGTTTAAGGCATTAAAATCGTATATTAAACAATATTAAAAAAAAAAATGGAAGTAACACTAAATATATGGTATTATTTGCTCGCGATATAATTAAAGCGATGTTCCTGTCTAGTCCGGGCTGAGGTAACAAACTTTCTGGTGGTGCTCGCAGGTGTTGACGGTGGAGCTGACCCGCGGATGGAACAGCCGGCTGGGTTTCACGCTGTGCGCCGGACCAGACGACAAGACGCTCGTCAAGGCCATCTACCCGGACAGTGTGGCGTACCGAGACGGACGCTTGAAGCCCGGGGACCATGTCATCATGGTGCGTCTTGTGCAAACGAATACTTGGAATTTACGTTAAATTCACACAATTTAAGTTATTTATTGTCCTATAGCGTATATTTTTATTCAACATGCAAAATATTATTTCCAATTTTTATTAAAATGCATAACTCTAGAGGAAAAAAATTGTAAAATTTCAAATGCTGAAAAATTGACTTCTATAAGGGATGATTTTCGGGAATGCAAATTTGCCAACCCTCATTATTTTTGTTAGGAGATTTTTAGAATTTAAAATTCATATATGGTATATGGTATTACAATGCAAGCGACATTTAAATTAATTGTTGTTTTTAGGTGAATGACGAGAGCATCGAAGAAATGCCAACGAGTGAGGTGATTGACCTTGTTCGCAAGATTCGAGGGACGGTGGCCATCACGGTGCTCAGACCGCTGACCTCCGACCCCCGGTAGCTCGTGGCGCCATCACTGACCCTGCGGCAGACAGCAGAACCACTGAACCTGTCACATCTTTGCGACGAGAGCCATTAAAAAAATATTGGAGTGTAGATGATAATAAAGATCAATGTTTAATCAGAGCCTATTTAAAAATGGGATCTGTACAGACTTTTACGATATATCATACATGATATGTGTTCAAATTTAGACTTGGGAAAAGTAGGGCGAAAATATTGAAATTATATAAAATTTCACATTATTTCCCGTTACAATTTTAATTGTATATTTAATTCTAAAATTAAACTATTAAAAAATTGTGTTAGAAAAAATATTAAAATGCATATTATTAATATATTGCCAATACAAATGGCAATAACTTTATGAAAAATAAATGTTGATTTATTTTGCCATGTAAATGAATCTCGTGTAAGGTTGGGACAGCAGAAAAATACGTTTTTCCATCGTAGCAACAACAATTTGCTTACTTTTGACTGTACTTGTTGTTGTCATGTTGATTGTGTGTATTAACCATACGTTTTCTAAAAAAAAAAAAAAAAAAATGTAAAAAAATAGGTTCTTCAGCTGCATCTATAGATACAACAACAGTGTTGTTCTTGTTAATAAATGTAAACTAATGTCTTCAATAAATTATAAGTCATTAAGTTTTTGTGCCAACAATGAGTAAATATTCAAATCATTAATTTATAATATCATTTAAAAATATATATTCATAAAATATTAAAATTACAAAATTAAATTAACACTATTTCTATTTTTTCTGCTCTTTTATAAATTATATCTTTAGAATATATTAAAATAATTATATTAATTTTGATATTTAATATAGCACTGATTAATAGAAAATAAAAATTCATTTTAAAAATACCAGCAATAATTATACTGCTATAAAACTTTCAAAGGCATCGCTCTAAATATGATTACTATTATATACATCATACATTACATACTGGATAACCGAGACAGTTTTTATTTTATCAAGTAAAGAGTTGTAAAATATTGTGTCAGTCCAGAGTCCATGGTAGGACTGAGAAGAGAGGCCAGTCAGAGATCCCTGCATGAATGACTCGGCCATAATTAAATGTATATGGCCAGTCCGAGCCTGTTTGTCACCCTTAATATACTTTACTCCAAGGATGATCCATCCAGTGGATCACAGCCAAGATAATTTTAAAACATTTTCCTTGCTCTGTCCTTTAATGTTTTTCCACCTCAAAAAAATAAATTGCGTGTGGCTGAATCAAGTTGGATAATCTTAATTTTGCATAAAGCTATGAAAATTTAAATTTAAAAATATATATCACTTTACCGAATTTAAGAGTGGAAAAAAATGCACAATTTTTTACAATCTATACTTTTTAATGGAATATATAAAGAATTTAGCATCTCGGTTGTCCGATCTCATACTTCTTTTCTGCTTGTAATTCCGTATTGATCATCTGCTTATTTTAGTATATGCATCAAAATGTGGGGAACTTAATTGAAAATCTGTGGATATTTCTGAATTTATCAGAGAGTGAGTTAATTGTTATTTTTGTAAAGAGGGTTGAATGTGTTGGGTGTTCAAATACTGAAAGAGAGTAAATTAAGCTTTGTAGCATTCTGTGCTTCCTGCATGAGAAAGAAATTTGTTACTCGTTTGTTGCTGAGAAAAAATAATTAATATAATATATCAAAGTTACCGTACCAAAGATGTAAAAAATCAAGATACAATATATATTGAAATGGTGGTGTAAATAAAAGAAAATATATTCGTGATAATGTATTATTGTTTGTTTTATTTCCATATTTTTATATATATACCCAAATATTTATTATATTATAGTCTTGCTATACATATATATTATAATATCTCAGCTGCAGATAGGGCCGCGCGGCCTGCCTCAGCGGTGTTTAACGTTATATATTTATATAATATATCGTTATTATAATATCCGTTATATAATTGTTAATTTCCCCTTTATTTTTAGATGTACAAATATATATTTCAGATTTATTTCAAATATTTCAGAAAAATAATATTTTTCGATGAAAATAAAAACAGATCTATGTTGACAACGCGTAATTATAGTGCTGCTTTTCCAAGCTCGGATTTAAAATAAAATTATTTTTCTGCCAGTCTGCCTGCTGCTCTTGTTGTTTCAAGTTTATAACGTGTGAGGGCAGCACAAATCACGTTTAATTATTTTGTAATTTACCTGGACGTTGCTAGGGACAAGGGAGCCTTGTCCCGAATCGGGACAAGGCAGTGTTCAGCGCATGCGCACTACGCTACTCTAACTGGCGGCATATTATGCAGTTTTATGCTGCCTTGTCCCGAAGAAAAAGACTCGGGACACGGCACTTTCATATACAAGCGCCATATATCATATATGTAATGTTAATTATATGCTACAGCAGCGCAACATGTTAACTGCCGGCGCATGGAACAATCGACCGAATTAAGTTAAGATCATATATACTGGAATTAAAATATAAAACTTCAATAAACACTTCAAAGTATAATCAATAATGATATTATAAAAATTATTATTTTATTATAATGACGAGTTATATATATATTAATTTTATATACATAAAATATATATGACAAATTAATTTAATATATTTAATGATGAATTTATCGTGGAATTTTCGACCGCATATATATATATATATATATTATATTATATTATATTATATTATATTATATTATATTATATTATATTATATTATATTATATATATATATATATATATATATATATATATATATATATTAAATGATTGAAGATTTTTTATAATATATAATTAATTATATATATAACATAATATAATATATATATACCAATTAATTATTTTTATTTTATTTATTCACATTAAATATTGTCGCGTCTACACGTGGTATAGAGCGTATAGTATATTATATACACGTCCTGAGTTGCATGAGCGCTGTGGACCCGCATGCACTCGTTGTTGGCCAGCCCAACTCAGGACGTATAATATATTATATATATACGCTCGAATCTAAATACCCTAGACGCGATCCATAATATTAAATTAATTCATATTGTTGACATCATATAGTAACTGCATGCATGCCTTCATGCAGTATAATATCTTGTCTCGATTGCAGACAGCATCAGCCTTAAATTATAAAGCTATTTAATTCAACGTTAAATCGTATATGTTATAGGACTCCCGTGTCCCGAGTGGAGACACGGCAGTATTTTTATATAGTGATTTTCAATTTAATAAATTCTATTTTGACTGCCTTGTCTCGATTGCAGACACGGCAGTCTAAAATAAAGCTATTTCAACGTTAAATAGTGTATGTTATAGAACTCCCGTGTCTCGAGTGGAGACACGGCAGTTTTTTATATAGTGATTTTCAATTTAATAAATTCTATTTTGACTGCCTTGTCTCGATTGCAGACACGGCAGTCTAAAATAAAGCTTTTTTAACGTTAAATCGTATATGTTATAGGACTCCCGTGTCCCGAGTGGAGACACGGCAGTTTTTTTATATGGTGATTTTAGATTTAATAAATTCTATTTTGACTCCCTTGTCTCGATTGCAGACACGGCAGTCTAAAATAAAGCTTTTTTAACGTTAAATCGTATATGTTATAGGACTCCCGTGTCCCGAGTGGAGACACGGCAGTTTTTTTTATATGGTAAATTTATATTTAATAAGTTCTATTTTGACTGCCTTGTCTCGATTGCAGACACGGCAGTCTAAAATAAAGCTTTTTTAACGTTAAATCGTATATGTTATAGGACCTATAACATATTATAGGACTCCCGTGTCCCGAGTGGAGACACGGCAGTTTTTCTATATGGTAAATTTAAATTTAATAAGTTCTATTTTGACTGCCTTGTCTCGATTGCAGACACGGCAGTCTAAAATAAAGCTTTTTTAACGTTAAATCGTATATGTTATAGGACTCCCGTGTCCCGAGTGGAGACACGGCAGTTTTTTTATATGGTGATTTTAGATTTAATAAATTCTATTTTGACTCCCTTGTCTCGATTGCAGACACGGCAGTCTAAAATAAAGCTTTTTTAACGTTAAATCGTATATGTTATAGGACTCCCGTGTCCCGAGTGGAGACACGGCAGTTTTTTTTATATGGTAAATTTATATTTAATAAGTTCTATTTTGACTGCCTTGTCTCGATTGCAGACACGGCAGTCTAAAATAAAGCTTTTTTAACGTTAAATCGTGTATGTTATAGGACTCCCGTGTCCCGAGTGGAGACACGGCAGTTTTTTTATATGATAAATTTAAATTTAATGAGTTCTATTTTGACTGCCTTGCCTCGATTGCAGACACGGCAGTCTAAAATAAATCTTTTTTAACGTTATATAAATCGTATATATGTTATAGGATTCCCGTGTCCCGAGTGGAGACACGGCAGTTTTTTTATATGGTGATTTTACATTTAATAAGTTCTATTTTGACTGCCTTGTCTCGATTGCAGACACGGCAGTCTAAAAAAAAGCTTTTTTAACGTTAAATCGTATATGTTATAGGACTCCCGTGTCCCGAGTGGAGACACGGCAGTTTTTTATATGGTGATTTTAGATTTAATAAATTCTATTTTGACTCCCTTGTCTCGATTGCAGACACGGCAGTTTTTTTATATGGTAATTTACATTTAATAAATTCTATTTTGACTCCCTCTTGTCTTGATTGCAGACACGGCAGTCTAAAAAAAAGCTTTTTTAACGTTAAATCGTATATGTTATAGGACTCCCGTGTCCCGAGTGGAGACACGACAGTTTTTTTATATGGTGATTTTAGATTTAATAAATTCTATTTTGACTCCCTTGTCTCGATTGCAGACACGGCAGTCTAAAATAAAGGTTTTTTAACGTTAAATCGTATATGTTATAGGACTCCCGTGTCCCGAGTGGAGACACGGCAGTTTTTTTTATATGGTAAATTTATATTTAATAAGTTCTATTTTGACTGCCTTGTCTCGATTGCAGACACGGCAGTCTAAAATAAAGCTTTTTTAACGTTAAATCGTGTATGTTATAGGACTCCCGTGTCCCGAGTGGAGACACGGCAGTTTTTTTATATGGTGATTTTAGATTTAATAAATTCTATTTTGACTCCCTTGTCTCGATTGCAGACACGGCAGTCTAAAATAAAGCTTTTTTAACGTTAAATCGTATATGTTATAGGACTCCCGTGTCCCGAGTGGAGACACGGCAGTTTTTTTTATATGGTAAATTTATATTTAATAAGTTCTATTTTGACTGCCTTGTCTCGATTGCAGACACGGCAGTCTAAAATAAAGCTTTTTTAACGTTAAATCGTGTATGTTATAGGACTCCCGTGTCCCGAGTGGAGACACGGCAGTTTTTTTATATGATAAATTTAAATTTAATGAGTTCTATTTTGACTGCCTTGTCTTGATTGCAGACACGGCAGTCTAAAATAAAGCTTTTTTAACGTTAAATCGTATATGTTATAGGACTCCCGTGTCCCGAGTGGAGACACGACAGTTTTTTTATATGGTGATTTTAGATTTAATAAATTCTATTTTGACTCCCTTGTCTCGATTGCAGACACGGCAGTCTAAAATAAAGGTTTTTTAACGTTAAATCGTATATGTTATAGGACTCCCGTGTCCCGAGTGGAGACACGGCAGTTTTTTTTATATGGTAAATTTATATTTAATAAGTTCTATTTTGACTGCCTTGTCTCGATTGCAGACACGGCAGTCTAAAATAAAGCTTTTTTAACGTTAAATCGTGTATGTTATAGGACTCCCGTGTCCCGAGTGGAGACACGGCAGTTTTTTTATATGGTGATTTTAGATTTAATAAATTCTATTTTGACTCCCTTGTCTCGATTGCAGACACGGCAGTCTAAAATAAAGCTTTTTTAACGTTAAATCGTATATGTTATAGGACTCCCGTGTCCCGAGTGGAGACACGGCAGTTTTTTTTATATGGTAAATTTATATTTAATAAGTTCTATTTTGACTGCCTTGTCTCGATTGCAGACACGGCAGTCTAAAATAAAGCTTTTTTAACGTTAAATCGTGTATGTTATAGGACTCCCGTGTCCCGAGTGGAGACACGGCAGTTTTTTTATATGATAAATTTAAATTTAATGAGTTCTATTTTGACTGCCTTGTCTTGATTGCAGACACGGCAGTCTAAAATAAAGCTTTTTTAACGTTAAATCGTGTATGTTATAGGACTCCCGTGTCCCGAGTGGAGACACGGCAGTTTTTTTATATGATAAATTTAAATTTAATGAGTTCTATTTTGACTGCCTTGTCTCGATTGCAGACACGGCAGTCTAAAATAAAGCTTTTTTAACGTTAAATCGTGTATGTTATAGGACTCCCGTGTCCCGAGTGGAGACCCTTGTCCAAAAAATCCGCAGTGGTCAAGCGTTTGACCACTGCTTAGTGGTAGATTGGCCAGTGGTCATGGTCAGGGATTAAGTGGTCAATTCTAGTGGTCACCCTAGTGGTCACCCTAGTGTTCACCCTAGTGGTCACCCTAGTGGTCACCCTAGTGGTCACCCTAGTGGTCACCCTAGTGGTCACTCTAGTGGTCAATTCTAGTGGTCACGCTCTAGTGGTAGCGCCGTGGTCTAGTGTAATGTAATCGTAAGTTGGCAAGTGGTTCCATTTCTTGTGACCATTGTTTGGATTGGTTTCATTTTAAATGTGCAAATGTTATTGAAAATAATAAGCCAGAATTTTGGTATTGTACCAAATGTGTAGCTGGTGAGTTTTTTTGGAATATTTAATTTCTCTAGGCAGATTAGCATATTGCAGGCTAATTTTTCTGAACAAATAAGTGTCCTTATTTAATGTAAGAAGTCAATTTTTTGTGTTATTCTCACCCTGCAATGCTTTTCTATAAATAAATATATAATCAGTTTGGGTGAAGTAAATAAACAATGCAAATTCAAAGGGTTAATAAATTTGGATCATCCCTCTGTGTTTTGTAAAATGCCATCACAGCATTATTCATACTTACTTCAAATACAATACATGATAGTACACTATAATAATTGGCTGTGTGTTAATTATATTTTATTAAGAAAGCTGCTAGATTGTACAATCTGTAATTAACTATATCTTGTGCAATTTGTGATTATGTATTTAAATGTTGGCATCCGGATGCGAATTTTTGTTCCCAACGCGTTGGGATCATTCGAAAATTCCAAGAAGCGAAATTCGCTTTCTGAGCATTGCAATTTTGATCCCCATGCGTTGGGCACCTCAGCAAAATTCACAATGCATTGGGATCAAAATTAATTAATCACAACGCGTTCGGAACAAACGAGAATGATCCCAACCCGTTGTGAACAATGTGAAAAGCGTTCAACGCGTTCGGAACAAAATTAAGATGTTTTTTAATGAGTTCCATGACGCGAAATTGATGACGCGAAAGTCGAACTCATTGAAATTTGAAATAAGAAGAGTATCGCGGTTCGCAATTAACATTAAGATTAACAACGTAATACTTTCGTAATATGCTAATTAAATCAATTAATTAATTACTTGAAATGTAAAAAGAATGCATTAAGAACAAAAAAACTAGGACGTATTATGATTAAGAAATTAATTTATTAATTAATTAGCATATAACGAAAGTATTGCGTTGTTAATTTATTAATGTTATATATAACAGCGAACCGCGATACTCTTCTTATTTCAAATTTCAATGAGTTTGACTTTCGCGCCATCAATTTTGCGTCATGGAAATCATTAAAAAAACAATGAGTAGAAAGGTCACAACGGTTAGAGCGCTGAAGGAGGGTTACTTGAGAGTCTGCCTGGAGCCGGCCGTCATTGCAGATTTTAATTGTGGTGCCATGGTAGTAGCGGATTCTCAGACTCGTAATATTTATTATTGTTATTATTATTGAGAACTTGGAGACATAAATAAAACAAGTAAATCGGGAGATTAATTATTATTTGGATAACTCTGTTCCATGTTGGAACAGTTTGAATTTAAAAAAATACCAACCCAAAAATCTTGGGATCAGTCACTTAATTGAGTTGGCATAACTTGTTATAAGCATTGCATTACTTTAGACTCAGGCTCGGACTGGGAAGCTAGGGGCCAGTCAGGGCCATATGGGCATTACAGGCAGCAGGGGCCACTTTTCAGGGGGTCTGAGCTCAGGCCACTTTTCCTATGCTCCTGTGCTAAAAATATGAGGGGCCAGTCAGGGATCCCTGACCCAGCCTTATGGCCAATCCGAGCCTGTTTAGACTTAAAATTAATTGATTATTATGCTTGTTAAAAATATTCATTCTTATAAATGTGTCATGTATATTTATATATTTTTTATTGAGCATTTTACATGTGTTTGCCACATCCAATGTTTGCTCATCTTAGGTTAATTTTACTATATATTATAATACAGAATTATTCTTTTATTCTTAAAATATTTTTTTTATAGATGTTGTATTGTATCATATTTATAATATTTTAGTGCAAAACTGTGTAGCAAATTTTCAAAATGTAATTTCCTTTGGAAAAGTGTTTTGAGAGAAATGATATTTCGGTTGAAAGTATGCATGATACAAAAAAATAAATAAAAACAAATTCAATTTTAGTTTAAAATGTTTAAGGTAGAGATAACGCCGATCAGCTGTTTGACGTAGGTTCTTTTGATTAACATGTAAATTCACAAAAATTCTGAAATTTTTTTAGAGGCAGATATTTATAGTGCCTAAAAGTCATAGAAAACAATTGAAAACAATTTAACGAGCCGATTTTTTTTTAATTAATTTTTTTAATTTTCAGCATAGGGCTTTCCCATGGAGAGACAAACTAAAAAATTAATTTAAAAAATCGGCTCGTTAACTTGTTTTGAAACTTTTTCTATGGCTTTTGGGCACTAATATCCGCTTCTAAAAAAAAAAAATCAGAATTTTTGTGAATTTAATTGCTAAGGTTTAATTACATATGTTAATCAAAGGGACCTATGTCGAACAGGTGACTGGCGTTATCCCTACCTTAAATATAATTTTTCTTATACAAAGATATAAACATCTTTTAATTAATTAACTTTATATTTTATAAAATTAACGACACATGACGTTCACATCGTGCAGCATATATCATACATAATACAGTTTTTGTGAGTATAATATATATAATAGAAAAAGAAAACTTTCATTGACTGTGTTACAAATTAAATTAATGTTGATCGAATGTTACAACTAGAATCTTGTCATGATCTCTGTATATTATAAAATATCATGCATATATGACATGAAATTAATTAATACATCTGTATATAATATTTATATATGTCATTGATTTTACGTAAAATAAATCCAATTTTAAAATATTATTAAATTATTAATTTTACATGCCCCATCAAATACCCGTATATATATGGCTCATATGCAAGTCATGCAGTCTTATGATACCATGTTCTCGCTGCAGGTATAATGAACCCGCAAATATTTATTTATATTTATTTTAATATGAAGTCTTTATTTTATTAGACAGTCGATCGTGTCTGTTTTTGAAGGTATGCATGCATTAATTATGCTGTCAACATGTTATATAAAATATATTGAATAGATATATCAATACAAAAATAAATTAAAACTGACACAGAAGTCCTAAAACATATATGTATGTGTGTATGTGTGTATATATATATATATATATATATATATATATGTGTGTGTGTGTGTGTGTGTGTGTGTGTGTGTGTGTGTGTGTGTGTGTGTGTGTGTGTGTGTGTGTGTGTGTGTGTGTGTGTGTGTGTGTGTGTGTGTGTGTCTTAAGGGTAAGGTAACGCCACCAATGTTAAAAAAAATCCCTCTCACAAAAATTCTGAAAAAAATTTAAAATGTTCTCCTCTAGACCCCCTATCAGTACCTAAAATATCAGGTATACAAATACGATCTAGTTTTTGAGTTATAAATTTTTAAAGTTGACTACTTTAACATGGAGAAATGAAACTCCCATGTTAAATTGGTCAACTTTAAAAATTCATAATTCAAAAACTAGATCGTATTTGTATACCTGATATTTTAGCTACTGATAGCTAGGGGGTGTAGAGGAGAATATTTTAAATTTTTTTTCAGAATTTTTGTGAGAGGGATTTTTTTTAACATTGGTGGCGTTACCTTACCCTTAAAACGTTAAAAAAGGTTTATTTTATTCTGCCGCGCGGCCATGTCTGTAATTAATCGAGACCATGGATTTCCTCCATGATCGAGACGAAAAATGAATTAATTAATATGTATATATTGCCTTGGCATTTAAAAAAATTGTCGTGTCGATCTCCACTCTCGGCCGGGACACGGTCGAGTCCTATATATAACATAATATATATACGATTTAACGTTAAAAAAGTAAGGCAGTCAAAATGGAATTTATTAAATGTAAAATTACCATATAAAAAAACTGCCGTGTCTCCACTCGGGACACGGGAGTCCTATAACATATACGATTTAACGTTAAAAAAGCTTTATTTTAGACTGCCGTGTCTGCAATCGAGACAAGGGAGTCAAAATAGAATTTATTAAATCTAAAATCACCATATAAAAAACTGCCGTGTCTCCACTCGGGACACGGGAGTCCTATAACATATACGATTTAACGTTAAAAAAAGCTTTATTTTAGACTGCCGTGTCTGCAATCAAGACAAGGGAGTCAAAATAGAATTTATTAAATCTAAAATCACCATATAAAAAACTGCCGTGTCTCCACTCGGGACACGGGAGTCCTATAACATATACGATTTAACGTTAAAAAAGCTTTATTTTAGACTGCCGTGTCTGCAATCGAGACAAGGCAGTCAAAATAGAACTTATTAAATGTAAAATTACCATATAAAAAAACTGCCGTGTCTCCACTCGGGACACGGGAGTCCTATAACATACACGATTTAACGTTAAAAAAGCTTTATTTTAGACTGCCGTGTCTGCAATCGAGACAAGGCAGTCAAAATAGAACTTATTAAATATAAATTTACCATATAAAAAAACTGCCGTGTCTCCACTCGGGACACGGGAGTCCTATAACATATACGATTTAACGTTAAAAAAGCTTTATTTTAGACTGCCGTGTCTGCAATCGAGACAAGGGAGTCAAAATAGAATTTATTAAATCTAAAATCACCATATAAAAAACTGCCGTGTCTCCACTCGGGACACGGGAGTCCTATAACATATACGATTTAACGTTAAAAAAGCTTTATTTTAGACTGCCGTGTCTGCAATCGAGACAAGGCAGTCAAAATAAACTTATTATAAATGTGTAAATTTACCATTAAAAAAACTGCCGTGTCTCGAATCCATATGACTCGGGACACGGGAAGTCCTAATATAACTATATATATATATATATATATATATATATATACGATTTAACGTTGAAATAGCTTTATAATTTAAGGCTGATGCTGTCTGCAATCGAGACAAGATATTATATACTGCATGAAGGCATGCATGCAGTTACTATATGATATATGTCAACAATATGAATTAATTTAATATTATGGATCGCGTCTAGGGTAGATTCGAGCGTATATATATAATATATTATACGTCCTGAGTTGGGCTGGCCAACATTGCAACGAGTTCATGCGGGTCCACAGCGCTCAACTCAGGACGTATATATAATATACTATACGCTCTATACCACGTCGTGTAGACGCGACAATATTTAATGTGAATAAATAAAATAAAAATAATTAATTGGTATATATATTATATTATGTTATATATATAATTAATTATATATTATAAAAAATCTTCAATTATTTAATATATATATATATATATATATATATATATATATATATATATATATATATAATATAATATATATATATATATATATATATATATATATATATATATATATATATATATATATATATATATGCGGTCGAAAATTCCACGATAAATTCATCATTAAATATATTAAATTAATTTGTTATATATATTTTATGTATACAAAATTAATATATATATAACTCGTCATTATAATAAAATAATAATTTTTATAATATCATTATTGATTATACTTTGAAGTGTTTATTGAAGTTTTATATTTTAATTCCAGTATATATGATCTTAACTTAATTCGGTCGATTGTTCCATGCGCCGGCAGTTAACATGTTGCGCTGCTGTAGCATATAATTAACATTACATATATGATATATGGCGCTTGTATATGAAAGTGCCGTGTCCCGAGTCTTTTTCTTCGGGACAAGGCAGCATAAAACTGCATAATATGCCGCCAGTTAGAGTAGCGTAGTGCGCATGCGCTGAACACTGCCTTGTCCCGATTCGGGACAAGGCTCCCTTGTCCCTAGCAACGTCCAATTTACCTCTTACGGTCAGCTGATAATTTGGCGGGGCGGCGGGGCTGGAAAAGGCTTATGCATCGCTAACGGAGCCTACCGTGTATATTTTATAGTAAATCGTAAATTCAAGTCTTCTTCTACTAGCTATGTTTTACTATTATTTTTCAATATCATTAACATAATATATAGATTTCTTATCAAGTGTGTCTGTTCTTTATCAAACCACCTATGTACCGGCAGCTATTTATGAAAGCATCTTCAACTACAGAACACCCTTTTCAAAATTCACGCTGATTGGCTAAACTCTTCGCGCGCTTTTTTTGGGAAAATTTAAAAAGTACGAGAAACAACTTGATTTTACGAACAGTTAATATAACTATTAAAACATGTAGCAAATAGTAATTAATGATATGTACATCTAAACTATTTCTAATGCAATTCGCAGCTAATAAGTTATACTTAGAATTCAAATTTTAATATTTAAAATATACTCGATATTTATGAAAATAATGACTGATATGCTATGCTATAATAATGCAATTAGCGCATTAATAATATAGGATTGTCTTTTCGTTTTACATTGTTATATAGAATCATAGGCTATTGACCTTAATGTCAGTACTGTTATACTTTTTAAAAAAAAATAAAATATAGCAAATATTTGTATGGAAAAAAAATAAGCATATAGTATCAAAAGCTGGTAAAGAGATCGATATATATATATATATATATATATATATATATATATAGATGATATAATTTATTTTTAGTGGGCTTAAAAGGGGATGAATAAGAATTTCATGATTCAAGTTTGGGTTGAAGGAGGAAAAGATTAAAAATTTATATAAATATGGAAAATTATACAACATATATTTTCATTCTTTATTTATCGTGCATGTATATAATAATTAATATGAATAAAATTGGAAACCTGCATGTAACTTTTATTATATATTTGGTTAGAAGTCATCGAGTTAAGTTTGACACATTTTTTCACACACATATTTTTTATACCATATTATACAAAACTTAAACTATAAATTAAGTTGCAGAAGGGGAAAAAAAAACGAAGTATAATGGACCAATTTTATATTTTTGCTGCAGTGTGTATTTTCTAATCATCATCTCGAATTTTTTCTTATTTTTTTGATTCTATAACACCTTCAAAGTATAGTGTAAAGAAGATGTGACGTCTACGTCATGGAACTTTTAATACTTAACATGCAATCCTAGGTAAACTTTTGCCTGCATGATTATGACGTCACATGCAGCCACTCTGAAATTAAGTTCGAGCATATTATGGATTTAATATAAATATATTTAAGTAATTATACATAAAAATTATATAAATATCATGTAGTTAATAGATATAGTAACTATTTATTGCCCTCATCTTCTTTCGGCTTTCAATCACTAGCAAGACTTTGACTTATTATAATTTTCTTCGTTTCTGCTTGTTATTACTTGTTACTGAATTAATTTGAAGTTATGTACAGAACTTGAGGTGTGTTGAGACCATGCAAATATGCAGTAGAAACATTCCATGCAGGATGATCATGATCTTTATATCATTCGCTCCCTACAAGTAAATTATGAAAATATGTACAGTTTCTATCCTAAAGTAAAAAATTGGAATACATGCGTTACGATCTAACATATTATCTATTCGTGTATTCCAGTTTTTAACTTTTAAGGACAGTACAGTACATGGAAAATAATAATATATATATATCAGTATAACAAAGACGCATCAATAAAAAACAATTAAGTACATACTATTTAGTCTTATGTGCGTTTAATATTTTTACAATCTAAAGTTCAGTTAAAAGTGCAAGAACTTTTTACTATCAATATAAAAGTATGCATATGTCATTGAAATAATACACGATACATATTAAAATTACGAAGATTATTTAAGGTTTTGCTGTATGTAATATCTTATTAATTCTTGTTCATATTGTAGCCACGTATTTATTTGTAATGCGTGGTATGTAAAAATTTAATATATATAATATATACTATAATATATCATTACAAATTATTACATCTCAGTACTCATTACAAATCTTGTTCATTTCATTTCACATAGATTAATTTTAAACGTATGATGTTATGTTTATTATAGAATTTTATGTTTGATCTTAATACAGTATATAACTTTTTTACTGTAGCTCTAGCTGCATGCGGTACGTAATGAATTTCTTAAATGAAAATTTTATTAAAGGATCGATCTGTGTAAAATAGATTTTTATTCTGTCACTGTCGTCTAAATATACAATAACCATTATAATTATTATAAAACACTTTTTTTTTATTTTGTGTATTTACGAACAGAGCTAATATCCCAGAGCATGATATATAATAATAATGGTTATAGTATATTTAGACAACATGACAGTTACAGAATAAAAATCTATTTTACACAGTTTCTTTAATAAAGTTTTCTTTTAAGAAATTCATTATTTTCATTAACGTACCGCATGCAGCTAGAGCTACAGTAAAGTTATACACTGTATTAAGATCAAACCTAAGATTCTATAATAAACATAACATCATACGCGCAAAATTAATCTATGTGAAATGAAATGAGCAAGATTTGTAATGAGTGCTGAGATGTAATAATTTGTAATGATATATATATATATATATATATATATATATCTTAATATATATTATATTTATTATTATATTTAAATTTTTACACACCACGCATAACAAATTACATAAAAACGTGGCTACAATATGTACAATAATTAATAAGATTACATATAGCCAAACCTTAATTAATCTTCGTAATTATAATATTATGATAGTGCATTATTTCAATGACATAATATGCATAATATATAACTATATATATTATATACTTATGTATATACTTATGTATTTTTTTCTTATGATAGTAAAAAAGTTCTTGCACTTTTATCTGCACTTTTCATTGTAAAAACATTAAAAGCACTTAAAACTAAATATTATGTACTTACTTCTTGTTTATTAATATTTAAAAATGAGAATTATTCGTTTGGATTCAATTTGTAATGATAATTAATTGCCAGTTAAGTAATTTCTGACAAAATCATAAAAATGCGTTTGTTTACATTTTTACTTTGTCGTCTGCCAGCTGACAGTATTTAGTGCCAAACACTGTCACCAGTTGGCGCAGTGATTAAATTTTTGTCCAATCAGCGTGAATTTTGAAAAGGGTGTTCTGTGGTTGAAGATGCTTTCATAAATAGCGTACCGGCAGCATATATATATATGAAGAGGAAAGATACGATGACGACGACGTCAGAGCAAAGCTGGCCCAAATCGTTTCCAGACCTGGAGGTATGCATATTCATGATGTTCATGAGTATGACATGTACAGTACAGTATGCATATATTGTATATTGATAGCAATTTTCAGGTTATTTTTGTAAATCCCCAATGCTTGACCTGCTTGACCAACTTCAACCCCAACTTCTAATGCAGTAATTTTTGCAGTATGCGTACCGGTATGCATACTGTACAGTATAGCTTCAAACATCATTTCTTACTGTACAGTATGCATACTTAAAATTATAGTACTGTACTAAGGCATTGAAAATAAATTTGATTGTTTGCGGTGACTAAAGATTTTGTTTTTGTAGAATCTAAATTTGTTTCTAATTGTTTTAGCGTCTTGAAAACTTATTAAGGTGCGGCATCTGCTATGAATTTATGAAGACGGCTCTGATAACACCATGTTCTCATAATTGTAAGTACTGTACTACCCATTATGTATCTATTACAGGAAAATTTGATGTGTTTTTAATTTCAATCAACAAAAATTCCCATTTTGTTGAAAGGTACCTTTCAATGAGTCATTTAACTTTCCTCTATATGTGTAATATTATAATATACAATCTGTGTAAACTGTAATAATTACAACACAACTTTGCTATTTTTTTCCAGTTTGTTCTATTTGCATCCGTCAATATATGCAGTACAAAACCAGCTGCCCTGCGTGCTTAGTGGACACGGTGGAAACACAACTGAGAAACAATAGAACTCTTGATGAAGTTATTGGTATCTTAGAACGATTGAAAGATCCGCTGTGCCAAGCTTTAAATGAAAATATTCCAAATAATGTATCAGATGAAAATCCTCATTCCGTCACAGCTACCAGCTGTAAAACATATACAATGCCTCCAGAAATTTGTGATACAAAGATCCCCTCTTCTCCATCTAGCAGCTTTGAGACGTCTAACATTACATTGTTTGATGATGAAGTCAGTGCGTCTCCAACCAAGTCATCCCCCATGAAGAGTCCAACTCTAAGCCACGAGGCCTGGCCAGTCGTTAGCACTCCCAAGTCGGCCAGTTTCTTGTCGGTGAGGTCAAGTACCCAGACAGTACCTGAGAAAGTCCCGGCTCGCTCAATCAAGCAGATGCTGATGAGCTCAGTCGACAAGGCTGGCCCCTCCTCCACTTCAGTGCCTCCGTCTCCCCAACACTGCAAGCAACCTGCAGCTGGCTCGACGGTCAGCTGCCCTAAATGTAATGTCAACGTTCCTGAAAAGAACATACACCGGCACCTGGATTTCTGCCTGAAGAGCTCGGACCAACCACCTGTCGCAAGGTTAGGATAACAGAGAGTGGTACAAACAGATGTTCAATTTGCAATGTTCTGTGTAATCAGGGGAATTTCAACTGCTAAAAGTACAGTAAAAACTTCTTATTACACAACTTGTTATTAGGTAAAACTCAATTTTGAGTAAAGGAGACTACGGTCCCGTCAAAGATAATTATCATTGTGCGGTATAGGAAAAAATCAATAAAAGGCAATACCCGGTATAAGGTAAACCTAATGTTCTGGGTCCCTTGACATTACGTAATAACAAGTTTTTACTGTAGTTGAACTAAATATTTAACTATCCATTTAGTGAATAACCAGAATAAAATGCATGAATAACATAATATTGGCTTGTTTTTATAACAGTCATCATGTTTTAAAAAAAAAATAAGAGGATAGGTATACATATGATAGAAAAAGATTTATTGGAAAGTGAGAAAGGGTCAAGATGTAAGGGAAATTAATTAGCTACATTTGGTGCCATTTAAAAAGACATTTGTAGAGCTTGAAGTGAAACTATAGGAAAATATTGTTGTGAATGTTGTGATAGATGTACCATGACAATTTAACTACCATCCTTCATTTTTTATGTCCTAGGAAGGCCGAGCAGAAGTCCAGTGGTCGTTGTCCGATGCCCAAGCTTGTGTACAACCTACTAAGTGAACGTGACATCAAGAAGAGGCTGGCGGACTTACGTCTGAGCACGCAGGGGGACAGAAAGACCTTGGAGCGCAGGCACCAGAAGTAAGTAGCCTCTGTCGTCGCAGTGTGACATGTCTGATGCAACTGCTGTGTGCAGGTACACGCTGCTGTACAACTCGGAATGTGACAGTGTGACGCCACGGCCAGTCTCGGAGCTGGTCAAGCAGGTGGAGCGCGACGAGAAGGAGGCGAGCAAGAGCAACTGCAGGACTCTCACGGTGAGCACTTGACGCCTTTAGGCTGTGTCCCAAAACGTAACATTGTCTCCTAAATATGGCTTAACAAATCAAGCTCCACTGAACACCGGCCATAGTAAGGATCACGGAGGGATCCTGAAGAAGACTTGCATGAAATGGGGTGCTGCTGTAGTATTGTCACAAACATATGAATGCTTGAATGTAATACACAGCCTACATCACATTGTTTGATTACAATATCACTTTCTGTTTTCCTTCCCATTTATTCTGTCTTCATATTAAGATCTTTAATTAGTTGTTTGAAGACTTTGAAGAAGTTTTGAATAAACAATTTATTTCTGTACCGGTATAATGTTAATGTTACTAATGTTGTTATTCATAGTAAATAATGCATTTATTATTTATTACCTCGAGCCATATATAGTACTGTAGGCATAGTACACTTCAAATATAAGATCATGTTTAGTGTTGAATATACAGTATATGTAGTTTTATTAATATTATTTATGATTGAAAAAGTAAAATGATTTGCTTTGTTACAGACCTTGCAAGTGGATAGGAAAGCTCACCCAACAGTCATTGAAGAGGCTCAAAAGAAATACAGTAAGTATCCAGTTAGCCTACCTAGGTAACACAAAATAATGAAAACTGATTTAATTTTTGTTTACTTTACCTTTAAATTAAAATTAAATGTTTTTTTTTTTTTTTTTTTTTTTTTTACATATATGCTCTGTGGAGGCCGGAGGCTACACTAATCTTTATAGGTACTCTGAGCAAAGCCATTTAAATTTTTTCTAAGCAACCATTTTTTTCTTGTTTTACAGGGACACAACACAAGTCTAGCTTTGACGCTCTATTGGCAGATCTAAACAGAAGGCAAACTAAAAACAAAACTGTCAGCACCTCCTCTGCCAGCACCTCGACTGCTCCGTCTACGAGCACCTCAACCTCGAACACCTCCTCAAACTCGCCAAGTAGCACACAGTCTGCGGCTCCCACACCTTCACTCCAAGCTCAGAGTCCCAGCACACCTAAAGTCAAGCAGCAGTGCGAACCGTCTTGGCAACGTTATGCTGGCAGTCCGAGCCTCCTGTCCGAGGCCCAGTCTCCTCCTTGCAGTCCCATAGTGCAGGCTCAGATGATTTCTCCCTCCATACTACCTCATTCACGAAGCCCTAGCATTGCTAACTCTCCCGTAGGGATTAATAGCTTAATAGATCATCAAAAAGCTATTGTAAAATCACCAATATTTAGTAAACGGAGACTATTTGAAACTTATGAAACAAATCATACAAACAAAATTAGTACAGTTATTGAAATAAGTGACGATAGTGATGGTACAAATTTTTCCGACACTGATTTTGCTCAGATTGATGCTTTAACTCAGCAGAATGTCTCTTTACACGAACACTCACAGTCAGTCTCTGCTGAGCCCCCAGCTGTCATTTCACCTCTTCCGAAGCCCAAAGTGCCCGAGTCCGAGTCCAGCTCTGACGGTGACGCAGAAATGTTTCAAGCCCCCAAGTCCAAGACCCCCCAAGTCAAGCGCAGACAGGCCAAGAAGAGGCAGAAGCCTGACGAGCCTAGACGCTCCAAGAGAAAGAAACCTCCCTGCTGACCTGCCTCAACATCACTGTCTTTTATGTTTCTCGCTTTCAATAACTTTCTCCAATTTTGTTGCAATACAAAAAAGTTGTACATTTTTTATCAATATATTTTGATTACGATACAGTAGTATGAAATTTTTATTATAGTTTAATAAAATGATGGTACATTTTTTAAATAAAGAAATTGTTTTTCACCACCTAATTTTTTTATATTGAATGTCTATAATTTCCTTTCTCTAATTTATGTTAATGTTATATTTTAATAATAATAATAATAATAATTGTTTATTGGGTTTTAAGAAATACATAAAAGGGGAGGGAAAGAGAAAAAAAAAAAAAAGAATAAATATCCCAAATGGTGGATTGAAAAAGGCAAATGCCCATACACAACGTGATCAACCACCAAGTATTTTATATGAAAACATTTTTATTGAACATCAGTAAAAGTTTCTAGACTTAAAATAAATTGCAGCCGTCATTTAAGTCAAACCTGTTTATAAAATAGTAAGGCTTTTCAAAGATAAAATAGAAAGTAATAATATAATTATTATATTGTATCATATAAGTTATTTAGTGTAATATTTTTTTCTGAATTAATTAAGGGTAAGGTAACGCCACCAATGTTAAAAAAAATCCCTCTCACAAAAATTCTGAAAAAAATTTAAAATGTTCTCCTCTATACCCCCTATCAGTACCTAAAATATCAGGTATACAAATACGATCTAGTTTTTGAGTTATAAAATTTTAAAGTTGATTACTTTAACATGGAGAAATGAAACTCCCATGTTAAATTGGTCAACTTTAAAAATTCATAACTCAAAAACTAGATCGTATTTGTATACCTGATATTTTAGCTACTGATAGGGGGTGTAGAGGAGAACATTTTAAATTTTTTTCAGAATTTTTGTGAGAGGGATTTTTTTTACCATTGGTGGCGTTACCTTACCCTTAAATTAACATGTACATTTATATATTAAACCTATTATACCTGCAGCTGCTGCTACTTTCTGGCTCTGCGGTTCTTGTAAGAAGGAATTATACTTATTTTGACAATTATAATTCCTATGTTGAATTGGCATAATTCAGTACAAGAAATTATACTTAGTTACACGATAAATTATACTAGTTTTATTTCATTATAATAAAAATTATAGGAAAGTATAGAAATATTATCTCTTAAAATCGTTTTGTGTCAATCATAGGGTTCAATGTGGAGCATATTTTTTTTCCATTTGAAAAATACTATTTTTATAAATATAACAATTATTCTTTATTTTCCCATAATTTATTATAATAAAATAAACTAGTATAATTTATCGTGTATTTATAAGTATAATTTCTTTCTTACAAGAGCCGCTATGAAAATTTGAAATTATCAACTTCTGATTGTGTTTTGTAGTAGTTAAAATAACTCCTCATAGATGGCTAATGAAAAATCCTGTTGGCCTTGTGATTCCTCACTTTTTTATGTCTTATCTAGAGGGTCCTTGACCACAGACCGGCTTCCAAGTTTTCAAACGACGCCCTTTTCGTTTGGTGCTTCGTGTCTGCCACTTCACAAATTTAACAAGTAAGGAATATGTCCATTTAAAACACATTGGAGTGCAGTGCTACAGTGAAAATTGCTTCCATGAATGTTGTCATTTAAAAATAATTTACATGCAGCGCTGCATGATGGTATGGCCGGGTTCTTAATTGCGTTATTTATACTGACTATATACGTCTAGCTTATTACTTATTATACTATGTGTTTTGAGTTTAATATATAGACCATAAAATAATGTCTACATGGCTTTTAATTGTATTAAATACAATAATAATTAAATTTAAATTAATTTAATGTACGTTAATTATTAATAAACGTATACCGCGATTCATATAATATAAAATATATATGTTATGAAATAATTATATATGTATATAATAAATAATTAAATTATTATAATATATATATTATATATATATATTATATATATATATATATAGCTGGTTTAATTTGTACATTACAACATGATGCAACATCATTTAAATATTATTTACTAATGGGTTGGCTGCACGGCCGATTTTAAGTGGCGGAAACGAAAGAGGAGGTGCTGAAATGCAGGTGTGAATTTTATGCGAATTTTTTGAGCACTGTAACTTTGTATAAATGCAGTTTTAAAAGATGCATTTCACCTGGAAGCCATCGCCTACCGCCTTTGACGTCATCGAAATGTCAGGTTCGGTTCACTATAGATATGCATACCTGTACTCACCTGCATAACAGGTAGCCAATCAAAAACAATCTAGCCAAAATTCAAAATTTCAAATGCCTAGCCTGATCGAAGTGGATGAGTTTTAAAACTTAAAAAATGCACATTATTCCATGTACGCGTACTGTAAAAACACACTGGGAGATAAGTAATATTACAAACATACCTTTCATCATATTTAAATAATAGAAATTGTTTCTCAAATAGTTTCATTTTATTGAAGAGAAGATGCAATATCAAGTCCTTCCACCACACTCTCTTTTTAAATGATTGGCGCCGTTAGCAGCAATCAGCCAATGAAAATGTGTAAATTTATCATACTGGACTCCTTCCGTATCTGCTGAATATCTATTGAATTATTATATTAAACCTAAAACTGAGTCTCTTTTCTTATCTACGAAGATAGTAGGATGCCGTAGGATTCATATTTAACTTTATTAAGACCCTTGAATCATAATTTTTAAATGTCTTTTCAACCCCCTATTTGCTGCTGCTAAAACCATTAGTGGAATGATTGAAAAATAAATACAGTTTTAATTTCGACTATCCTAGCATGGGCGTCTGTGGCCTAGTGGAAGTACACTTGTCATCCACGCAGAAGTTTTAGGTTCAAATCCCCTCTGGGTCATTTTATATTTTTAGTAGCACGAGGAAGTTTATTTCACATTTTTAATGCAGACGGGGTAAAATAATATTATTATTTCTTACAATATAATTATATTATATTATTATAAGTCACACTTTTCCATATAAATACGCACTTCAAAAACTTTGCAAAAAAAAAAAAAAAGCGTGTCATACAATGATAGAAAAATTAATAACAAATCATAAAAAACAAAACAATTTTACCCCGTCTGCATTAAAAATGTGAAATAAACTTCCTCGTGCTACTAAAAATATAAAATGACCCAGAGGGGATTTGAACCTAAAACTTCTGCGTGGATGACAAATGTACTTCCACTAGGCCACAGACGCCCATGCTAGGATAGTCGAAATTAAAACTGTATTTATTTTTCAATCATTCCACTAATGGTTTTAGCAGCAGCAAATAGGGCGTTGAAAAGACATTTAAAAATTATGATTCAAGGGTCTTAATAAAGTTAAATATGAATCCTACGGCATCCTACTATCTTCGTAGATAAGAAAAGAGACTCAGTTTTAGGTTTAATATAATAATTCAATAGATATTCAGCAGATACGGAAGGAGTCCAGTATGATAAATTTACACATTTTCATTGGCTGATTACTGCTAACGGCGCCAATCATTTAAAAAGAGAGTGTGGTGGAAGGACTTGATATTGCATCTTCTCTTCAATAAAATGAAACTATTTGAGAAACAATTTCTATTATTTAAATATGATGAAAGGTATGTTTGTAATATTACTTATCTCCCAGTGTGTTTTTACAGTACGCGTACATGGAATAATGTGCATTTTTTAAGTTTTAAAACTCATCCACTTCGATCAGGCTAGGCATTTGAAATTTTGAATTTTGGCTAGATTGTTTTTGATTGGCTACCTGTTATGCAGGTGAGTACAGGTATGCATATCTATAGTGAACCGAACCTGACATTTCGATGACGTCAAAGGCGGTAGGCGATGGCTTCCAGGTGAAATGCATCTTTTAAAACTGCATTTATACAAAGTTACAGTGCTCAAAAAATTCGCATAAAATTCACACCTGCATTTCAGCACCTCCTCTTTCGTTTCCGCCACTTAAAATCGGCCGTGCAGCCAACCCATTGTAAGATCAATTCATATTTTGTAACAATTAAATATAAATTAATAAATAATTATTATATTTTTATAATATATGTCATGTATATATAATATATTGACAACGCAATGAATTTAATTATTCACACTTATTTTAATTAATTTTTTTATTTTTGCAATTAACTTAATTTTTAATAAAAATAATTAATATCATTAATCTAATATTTAATAAATTCAACAACATTGCACTTTAGATTTATTATTGAGTTTGATTGCATATTTTTATTTAAATCGATCACTTTTACCTATATAGCTGTACGTTAATTATATTTATATAGGCTTATAATTATACATCAATTATATAGAATGCATAATATTATATATGATTATGGCCGCGCCTCCATGGATTAATTGCAATAATGTAAACATGTAGGCTTAATAATTTAAATAATATATATATATATAATATTATAACTAAACGCTGGATGCTATGTACCATAGTTTTCAAAAATGTTGAAATATATCGAGAATTTGAACAAGGTCAGAACATTCAGAACAAGTACATCAGGTAAGGATGGAAGGTGTGTCCCAGACGAGATCACGCGGTTTACGCTTGGCAGGTGCTCGTAAATGTACAGCGCTGAGGAAAGATTATGTAACCTCATCAGACCGAAGGGTGCCTCGAGCGGGTATTACAGAAGCTTGTAAATTGTTAACAACATCGCATCGCATGAAAATTAAATTTGTTTATACATGTAACGAAAACTAAGGAAAAAGTATTTATATATGTATGCTTTTTTACAAGGGAGTTTCTAAATTTCCCCATCATAAATATAAACTTTTTTTTTTTATAATTCGAATCGATCATATGCCAATTAATTTAGTATTAACAGATTTTATACGATGTAAGCTCTTTGCATGATATCATTAATTACAGGACTTTGTGAATTTTTATAAAGAAGAAAAGAATTGTCATGAATGCAGACTTTGAAAAGTAAAATTTATTTTCCTTATTTTGTGATTTCGCCTGGTTGGTATGCAACTTCTTCAGCGTGCGTGTTTTTTTAAATTTTGTATATATTACCGCGATACCTGATAAAAATCTTACTGAAATCGATACCGTCATTTAAATAACAAATATATAAGCTATAATGCATAATATGATTATATAATATATATTACTGCAACACGTAGTGCATGGGTATAATACGGAAGCACATATATGAATTGTATCTATTCGGTACATCATAGCATTACGAGGTTTAATTACAACTGGTTACCTCTTTGTGTTGAAGATAGGCAGTGTCCGGAGTAAGCCCATTGCCTTGCTCGCTCGATCACGACCGGACGCTAAGAAAATAATTAACTCGAATCTCCCCAAACCCCTTAAAAAATTATTAAATAAAATAAATATTAATAATAATAAAATAGTAGGGGCCTAACAATTGTGTCTGAGTCGTTATCTGAGCCTGTTCATCTTCGCTAATTTAAAACACTATAATATCTGTCAACATAGGGCTGAGAGATTTGGAAGTGCATCACTGCACTGGGTGGAAAGCAAGACGAATTTATCCCAGGGAGGGAGCGGCGTATTTTTATACTTGAAATGGTCACCCATCCAAGTATTAACCACGCTTGACGTAGCCTGACGTCAGTGATCTAACGAGAACCGGTCAATGCATAACGCCACGCTCCACCTCTACTCTGAATTACTCTGAATGGACAACATACATGAAATTTTTTTATTGCAGAAATGAATAGAGGGTACCAAATTATGCTACTCTGAATTTTTTCAGATTTTTTTGAAACCCAGAACTATTTTTAAATAATTATTGAAAGTGTGGCCACGCCCCCTGGAGGCGTCAGTAGGCGTCCAGTCTCTATCCTTTTTATTAAGAATTCAGAGGTGCCAACTGAAATCACAGGACTTTCAATAATTATTTAAAAATAGTTCCGGGTCTCAAAAAAATCTGAAAAAATTCAGAGTAGCATAATTTGGTGCCCTCTATTCATTTCTGCAGTAAAAATTTTTCATGTATGTTGTCCATTGTTTTAGATTTTTATGAGTCCTGCCGGTCCTGCAACTATTTTTAAATAATGATTGAACGTTCTGTAATTTAAGCTGGCACCCCTGAATCGTTAATAAAACGGATAGGACAGAGACGCCTGTTGACGCCTCCAGGGGGCGTGACAGCACATTTAATAATTATTTAAAAATAGTTCTGGGTTTCAAAAAAATCTGGAAAAAATCAGAGTAGCATAATTTGGTACCTTCAATTCATTTATGTAATAAAAAAATTTCATGTAGGTTGTCCATTTTGCATTAAAATACCGTTATGATATCACGTACTGAATACTTATATAGATGGCAACATATGATTGACAAAATTAATTAAAAGACTTGAAACCAAACGAGCGTAGGCGAGTTTACACCCCACCCCTAGTATCTATATAAGAATCTCTAAGAATTCTATCTATTTTTTTAAGAAAGATATTTAATTTATTTTTGTAAACGAACCAATTATTTATGCAATCATTATATTGCATCGTGTGCATTTTTATTAGAAGCCATCAGGTTGATGATTGCGTCGTTCCTCTGTTCTCCAGGATGCCGCTGGTTCTGTACTCCGTGTCGGACAGTCCGCCCACCACGGCGGTCAAGCTGGCGCTGGCAGCCCTCAATGTGCCGCACACCACCGTCGACATGGACTTCATGAAGGGAGAACACCTCACCGACGACTACGCAAAGGTGCACCGCTCGATCAGCATGGACTAATTAGCGTATAGAAAATTGCAGCATTTTTTTGGTGTCATGAGACCGTAAATAAGACCGTAGTATGTGAAGTTACATATTCATCATGAGATAAATGATAAATAAATGGGTGTTTTTAATTCCAGCAATGCGCATAACTTTGGTAATTTTGGTTCTCGACTATGAAGGTGTTGGAACAAACTGAAGCAAGCAGTAAAATTTTATATTTTAACAATGTGGAAATTCTGATTTTTGTAACATTTTCGTTATTTTAAAACACTATACGATTTCATTAATTTAAAAAAAAAATACATATAAAAGATAAAAATTTCAAAGTTAATAAAATAACTTAAAGAGAATCAGATATTGCATGCTAGCATGCAAGTGTTTATTATTTTTTTTTTGTTTTATAATCTTTAAAAGGCCAAACGGCTATATCTAATCACTCTAATCTGTTTTTAAATATTTACAATTTTTTCTTACTTTTTATTTCTCTCCAAATTCTAAACTCAAAGAAGATAATTTAAACAAACTTAATGATGCCACAATTTAACAAAGTCATGTCTCTGTCCCCAGAAAAATCCACAGAAGGAGGTGCCCGTCCTTGAGGACGATGGATTTTACCTTAGTGAGAGGTGAGAATATACAATGGCTACATTATTAGAGATGTATTTACAATGAAGATTCTATGCTCTTACAGTCGCTGGACGAAATAGCCAATAGATTTTAAATCAAGAATTTTCAAACACAGTTTTATTTATTTTATTTCTGTTACAATTTGCAATCCAAAAGGCATTGAATATCATGCAGCATTAACTTCAGAGTCGATTTTCAATAGGCATAACCAATTTAAATTACTCATTAATTTTAGGTAGTTTTTTAATACAAAGATAAAAATGTATATACAATATATATATTATATATATATATATATATATATATATATATATATATATATATATATATATATATATATATATATATATATATTATATATATACATGGTTTCAATAAACCTACGAAGTTCATTATATTGGAAAGAATCGTCTCTTTTCTCTTTTATTTTTATCTCGCCGTGAGGTTAGGCAACTTGCTCAGCACCAGAGCTGCCAAAAGATGTCATTAGTGAATTTCATACGTAATAGGACGTAATAAGGGTAAAATTAACTCCTCAAGAGTCAGGAGACTGTAATCCCCAAGTTTTAGATGATTATGATAAGTAGTCTCGGCTTACGATGAGATGAATTTAATGCGGACATTTATTTATTAATTGCACGAGTATACGTACTGCACTTTAAATAACATATCAGCTAGCAGGTTATTAACATGACACATGTCTTGTTTAATGGGCTATTAATTAACGAAAGCACTTGTCCTAGCGTGGCGATGATGCAGTACATCTGTGACAAGTACGCTACTGACGACTCCTTCTACCCCAAGGACCCGAAGCAGCGCGCCGTGGTGAACCATCGCTTGGTCTTCAACATCTCCACTTACTATCGCTTCATCATCGAGTACACCGTGAGTGGACAACAGCGAGGGGGTTGGGGTATAATCATTTTAAAACAAATATTAGTTACCATGGTTACTCGATATGTCTGCTGTAGACTTGTCTATGAAAATTTTTCGTAATTGTATTTTTTATTATCGTATACCATCCGCAACAAACGGACATTAAAAGAAGACTACTTCGATTACTTTGAAAATAATAAATAATCAAATTACGTTTTAGATTTTTATACTGCGACTTATGATCATCAATGTCTTACGATTGTTCCAGTTCGGCCCCGTGTTTGTGGGCTACGAGAGGACCGAGGAGCACAAGAAGAAGGCTGAGAAAGCTTTGTCGGTGCTTGAGACCATTTTGTCAAGACAGGGGACCAAGTTTGCGGCCGGAGGTATGACCAGAGTATCTTACTGTCACCACGAGATCTGATTCATTACTGGCAACTGTAAACAAATAAAATTATTGTTAAAATACCCGACTAAATTATGTAACATTATCACACACTCGCTACAAATAATTGTTTTATTGGATATATTGTTGCAACATCTGAGGAATATATTGTGGATCTAATAATTTACTTTTTGTTGAGTTGAAAAAATACAGTCTCGCCTAAACATAAATGTAAAATTAAAGTCTTTAATTACTTCAGTAAATTCGGGTTTCTGAGTAGTTCTGCAAATTAATATTTATTTGTGATGTAACAGACAACTCTGTACGTGTCCCCAGACAAGATGACCATCGCTGACTTCGGTCTGGTTGCCGCCACCCTGTGCCTCGAGGCCATTGACTACGACCTCAAGGGGTACCCGACCATCGCGCGCTGGTACGCGGACTTCAAGGCTGCGCGTCCCGACCTGTGGGCCATTGCAAAACCCGCTATGGAGGAGTTGCACGGCTTCTTCCTCAACCCCCCCGACCTCTCAGCGCTCAAGTAGACTTCGTCTCGCGAACGTACTTCACTGTGAGAACTAAGCCTTCTTGATTTGTACTGATTTATAATTTTCATAATATTTTGTTTCAATGTTTTGCTTGTATCATTAAAACTGAAAATCAAACTGATATATTTATATAAAATTTTCAACAAAATAAATGTTTATATATTTTGATTAAGATGTGGAATGGTAGTGGTATGCTTAAAAATATAATACACGGTAGCTCCAAGCGAATGGTTGTCTTTCATTTATAATCCCCAAAAATCTGATGAAATTTACAGAGGATAAAATAATACAATTTTGTGATCTTTAAAGCAGATAAAGTTAATAAGCCACCGTTCAATGTTGATTATTAAAATTAGTTTTTAATTATTAAAGAAGGTTTTATGACGAGGGTTCGTTATAAACTAGAGGTGTTTGAATCTTACCGGACTGTTTCCACTCGTCGATTATGCTGTAGTACGTCAAGGAACTTTTGAGCACTGAATTATAATGTTAATGTTTTTATTATTATTATATTATTATTATAATAATAATAAAAACATTAGTTAATGTTAATTAACATTATAATTTAGTGCTCAAGTTTCTCGACGTACTACAGCATAATCGACGAGTGGAAACAGTCCGGTAAGATTCAAACACCTCTAGTTTAATATTAATTAATTCATACTTCATTTAACTTAGCAGCTTAGGCCAATATAGTGACAATGTTAACTTAATGCTAAACTTTATATACAAAACTACTACACAAAGCATTATAAATATTAATTTGATATATTATAATTATTATTTCTCATAAATATATTAAATAGCAGTCTCCAAATATGAATAAGAAAAAAAGGTAATACAGTAAAGACTAATAATATTTGATTAAGTGGTCTTTTTATACATTTCAAATTAAGTTTACTTTTGATCTTTTCCACACAGCAGGATCTTAAATCAAATACAATCTTCGTCTGCATCAAAAATCTAAAAATAATCTTAAATAGAACACCATATTATAAAGATTTCACAAAAATTACAATATTGGTACATCACTACAAATAATGCAGTTTCAATATATTAATTAGCAGTTTGATCAAGTTTGTGTACATGATCTGATTTAAAAGACGGGTCTTTAAACCATGCAAGCAAGCTAAGGGGAGGTAGGAAGGTATGTAACTTCGACAGCTCTGCTGCTCTAAATCTGAGTCAGCTTTAGAAGGAGGAGGGGTGGAAGCTTGCCAAGAGCTGTAGTGGCCGCCGTCGACGTCGGACGCAGTGCGAGACGCGAGTCTGTTGAGACGAGATGGCATCCGACCCTCAAGACCCTCCCCCTGAGGCCGTTGGAGAACGTGATGACCACGGAGAAATAATGACAGAAGCCTTACGTCAAGAAGATGAGTTTATGGAGTACCTTATGTCATTCCCAGGAACAGAACCCAGACCTTCGGTACCAAGTGAACCAAGTAGTGACTCTCAACCTAAAGTGGGTTTAGATCATCTTGATAATTTATGTAAATTAATGGAACAATTAGGTGAATTACGTGAACAAAATTGTAAGTTACATAAACGTGTACAATATTTAGAAGATTTACGTGCATTACAAGATATGCATCGTCAATTAAAAGCAAGAGTTCAAAGACAAAGTTCTGAGAATTGTTTACGTGATGATACCATAACTACTGCTGCCAGTGCTGGAGTGGGGGTTAATGATTCTAAATTAGATTCAGAAGAATGTTTACTGGATGAATCAAAACAGAAATCAAGTTTACATAATACACAATCATTTCATTTAAGAGAAAGGAGTCGATCTGTTGGACCTGAAGAACTTCCTATACCTCCAAAGGCAAAGGTTTCTAAATGGACTCGAGTCAAAGAAGCATTCAGATGGGAAAAGGCACAACTGGAACCAGTTTCTCTCCCGAACGTCGGTCCTCAGTTACCCGAGGCCAAGTCCCAGGACAGTGGGATTGGTTTGGGTCAAGACCCGGCGAGGTCTGCCCTTCTGCAGGTCCCTGGTTGCAGAACAGTCGAGAGCGTCAGTCCTGCAGACTCGGTCCTCAGCTACTCCGCGCCAATGTCATCATCATCGTCGTCGGAAGACCTCATGGATATCGACCTCGACTTTGCCGCGCTGTCAGAAGCTACTGAATTCACGTCTGGTAAGTTTTTAGCGAAACTATTTATGTTTTAAACGTTTAACACATTGCCAGTGAATTATTTGTGTCCGAAGAAACAAATAAATCTTTTTAGTATATATTTATTAGTTAATTGATGGCTTTATAGTTTGTATAAACGAGAGAATAATATATTTATCGATATTTGGCACGTTTAAATTTTGCAGCCTGTTTGTATGCAACTGTTTTAGCTTTCTTTCAATGCTGGTTGCATAACAAGCAAAACAATAACACAACTTTGCCGGGGTGAATTAATTGTATCCTACCCATATTGTGAAAAATGTAATGTGAATTTTGATAATAAAACCCCTTTAAACTGAAACTGAAACAAATATACTATAAGTTACAGTGATAATAAAAAATTAAATTTGACATTTAATTAAAAAAAAAAATTAAATATTCAATAATTATAAATAGCAAGTTATTTGTTATCCGTTTTACTTTTTTACCTACCAATAAAGTCAATACCTTAATTTACAGTGAAAATAAATAACATCATTTCACAGCTGTTGATATTTATTTCGTTCCTTTGTTTATACTAAATACTAAACAACATTGAAAAATCAACAAACCTATTACAGAATTAGGATATGAACTAAATACACTTAATAACACAATTTTATAAATTTCTGCATGGGAGTTTGTGTTCATGTGATTGGTTTTGTACACTCTAGCTTGTGTGGGCCAGAAGGCTTGTGAGGAGGACACGTCAATGTGACGTGACACGTGTCAAGTGACGAGGGTATGCCTGGTATGACGAGTGACGGCGCGCCTGCTGGGTAGCCTGCAGCATACACTCACTGAGTTTTAGCTCTGTAGTAGCCAGCAAGGCTAATCTTAGACCGTGCGCTCCTCTGCCGCACGCTCTTTCACGTGCCTTCTCCTCCCAGCTCCCCCGTCACTTCCAATATAACGCTCATTCTAACGGCGGTGTTATCATCAAGGGAGAGCAACATGTTTATAGACATGCTCTTAGTAATATTGCTCTCAACTTATAGAACAGTTCATCACTACGTCATACACCTGCAAAAAGACTGCCCTTTTTGTGGGCTAGAACGCACTGACCAGAATATAAACACAATGCAATTTTTCTCTATTAATATAATGATATCTAGGTTAAAAACTTATGAGAAAAAGAAGCAGTGCAGCTCTTTATTATATTAAAACTTGGTTGAAAGAGTACACAGCATCAAAACAGCTCTAGACAAGATTTATTTTATGTGTAATATAATATATATATATATTTTTTTTCCTTCCTAAAATAAAGTTATTTTCATGCGCGAAAAATACGTTCCTGATACTTTTTAAGACATTTCAATGAAATAATTTGTAATGTGTAGTAATTATTATTGGAAAAAGCAGAATCATATGATTATATTGTAAATGTAGACAACATAATACAGTATAATTCAAAAATTTTATAAAATAATTAAAATTGCATAGTTTACGACCTTTTATTTTAACTAGGAAGTATACTAGATATAAAATGATATCTTCTCAATGGATTTCTGATGAAGATAGATTACATTCTTGGCACTCTTTATATTTATACAAATTGCATGCCGTTTCCAAAATCTGAGAAAAAGAGAATTTATTGTTACTGGCATGCATGTACAGTTAAAATTGTGGTTATTTTTCTTGCTTTGTCTTTCTCTCGTATTATTAAATTATATAATACATAATGTAATAGAGCGACAGAGCGTCTCACGAGTGCATTTTGATAATTTATTAAGTGATGCAATGTAAACTCATAAGAATTCCAGCCAGTATACACGATCAAACACAATTAATTAAAATCTATAGATTTACTTAAAAATTTAATACACAGAATTGTGAGCTTATAAGATAGTTGATATTATTTTTACTTGGCTACTGTATATAGTTCAAAGATTTAATATTGTAAAATAATTATTGACTTTATTAACAGTAAAAATCAAATTAAAATTAGATAAATTGTGAAGAAAACGCAGTAAATTACACAAATCTTTCATCATGAATCACTACCCATTCCTTTGTTTACTACTGTTACTATTTTTACCAAAACATTTGTTTTATAAATCTTATTTTTAATTCCATGAATTTCTTAACAAATGTTTGACCTCCCTCTGCACTAAAAATGTCTTAAACGATAATAATTTTTTAAATTATTACTACAACAAAAATAAATTAATTTTTTTACGACTTTATACTTAAATACAAATTTTACATCTGCAGCATCATATGGACCAAAATCTGATGGTAAAATGTCACTTTGGTTGACGTCAAGATGGCAGCTGGAGGAGGTTTAGTAAGCTTATTATACCCGCGAGATATTTTAGGAGCGTGTTGTTGTGTTTAGATCCATGATACAGTCCTACAAATAAAAAAATCCACACCAAATGAGTAGTTCACAGAGGTGTTTGGTCTTTCTATATTCAAAGTAGACTAATTTTTTTAATGTAATTATAAGAAATCCTGATTTTATTAAAAAATGTAGCCTTTGAATGACTAAAAAACCATTACTTCTGGTTAAATTTTATGTTTAATAGACTGTAGATAACGTTTAAAGTGCATACAACATTTGTTGCACCACCAACTTATTTAAAGCACAATATCTGTACTGTTGGTGTACGTTGACTAAATGGCATCAATGTTTACCATCATAGGCACGAAGCTTCTAAGTCTGGTACACTTTGCAAAGAAACACTTATGCTGTGTGGAAAAGAAACTCTTTACGACCACGCAAATCACAGGAAGCTCGACTTAGGCATTTCATCGCTTAGAATAAGTTTTTGTGATAGCTAAAAGTGTTTGAAAGTATATTTCAGTACTTGTTTTTTTCTATAATGTTTATTTTAAAGCTGATTGAAGTCTCCTCCTTGCTTTATTATAATAACAACAATAAATTTCTTTTTTAAAAGTTACTCATCACATAATGGTTCATTTTTAATGAGCTGAGGCATTAAATAATAGGAATGTAAATGTGTTAACATTTATTTGTCGTGTTGACTGCTTGAGTCAAAGTGTCTGCAATAGTATATTGTGATGGGTTGGTAGTTGACAGGAGCAGTGTAGTTTTTTAAATGCCTTTTTTGATTTTTTTGTCATATTTATTTTATTATTATATTAATTATTACACAACTAACATAATTTTTTGTATTTAAGTACATGGTTGACACAAATTTAAATATATTTATAAACAAAAGCGTGAATCTCAGTGTGAAAACTAAAGCAACAACATAATAAAATATTATTTTAACTCTTAGATTAATACGAATTTTCTGAATTTGCATGTATTTTCCTGAGAATAGACTTTACTGATAGCCCATCAGTCTTATCACTAATCTGAGTGAATGAAACGACTTGCTCTAAAAAAAAAAAAAGGCACGTTTGATTTATGTTTTTTTTTTCGAGTACTTTCTTACATTTTTATTTATTCTTATTTATTATTATTAAATAAAGAAAACAGACGTGTTCACTCTGATTTTTCTCACTTTTTAGATGAAAGTAAAAAAAAAGGCATAAAAATATATTTTTTAATTTAAGAACGGTGATAAATATATCCAAAATGTCCAAACTCCATTTTAACTTCAAGCTTACATTTTATAATGCAGTATGAGTAACACATTTTGTGTAACCCATGAAAAAATAAATAAAATTAAATATTCACTTATCTCATCCATGCAGTCAAGCCTATAGAAGTTACAAAAAAAGTGTCGCGGCTTGAAATATTGAAACTTGCAGGGAGCTATAATTACTTCGCTAGCTCCTTCTCACTATAACACAGGCCTCCGACCGCCTCGTGCCTCCTCGGCCTCTGCTGACGTGATATTTTCACAGAAAGCACGTGCGGCGGCCAATGTTTACACAGACCAGCAATCGAGCTGTCAAAACTCTTCTTTTTGTACGGTCATACCGCAGGCAGATAATAAAACACGTCCGCCGGACAGTCCAATTTGACAATCTTCCTTGACACGGGCCAGCTAATACATCTACTTGCCTCGCACAAATTTACGTACTGTTTACTTTACAAAATTTATTTTTACTCAAACTTAAAATGCTAATAATGAAACATCCCTTTATTGAGTTATTTAATTTCTCTATAGTGTGTTAGTAGGTTTATTACCGTTTTGTTTTGGCAAACAAATAAAATGGTATTTTTGACCCACTTAATTCGTATAAGAATGAATGAGCTATATTATAGCGTTAAAGAAATTTAACTATTTGTACTTTTCTCTTAATACCAAGATTCATTGACAAAATTCTACATAATGCTGGAATTTAATGTAAATGGAATCTGCAATTTTTGGGCAGTTATACTGACAATACTGACCAGAAAAGTATGAGCTAATTTGGTTTATTTTATAGCATAAACTAAAGCCATGGTAATAAGCAATATGTTATACAGTATATTATAAACTATACTAACAAAAAGTGTGTTCATTTGAAAATTGTTAAAAGCTCTCAATTTTGCTGAGCAGAAAGGAAAAAAAAAAGTCAGCAAATTTTCAATTATATGCAATCACACACACAAAAAATAGTTAACAATTTTTCATAAAAACGTGAACATTGTAGAGTGAAAAATAAAATTGATTTTCATAGATTCAATAAAAACTGTGTTGACTTTTCTATAATACACCATGTTATATTTAGACCATATTATACACAGTCTAGCACTAATATTTATAGGCAGCCGATGCTAGACATTGCCTTGACGTGTCGCTATCACTTGCAGGACCCATGCGGAGCGCCTCTGCGGCGGCAGACTCGAGCGGTGACCGTCCGCAAGTTGATCGCAGCAGACGTCAATCCTTGTCGCCGGGCCCTGATGACGAGGCGGCGCGACGTAGCAAGTCCCTCGAGAGTGGCGGGGCGGAGGACGGGTGCAAGCTGGACAAGAAGGCCAGCAAGACACCCTGGGGGAAGGTCAAGAACATCATCCAGACTCGTCGAGACAGTCTCAAGCGGCGTGGACCCCCACGACCTGGTTTTAGCGACGATGAGGCTGAGGAGGAGCTGCCCGTGACACGAGGTCAGAGATCACGTGAGCCGAGTGGAGACAAGCGGCCACCAATGCTCACCATCACGCTACCCTCCACCGAAGAGCTGCACCCACCTCCGCGACAGGTCAAGCCCCCTCAGTCACCCCAACCCGAGGAGAGGTTACCGCGGTCCTCCAGAGTCTCTGAACTACAGCTGGGAGCAAGACCAAAGGACAACTTCAGGAGACAGGTGTGAGAAACAACGGCGGACTATGCAAATTGGACTGCAATAGTCCTATAGTGCATGAATAATAACACGTACACTATTTACACAATATTAATTACGAGTAAATGCCAACGAAAATATCAAGTATAACAGAGTATTAATCTATTAATGGAGACAAGCATGATGATTGAAGGCGAGTTAAAGAGAGTTGTTTGACGTGTTTACGATGAAACAATCTCTCATAATATTGTTTACATAAATATTCGATGAAATATATTTATAGTTTGAATGGAAAGTAAAGTCGAACAATTGAAGCATTGAACTGCTAGGCGAATGTTTGATGGTTATACATTTTCTCAGCACCGCAGCACGTATACTGTACTGCAGTTCATAAAATGGTAGTTAAGAAATAGCTCATTTTGTGACTTTTGTGCAACCATCTATGCAGAGCAAGCATAACGTTGAAATAAAACAAGGCGCACATACATCGTAAAATTTAAATGGCAGAAAATTGCGCAGTCAATTCAGCAAGAAATTGCAATGTGTTCGGTTTGCAGTTCTTACGCTTTCCATAATTTTTGGACGTCTTTGACTTAATAATAAAATTCAAACCGTAATAAATTGTAGTTCTTATAAAGGAAACTAATACCTTATTAGAAGTATATTTATTATTTAGAAATTCCGGAAGTATGAAAATCAAACAATTATACACACATAATTTATAATTTAAATAAATGGGGCAATACGATTTTAACTTTTTATCGTTTATATGTTTAAAAAAAATTGTTTGAAAAAAAAATCTAATTTTGGATTTAAAAAATTTCAGAGCTCATTACCTCGTCCCAGTGCGTCTGCGCAGTTGAGTGGCAGCTCACCTCCCGCGCATCGGCGTCCGTCCAAATGGACCAAGGTGAAGAAGGCTTTCCTGACGTCACGCCGCGAAGACGAGCTTTCAAACCTCACCATTTCCATGCCGTGCAGTCCTCACAGCGGGGCGCCCGGTGCCGCGGCCTTCCAGTTCGAGCAAACGAGCCTGAGCCAGACACACGCCGAAATACAGAAGAATTACGAGGAGCTCCAGAGCAGACTTAGCCAGGAGTTCCACAAGAAACTGGGAGAGTGGGAGAGACGGAAGAGCAATGTGGGACCGGTACCAACAACTTCGGGAGCACCAGGGGAGGAGGAGCAACTGTCAGCTGATTTCCGTAAGAAACTTCATGAATGGGAGAAAATTAAGTCTGGTGCCAAGGAAGAAGAAGTTCAGCCACCACCCCCTCCTCCCCCTCCCATGCCCCCTCCACCCCCAGTTCACTATCATCTGTCTCCACAGTTTCGTAAGAGACTTCTTGAATGGCAAATACGACGTGCAGTATCTGGTAAAGCAGGCCCTCATGAGGAACATGAATTACATAGAGAATTACCTGAAGATTTTGCAAGGAAATTACAACAATGGGAAAGAATTAAAGCTGGTAAAACAAGCCCAAGACTTACACGAAAAGATTCAAGAAATGAGCAACAAAAAGAGGCAGCTGGATCTAATATTGCTAGTCCACATGATAAAAATAAAATAGCACATAAAGAAAAACAATTACAATGGCTTGAAAAAGAATTAAATAAAGTTGAGAGAGAGAAAAGAAGATTGGAACGTGAGAGGGAGAAATTCTTGGAGCGGGAAGCTAGGTAAAAAAAAAAAAATTAAATTTAAATGCATGTCCATTTTCTTACGGTTTAACTCTCTAGAAATTTGCACGTAAATATATGAATATTCTAAAAGTTATCTTAAATGCTGGAAGTTGAACACTTAATTGAGTGAATATTATAATACATTTCTCTCCATTTTTATTCCAGGTTAGAGCGAATGCGGCGTGCTATGAAGTCTCCTGACTCGAGTGGAGAGCAGGAGGTTTTGATCCAGACCTCGACCGGCTTCTTCCGTTTCCACGGCATCTCCGAGCAGTTTACCAAGCGACTGTACGAGTGGGAGCAGCAGCGCGGTATCGCCCCCGAGGCCTCCACGTTCGCGCTGCTTGACCCTAAGTTCCGGCCAGAGGGTGGCGAGGAGGGTTCGACTGGGGATGGAGCACTGGGGAGTCCACTGCCAGGTACCCTGGTGCGTTGCAAGTCGGTGGGCAGCGTGGCCGAGATGGCAGGGGCGCCGGCTACAATCGGGGCGGATCTTGTCCAGAGCCAGCCGTC
This sequence comes from Siphlonurus alternatus, assembly GCA_949825025.1. Lineage (NCBI taxonomy): Eukaryota > Metazoa > Arthropoda > Insecta > Ephemeroptera > Siphlonuridae > Siphlonurus > Siphlonurus alternatus. The sequence continues at coordinate 19,570,481 of OX463781.1, forward strand.
CAGCCTCTCGCTTAACGACGTCGAGGCCCTCGAGGCAGAGCTCGAAGGTAAAAGCAACACAATTGCTATCGGATGTGTTTCACATCAGAACCTCAGCTGTCTACGTTATTATAAATAATACAGCGAAATTTATTTATAAAATCAGAAGCTAAAACCTTACTGCCCAAAAAGATAATCGAGAAATGTGACTTCTTCAGACGCAATATCTTTGCCACTATTGGACAAGTAGCATCAATTTTTTTTATTGGCTCAATCGAAAGAGGGAGGTCGAAAAATACACCTGTGAATTTTATAAGATTTTTATTCATACTGCATCATGCCTAAAATAGAGATTTTAAGAGGTCAAGTGACCTGGAGGCGGCGCCCGTGACGCCTGTGACTTCATTGAACTGTCCGGTCAAACAAACGATCGTCTATATAACACTTCTTGTCAACAATAAATTAATTGTTGCTTGTTTCCATAGCAACGTGGTTGTTTAGAAGCGTTATAAAGTCGATCGTTTGTTTGACCGGACAGTTCAATGACGTCACAGGCGTCACGGGCGCCGCCTCCAGGTCACTTGACCTCTTAACATCTCTATTTTAGGCATGATGCAGTACGAATAAAAATCTTATAAAATTCACAGGTGTATTTTTCGACCTCCTCTTTCGATTGAGCCAATAAAAAAAATTGATGCTACTTGTCCATTCCACTGATTTATATAATTTTATTTCATCACTTTAATGTCATAGCCATAATACTATAAACATACTAGCAAAGTAAGTATTTAGAATTATTAGAATAATATATTATATCATATGCATATTTAAGTATACATTGTCATATTGGACCCAATTCACGAACGAAGAAGATATATCTAGTTTTTTTTTTTAGTTCCGCGGTTTACAAGCTTCATTCAGATGATTCAATGGCACTAACCGCGTCTATGTAGTGAGAAGGTTGGATTTTTTATAATTTTCTTTGTAAATTGCGGTCATTATATTTAACGTGCACAGTCTGTCCTCTTCAGCAGAATTCAAATGAAAGAAATCATCAGACGAGGCCCCTTTAAAGTAGGCAACTGTTTGAGCAGCTGCACCGAGCGGTAGAGGAATGTTCAGGCGCCGCTATTAATAATGTCAGTTCCCAGCATTGTCGTTATATCATTGGCACTGCGCCGCTTAGACTATGACTAATAAGCTAATAAGACATTCCTTTGGCTTTGCTGGGTGACTTTTAATTCACGCTTGCTTATTAATGACAATTATAGAGCTATTTTTATAAGTTCAAACATTGAAGGATAATGAGAAATAATTTATGTTTAAATATAAATTTCACAGTCATTTGAGCAATGTCACACAGTTTTCTTTTGGCAACTAACTGTTCCTTTTATAAAAAATCAATATGAGTTTAATGATATTTATTATTACAATATAGATTGCAGACTTTTAAAAATTACGTTTACATTATTGGTCTAAATATTTGAATTATAAGTCATTGTCAGAAAACGATAATACTGGAAATTTTCGTGCTTTGTGCCACCAGAAACTCGTGTCGCGTCGGAGCCTCGTCTGCGCACGGACAGCCACTCTCGGCCTCGTGCGGACAGCCGCTCGGTGCCTCGCTCACGCTCAAATAGCCGTTCTGCGCCACGTGGCCGTCTCCCACCCACCCTGCCCCCAGCCCCCATCCTTCTGCCACCTCCACTACACGAGAGCGGGGAGAGCCCGGGGGCCGTGATCGTGGACGTGGAGGACGAAGTAGAGGAAACGGCGCCGCTGGTGCTCATTCCAGTGGTGCACTCGGAGACTCCCGTGTGGAGCTACGCCACGTCAGAGGTCACCAGCCTCTCACAAGTGACCTCAAGGTCAGTAAAGAGAGGAGGAAACATGAGATTTAACTTGCTTACAATTTTCCATTTACTGAGAAAATACACGACTTTTGTTTTACAATATTACGTAAAATATCACTTGGTCATCAGTTGCTCTTCTCGTTTTCCCTTCATTTTCAACATTAATTTATTAAATTATTACTTTTGGTGCTCAAATTATTCGAGTTTCAAAAATATTTACTATAAAAATTGTAAAAAAATTTTCAGTGATAAATTCAGTGAAAAAATTTCAGTTTCAGTGATAAATTTTGTAAGAATAATACAACACAGTAAGAAATTAAATACCAATATATAAATAAACAAACTTGCTTAATAAATTATATTTAATTGTAAAATTAAAACTGCATGGATTCTTTGATTACTTATAACAAACTTGTACAGTACAAAAGGTATGAACTACATAATAACACTGCAAGAGTTTTCATTCTGATGCTACTGAGCCAATAAGTTCGTTCCACCCCACGTAACCTTCCTCTTGTCCCTCTCTGATCTGACCCCGCGACGTTGCAGCAGTGAAGGTCGTCATCGACCGGTCAAGAGGGGCGACTCTGTGCGCAGTTACCAGCTGCTCGAGGAGAACATGCAACTACTGGGGGAGCTCAAGGAGAAGGAGACCATCTGCAGGTCGGTCCCTCACTTTTCAAGTCGTCTATGTAGGTTTTTAGCATTACCAAGGAATTTTTGGTCCTGAGGGTGAGGGGGGGGGGGAAGGTTCAAATGACCTACTATTTAAATCTCTATACAGGAACTTAAAAAAATATATATTTTTTTACAGAAATACATTGCTGGTTGGCTAACTGACTGTAAGCCTATATTACACGTTACAATTTTTCTGATAATTGTATACAATTTTTCCTTGCAAGAAAATTTCCTCTCCATACAAACAAATGGAGATTAAGTTTTCTTGTAAGGAAAAATTGTATACAATAATTAGAAAAATTGTATCGTGTAATATAGGCTTTAAGGTCTACAAATTTTTTCACATTTCTTAAATTTGTTAAAAAGTATCCAGAAAAATTTAGAACGAATAATACTGTACACTCATATAATACAAGAAGAGCAAATGATATACATAGAAATAGTGCATGTCTCTCTCTCTTGCTAATAGGAGTCCATATAATAGTGCTACCCTACTCTTTAATAAACTACCTGACAGCTTAAAAAAATTAGATTATAAACAATTTAAAAAAAACTTGCTTGCATTTTTAAATAATAAAAACTATTATGATGTAAAGGAATTTCTCAGCATAAAAAAAACTTAATTATAAATTGTATTGTATATTGTCTTTAACTGTATTAAATTTTTTTTTTTATGTAATTGTATTATTGTGTATTTGTTTGACTTGTTCTAAACATACATGTATGTCACAGAACTTAATAAAAAATAAAAAATCAAGCAGTCTTTCACACTTTTTTCTCGCTTTAAAAGAATCATGATTTGTTTCGTCCCCCCGCCCCCGCGCCCCCTTTTTGGTAATGCTAGGGTTAAAAAAATCCCCAGCTATACTTAAAATAAATATAAATAAATATTCTCTTAGCAAAAGTGTCATTACCACGTTAAAAAACAAATATAATTAGATTTTCTAAACGTTAAACAATCACTTTATCACCTTCTATCAGCTTAATTATGTATGTTAACGATACAAAATCAATGCAAAATTTGTCCTGTAGGCAACTGGAGGCTGAGATGGAGCAGTTGGAGAGGAAACTTCAGGACGTGGCAGCCACACAGAGCAGACAGTTAGGTAAGTCTTCGATACTTCATTATAATATTGAGTTCAACTACTAATTATTTCCGCGTATGTAGAGCGTCTCAAGATAGAAGAAACAGACAGGACGGAGGACGACAACGATGGTGAGCTTTCTGGAGGGGTGGCTAGCGATGTCAATTAACACACAGTTTTACCTTCTCATCTGCAGGAGTTATTGTTTTTAATAATAAGTTTCAATGGCTTCATTATAAGCGTTCCTTACTGTTAATAATTTATGCGATGTGATTTACAATCTATATACAAGTCATTATAATTATCTTGTATGTATAAACTATAAATTTAATAGCAGAGATATCTAAAAATCTCAACTAAATAATAGAAACCAAGATTTGTATGAGAAAAAACTGTAAGTAGGTGGAGTTCATCACTTCACCGTCTGTTCGTAAATCCTGCCACATTCGGTACTTGATCGACCTTATGTTCAAGTACAGAAGCTCGATTGGGTGTAGAAAGTGTACATCAGGCAGGGTTTCCGAACAGATCTATGGAATAAAATAAATATATATTTCAGTGGAAGATTTAAAGAATTTAAGGAGATCGAGTGTTAGGGTGTTGACACGAATGTCAGAAATTCAGGCTAATCAGGGCAAGCTCAATAGGTCAGGACAAGGTCAGGGTAAGGTCAGAGGGTCAGGGCAAGGTCACATGTGACAGTGCGTGGTGCCCACAGAGCAGCAGGCCACGTCGGCGCTGAGCGAGGAACGGGTGTCGCGGCTGAGGCGCAGTGTGGTGGAGCTGGGGGCCAGGAGGGAGCGGCTGCAGCGCCAGGGTCAAGCCTTGCAGGTGAGGAACGCCTGTTGGTCCTTGTAAAGCAATACTATCACAACGTCCTTGGCCTAATTCCCTGAAGTCGTAAGAGCTGAAAATTAGTCCGATGACTTTAGTAAATTAGGCCCAAGATTTAAAAGGCCTGGCCAGCGACCTTCTGAAACACTATTACGTCTGAATGTTCCATACGTCATTGAACCCGCAACCTATACAGGCATGTAAGAAAAGGTTAGTTCGATCAATTTCACTCAATATAATTATTTTATCATCGTAGAAGTCTATAGTATTATAAATATGTTAATGTAGTATATAAAGGCGCATATCCATTGGTTATATATATATATATATATATATATATATATATATATATATATATATATATATATATATATATATATATATATATATTATATATATATAGCAGAAACTAACATTGAGCATAATTATGATTTTTCATCCTACAAATAGTAAAAAATGAACCTATATTTATTCATTATTCGTGCAGAACAAAATTTTTATATATTTCAATACATTCACGAATGAAAACGTCTTTGAAGTAATTGAATTTTAATGAAACGTATATACACTTACCGTTTTAAGATTCTGCTGGTGGAACATCAAGAGATGAAATTCTCAGCAAGGCGTCAAATATGCACTGGATCACATCACACTAACAACGAGTTTTAATATTTTGAAGCGACGAGGAACACTGTAATACTGTTTCGAAGAAAGCCAGCAAGCAAATGACGGAGTTGCTTCCTTTCGATAATATAAAAGCATGCATGGTATCCGATGAATCATCATGAGTGATATCTACCGTACTATTATGTCGATATGCTGCATACTTGACCTTTAGAACGTGAACGTCTTGACATTCTAACGTCATAAATACGTGTAATAATTGTGATAAGATCTACTGTCAAATATCATAACCTTGCAATTGCAGTGTTATCCCTGCGTGTAGAAAAAGTTGCATAACCACAAGGCGTAAGAGTCTTCAAAATGATACTCATGTGCGGCATTATCCAGCGGGAGAATCAAGATGGCGCGCCAGAGTGAGCAACGCCGACGTGACTCTCCGCTCAAATTGTCTGTCCTCTCCTGGTAACTATCCCTATCCTATTCTATATATTAATCGTCTTGATTTCTATACTCCTATCCCCAGTCAATTTGATTCATAATCATCATCTCGCCTCACCGCATCCACATAATCCTACTTTGACCCTGCTCTTCGGTCGGCCCACAGGAGTCGACACGTTGAGAATCTTTCAAATTCCTGCCATTCCTTGCATGTTGTCGCCTGCATCATCAACCTACATTATTGCACCCCACACCACACCGTCAACCCAATGTCCTAAAATCCAACCAATTCCTTGTGTGGTTTTGGTTCACCCACGGTAACACGTGGTGGGCATATAGGTACCACTTCCATCATCACCTTGTATCCCACATTCCATAATCATCCTATCCATTGTTCGTCCATTATCCTTTACAAGACCCTGCAAAAAACAGTTCAACTATACAATTGATCCAAGTTACTCAGTACGTGGAGCCGTTTAGGCTCCTTCCAACAATTGTAAGAAGAAGAAGAAGGCATTATCCAGCAGTACAATAATTTATCATGTACTGTATTTTGCTGCAAATGTTTGCAAATGTCCTAACAGGATTGAACTCTTATGAAATATTATTTATTATATTTTTAAAATATATAGTAACATCACGTTAGTAAAATAAATATTAAATATGGGAATGTGCAATGTCACTGTAAAGCATTGAGTGTTTTACTATTTTTATTCCACTTCTTTGTCTGTTAAAATGTATTTTTCATGAAACTTTTTGAATTTCAACATCCAACAAAACTTTTACAAGTATATAAATCCAAATATCTAAGAGCAGTTTGACTAGTTTGAGCAACAAGTTAAAGTTAGCCCTTTAAATTTTAAATTATATTTTATAGAACTCCAGACAATATTAAAGTAATGTTTTAACATGTGTGTGTATTTTTCCAAATTGTATGTTTGTCTAATTTCTAATTAGAAAGGAATGAACGTAATTAACAGAACTAATCAATGTTATATGGTATTTATAGAAGACTAAATTTATAAATAAATTGTTTAGAAATTCTATTCATTAATTATTATGTAACGAATTTAGTTAATAGGTTTTTGCATTCATCAATAGTGTCTTTGTTTGATTGTCAAAACGTAAAGAGACGACTCCTGTTCTTGTTTCCCGCTTGACTTCTCGTCTGCCATCACTCATCAGCTGAGAAGCAAAAACATTGACATAATTTTTTTGCTCTGAACAACAACAAATCGTCATAAGTCAGTTCCGGCTGGCATCTTCTCGCGAAGTGAGTGGCGGCAGGCGAGGAGGGGGCGGGGTTTTGCTATTTTGGTGCAACTCGGTCGGTGCCCCCCCGTCTATCTCGGGCAAGTGGAAGACTCCTCACCCACGTATATTGGCAATCTCTCCAGGTGCCTCGTCTTTCAGGTGTGCCTTGCCAAGAACGTGGGAGCTCGTTTCAGCTTCAATCACTACCAAATTATACTCAATTGGGCCACTTTAACTTATTTATGTGTTAATTATATATTTTAAACCTATAGTATTTTAATTTAAATATACTTTTTAGCAATTCAAGAACTCTTAAGAACTATAATAATAATAACAATTATTGATGCTCTTTATTATAATTAATTCACCCACATCAGTGGATAGCTAGAAACACACTAAAATATTAGCACACCAAAATTAAACTACACACCATGTAATATGATATTAGTTTTTTGTTGGTGGTGCTGAATGTTTCTCCTCGTCTACACAGGACTCGTTCGCCCAGGCGTGGCAGCAGCAGGCGGCCCTGGCGCAGAGTCTGGTGGGACGCATGCGGCTGCTGAGGCGCGGGGTGGCGGAGGAGTCCCCGGACCCCCACCGCGTCCTCGGAGGTCCGGCCTGGCGAGACGCTGTCTTCCCAGCTGCTGCCTCCGTACAGGAAGCAGGGACTCCATGTCAGGACCCTGTGGCCAGGGTCGAGCATCTTTCTACGCAGCTCCTCATGCTGGTGAGCAATTAAAGTAACTAAACAGACGTTTTTGACATGCGTACAGTACATGCAGAATTAATTAACATTGTAGACATATATCGCTTTAATTACATACATTGAAGAAAAAATCAATTTAATACAATTTCTTTTCTCAATGAAAACCTTGCTGGTTGAAGGTATACGTATTTTTCTAATTTTGTGTCTTGCATTTTCATTTATATGAATTGTTGAGTATATTTTTATTTCGCAGGTGAAAAAAAAGGGGGGGGGGAAATGGTGCTTGAAAATTTAAAGTTACAATGCCATACTGACCCTAACTAATAATTAATAATATTTTAAAGTCTTAATTTGTAGTGAATAAAAATAAGCATCAATATATGGAGTAATATAAATATGCACTTTCGATCACAGTTGAATTTCGATTTAGTGTTGCATTATTTGGTCAAGTTCATTGTAAAAAACATAAAAAATGTTGATCATGCATAATTAAGGTACTACATTCTCATCCCCCACCTCCCACATACAAAAAAAACAAACAAACAACGAAATACACTAAAAATCTCGAAGTCTTCAATAAAAAAAATCAAAGCAATAAAAAAATGTAGACCCTTCTACCGCTGTTTATGTACCATATATATGGAGTTCGATATTTACACCGCAGGTAGCAGCAACATGCAATTTAAGAAAGGTAACATTTTTATTGCTTCTCAATAGGTTGCGCTACCAGTACCTTTTTTTATTCAGGAACGTTCAGGAAAAATGTCAGAAAAGTGTACCAAAATTTTAAAAATTTGAATTGATATTCTGAGAGTATCGACAGTACATTAAACATTAATACATTTAACTTCAAGCTCGAATTGAATTATAAAACCAAAAATTTATAACAATAAAATTATTAAATGGACTGTTCAGCATATCGCAACTGCAGATTGAGTATTTTTAACGTTGCATGCAGTGCAACAGTTTAAAGTATATATAGTATATAACTCTATATAAAAATGGTTTTGTGTATTTTTTTTAAAATAAAAGTACGGGAGTTTAAGAACACTTTCACTTTTTTGTCATTTTTCCTCCTGAAATTCTTCGTTTTTCAGTGTTTCAGCAAAAATTTCCATGTTTTTTTTATAAAAATAAATTGGCAAATTGTCTTGTGACGTGGCGCTCTCTGTGGCAGGCGGAGAAACTGGAGCAGGCACTGAGCTTGAGGACGCGGGAAATTCAAAACCTGCGGTGTGAGCTACTGAGGGGGACAACAGGAGGCGCCGCGGGACTGTGGCCCCCACCAGGGGTGGATGGGCACTTATCCGCGTCCCTCAACTCTCTGCAGGTATATTATATCATGCATCCTTTATATATATGCAGTTATTTATTTTATATATTAAACATTAAATAAAATACAATTCTGCATAAAGGTCATATAAATTAAATATGTTACTTATTTTAGCTGTCAATTATTGTTTTTTTTTTAATAATGAGTAAATTAATATTTAAAGAGTAATGAAAAGACCACATAAAACGTCCTTCCATGCCAGACGTAAGTAAGTAATGGTAAGTAATGGTGAGATTGGTGAGTCCAAAGAACTTATTTCGAGAATTCCATCCCCGATGATGGTGTTTTTATGCAGTTATTTATTATGTAAGTTATTTAAATGGACGTATATGCCATCTTGTGAACTGCAGATTTTCAAACTAGAAACAGACATGAATCTGTCCTTCGGTCTTTGGGTCTTTGGTCCATATTTTGTTTTAAATTCCTCCTTGGTACTTTCAAGAGCTGTTTTTGTTATCGCAGACTACCGACCGAGCGTCTCGCATGCCGCTGCTGCCCCGGCAAAGTTCCGAGGAGCTGGCGGAGCTGCCGCTGCTGCTGACCAGCAAGGTGCTCGAGCTGAAGCGGGGGCTCGGGGACCTGTGCGCCGCCGCCGCCAGGGGTGAGGACCTTGCAAGGATCTGCATGGAAACAGTCACATTAATTGAGTATTTCTCAGAGAAATAGCTAAATGAGAGACTTTAAGATTTGCTCGTATTTAATTTTGAATGTTTCAAAATATGCATTTTTCCCATTTTATTTATTTATTAAAGAAAACTGGTGCGCTGTTAAATAATTAAACCGGTGAAAAAGAATATTCTTACATAATTCAATTATGTTAACTTTTTTGTTTAAAAGAAAATATAATGTACTCAATTTTTTTTTTTTTTAAAAATAATAATACAATGTTTACACAAGTTTAGATTGAGTGGTTATAATTGAACGTTATAAAATATATATGTGTCAACTTTTAAGTTTCGTTGTTATTTTAATCCTGCTTTTTTTTTTTTTTTTTTTTTTTTTCAGACGCTGAAAACAATCCTGAAGGAGTACAGGTCAGGCACGAGCAGAATATAGACTTCAAAATTGAAGAACAGACTGAGGTAACTTTAGAATTTTGAATATCACTTCATATTGAGTGTAAAATTAAGTTTAAATAATTATAGTTTATACTGATTGTTTAATATACTAACTTGTTTTGAAAACACTATTAATAAATTACACTAATAATTAACCCTTAACTAATAGTACTAATGCAAAATCCCTCTCATTATATAATAAATAAAAAATGGGAGGTTATTTTAATAAAAATTGCCAAATTACTGCTAAAGCCCCTTCAATTTTGTTCAACACTAGAATTAGTTAATTGTTTTTCTATATAGTATATACTTTTATTCGTAACGTTTATCTTTCTCCGACTTGCAGGATATTGCTGCTGGAGAGACGGACACGCCCACCGCGACGTTCGTGTTACGTGTTGGAGGACGTAAGCGTGGCCCCAGCGAGGTCACCTCGGCGACCCTTCTGCCCCAGATCGAGCCTGAGGTGTGCTCGTCACCAGTGACGTCAGTAACCATCTGTCCAGCATTTTGGAAGCGCGTGCCCGTGGTGGAGAACGACCAAGGTCGACGTTCACCGGACGACACGAGCTTCTGTTCTGCGCTCTCGTCCAGCGAGTCGGAGCGCGAGGAAGAAGAGGAGGAGTCGGACACGAACGAACGTCGTCAAGTCAAGGAACACATCGTGAGGTCGCGTACTACAGGAAGTATTTTGAAAGAAAAAGATGAAACAAGTTACTTAGAATCAAATTCAACAAAAAGTGATTCAAGTCAAAATCTAAGAAGATGTAGTCTGAGAAGAAGTAAACATATATCTGAAGAAAATCGTGAGATATGGAGGCAGCATCAATACGTCACAACTGTATCTGCAACAGCCACCACAGCTGAAGCAAAAAAGTTAAAAACCCGCAGAGTATCTGATACACATGTTGCTTATAAAAGTCAAGAAGGTGGTAGGAAAAAATCTAATACAGAACCATCATCTCCTATAAATGTATTTGTACCTACTACACGTAAAATATTTTCACCAATACAAGGTAAAACTGAATCTATAATTGGTTATGTTGTAAGTGATAGTTCAGGAAATATTCCTGAAAAAATTGCTGAAATTCCTGTAATTACTCCATGGAGAAGACGGGGAAGTACTGAATCTGAGAATTTTAAACCAGTTGAGACAGTTGTACCGTGGAGACGAACCAGGGACTCGCAGTCTGCATCTCCTGCTCTGCCCAGGAAAATTTTAGCAGGAAGTTTCTCCCCAGAGAGTTCTCCCAGAGCTCGAAGGGTCTTAAACGAGGCTGGTAAAAATGATTGGCCATCATCTCCACTTCCTCCACCCTTCCCTCGTTCTCCAACACCAAATCGTCGCGCAGAATTAAAACAAACCAAAGAGGCAGCTCCCAGTATTAAATTAATGATTGCCAAATACAACCAGAAGTTAGCCGAACTACCGAGTCCGGAGATTCGGTCACCGACTTGCTCCCCCGCATGGCGTTCTCCGGTTGCAGAAAGACGGGACACGAGCGGAATGGTCCGTGTCCAAATGGAAAAATACCAAGAGGAAGTCAAGCGAGCATTACAACAAGGGTTGTCATCCACTAGATGGCCTGTGGGTAGTGCAGTACAAAAATCTGCAAGTGCTGGTGCCATACGTTGTCCAAGTACCACAAAAATACAACAAACAAAACCACCACCACTTTTAAAATCATCAAGTGCAGGAGCTATTAAAAGTCCGTTACTTCCAATTAAAAAAATTGAAAAGAATTTAAACTCTGATTTAAAAATAACATCAAGTGATAAATTAATATTTGACACGCCTCCTTCACCTTTAGATCAGTCAATTGATTTTACAATTCAAACGTACCGTAAGAATCCCGCCTCTCCCAGACTACATTCATCAAGGACCCCTCACAGTCCGTGTTTGAGAGCACTTAAACTTAAACGAGCCAAGGAGGAGTTTCTTTCTCGCGGTCCCGGAGGATTAAGTACCACTGAGGCGGGTTGTCGGCTAAGTCAAGCAAGTGCCGGTAGCGGATCAAGTTTTGAAGATCTTCTGGTGAACAATGAAGGAATCGTGAAGTCAGCAAGTGCTGGAATGATCCACGTCCAAGCTTCTGTTTATAAACGATTAGCTGAACCACAAAAACAAGATTTGCAGAGTAAAAGTACTGTTGATATGAAACCTGAATCAAAATCTAAATTTGGATTATCAGGATTAGCATCTAAATTTCGTAAAGTGAGATTACGTAAGAAAGAGAGATTGAATACAGTTTCATTATTATGTCGTCAATCGTTGCTTGTCGATTTACATGACCCGCGGCCAAATCAATCAAACGCTTCAGTTTGTCAATCAACGACTACCTTAGGACCTTCCACTTCATCTCTTGGGGGTGGCAAGGAGAGCATCAGCTGTCCTAGCTCTCCGGTCTTGGGACACAAGTCAACGTGGGCCAAGAGAAATATCAACAAGCCCAAATAAAGAACTCTCGAAATTTATGAAATTAACTACGAATTAACTTTTACTAACAAGTTTCCATAAAATTACCAAAATAAATTTATTATTGACATCAATGAGCATCACTTTTCTATTGTGTTCAGTTTTTATTGTGCAAATGATAAAATGAAAATTTATGTATCAAAATTTAATTACTTATAATATTTTAATTATGTTGGTGTAATTGTTATTTTGATTATATTCTAAAAATAGATGTTTAACTATAATAAATTGAGTTTTATTTTCATTAATAGTAAAGTTAAATATAAGGAGTCCGTATGTTGTACACTGAAACGATTAATAAGCATCAGCAGCTTATCTCGCCTTGAGGTTAGGCAACTTGTTTGGCATTCAAATGAAATTGTTACATCAAGGGCGTGGTGAAGTCTCCAATCCAACCGTGATGTTTATCACTCAACTCATTAGGTTTGTTGTTTCAAAATACACAATCAATAAATAGACAAAAGCAGCTAGATGAACCTTATATATACAGGGAACATTATTTATGTAATGATTGGTTATTTAATCATTGACAAGAAGTATTTACGAAGATACCCATTCTGATCAAGTTACTATAGCTTTACGATGAGAGACAAGGTGCACGTGCAAATTTTTAAATACAATTAACTTATAATTACCCTGGAAACCAGTGCCATTCAACTGTTCGCTATCTATGAAAATCAGATTATAAATTCAACTTTAGTAACTATCACTACGTTGACATGTAGATGTTTAATACGTATCCGTTGACGACGGATAATATTATTCTTATGAAGCGTCGTCAACGGATCAGTATTAAGCTATTAAACACTATTATGTAAACTTAGTGTATTATACATTATTATAAGCTCGTTTGATACCCGGGAAATCAGTTATTGTTGCCATGGATTAGGAGCAAAATATCAATCGTATTCATGAGCTGCATTCAAAATTAAGTATAAAAATATAATATAATACTGGAGATGATTGGAAAAATTTATGTATTTTTTTAGATTCTCATTTTTCTTTCATGTAATAGTATTTTCTACCTTCTAATAAATTTTGAAACTATTATGTGCAAGTCAAAATTATACACTTGCATTAACAAAAATACAATATTGCAAGCCTCTAAAAAGCTTACAGTAATCTTTTACATCATTAGATCTAATGTATGATATTTTTTATCGTTGTAATCGTAATAATACATTTTGTATACAATGTATATAATATAATTATAGAATGGCAATTTTAACATTGATGAGTAATGATTAATTTTTTTATGAATGATAACAAAAACTCATGGTTTCGTCAACACACAATAGAGCACTCAATAACAACCACTCATCTGATGTTTCGACGTTCATTAGCACCTTTGCTGATTGATCAGATTAAAGTTAATAAGTAACTAAGCCAACAATGCAAAACGTCAATATTTTTGTCCTAATGAGTATTGTAAAATTGCATTAAAAAGTTGAAATTAAATTATAGGTCCTATCGAATCGTTCTGAGAATATGTTTTAAACATATAATTTTGAAGAAGATCTAAGTTTGAATAGAACACTTTTTTTTAATAGATCGTAGCATACTTTCTATTGAGGCAAAGGGCAGGAATAACTGTGATGATAATATTTTTACTGTGCATGGTATAAATCTGAAGAGAGCCGCAGACTTAAAAAAATATAAAATATATTACACGTAAATACGCGTGTAATAGTGAAACTGATTTTCATAAATAGCTTAATTACAATTAAATAACAATAATATTAAAAATATTACAATTATAATATTAAATTTGTATAGATTCGGAATTTATTCAGAAGTGGATAGAGAGTGCAAAGTTATGTTACTGATTTTTTTTTTCAGATTTTTTTTAGAAAAGTTTTGCCGAGGTCAGGTTTGAACCCACGCCCCTTTTAGGTCCTATCCTTTTAAAAGAAATGACGCCCCTTGACGCCTTTCTCTGTATAATATACTTTCCATAACTTTTTAAAAATAGTTCCCTGGCTCTACAAAATCTGAAAAAATCAGAGTAGCATAATTTCGCACCCTCTATATCCATTTCTGAAATAAAAAATTTTGAGGTCGATTCTCCATTATGTAATTCCTACTAAAATAACACCACGTCCTGCCACGTGCCTCGTCACGTGTTCGTTAGTGATGTCCCTCATCACAAAGTCAATATTGATGGAGCTGCGATCTGATCGAGGCCAGCCAACTGACGTGCAAGAATAACAAAGTACCCATCATTTTTTTTTTTCTACTCAAGCAGGGAATATTACAAATAGGATTAATTTGTTTGGCTGGCCGCAACCCTCTTCAAGTTTTCAATACAAAGAGAAATTAATTATTAAAAATTTTGTAGTTACCAAAATGCTAGTAAAAACATAAAAGAAGAAAAAAATGATTATTTTAACTGTAGTTGAAGGTAGGTGTGAAAATAGGCGTAAACATAAAATTGGAAATATTCAATCACAATATTTTAAATTTGACGTTGATTTAACATTTAATAATAGCATATAAGTTATAAAGGTTTAATAAATTATTTCCGCTAAACTACTGGTACGTAATTAGCCGTAAATATTATGCTACTTAAGAAATATAATATAATCTTGATGATGAATAAAAAAAAAAAAGTAATAAACCAATGGTGGTGAAGAGAATGAAATTTAAATCATGCTTTGTATAACATTCTAAGTCAATTATTTAATTCTTTCATGTTTGTTTAATCAAATTTTTATAACATTAAAAGGAATATTTCTCTTCTTTGTTATCATGTAATGAGGGTTTAGACGATTAGAAATTCGTTAGTGTCTCAGGCTTTCTATATTTTTTAGGATGGGTCTATAACCTAATATACAAGCGGCAGCTCTAGTTTATAACTTATAACCTAAAATCAGAAGTGAACAGTCACGGCATCTATAACTTTGTATTTTCAGAATTTAATTAAAATTCAATTAGGTCATCTGTATTTTTTTTATAAAGATTTTATTATTTTTTTTTAATGCGTTCTTTTCCTTCATATTTTTTATATAGTTTTAAAAGAGTTTGAGGGGTCGGAAATCCTTTCATTGCAAAAGAAATTATTTTTTATAATATATTTTTTTGTCTCAACTGCAGCTACTGATGTTCTTTTCAATTTACCCTCAACTTTTCGCATAAGTTTCAATTACAGCCCATGTGATTACGCGGTCTGCAGACCAAAGCTAGGTCAGTCATTCTTATAAAAGGACGCCCTCAAATAATCACATTGCACTACCTTTCCCAAGGCTACACCTGCGTGGGGTCCCTTTATTTTTCACTTTTCTATGACCGTGCAAATGAATCAAGGAAATTGAATATAGAAATATTATACGGCACTTTCAAATAACATGTATTTTTTTCATTAGATATAAAAAATAGTTTCATTTAAACGGTACAGTAATTTTAAAATAATTAGTCTAAATTCTTCATTACTAGTATATAGTAATACTTTTTAATGCAAGGTGCAATATTATGATAAAGCAAAAATAATTTCGTAAATTATTTAAATTTTTATGACTATGAATACAAATTAAGAATGTTTTCAAGACTTTTCAAGGCCTCAAGTATTTACAAACCCTATGTTAAATTCTTAAGTAAAAATATTGATATATTTATTTAAATTACTATGCTTACATCATGTTTTAATATGTCATCATAGTTATGTTAGTGTAGTGGTTCTTGCAAAATAATATTTGAAATTAATTTTCATGCTTGGAATTTTAATATTATTGTTATTCATATCTTGAGATGCAAAATATATTTGTCCAATCAAAATTATTATAGAATCAACATTAGAAATATTGAGTTATTTTCTCGCGGGGGGTTATGATTGTTGTGCGTGAATCAGCACTTGCCACCGCGTGTTTGCGTTGACAGAGGATGCTGCTGTTGTTGTTGCAACTCAACAATCGAACACAACCATTGTTGATGTTTGTATCTCAATCTTGACTCTTTCTCATCAGAAGAAGACCCTTTTTGTAATTTTATAACTTCTTCAAATCTATACAATGGTCTTTGACCTGACCAAGTTATAGTAATCATTGAGTTTTCTAGCACCAAAAAATACAAAATATTATTTCATATTCTTCTATAATCTTTACAAAATAAGGTAGACAAGAAAAATAAATTAGCGATTGTTGCTATTAGTTTCCAAAGAAAAAAAAAAATAATACAAATTTTTGCTGATCATTATTTAACATATCTATATATATGCACTTTTTGTTATCTGTATAATTTTAAATAATGCAATTTAGTATATTTAAGCTACAGACCTAAAAATGAAATATTTCAAATCTTCTATTCTGCAACCTTAAACACTTTATGTTATTTCAGATTAATTGATTGAGTGCCGTGATCAATGTTGTATTGTACAACCAGTATCGAAATAAAATTATTATTATTATCATATAAAACATTGCTAGGGATTTTTTTTTTTACCCAGGGTTACATATATACTGTATATTGTATCATTCTGTCCAATTTATATATATATATAAATATAGTACACATTTTTTACTCATTTCTAAATAACTTTAAAAAAATAGCCTTAAGCTGAAAAAAAAGGGTGTAAAAAAAAGAGAAAAAGAGACCGTTATGAAAAATTCATTTATATTAGACGATGTCTCCAACGGGACATCATGTAGTTAAACCCTTTGACATGCGTAATCTTCCATAAGCTAGCTGAGGAGGACACGGCTGGGGATACGGAGCGGAACACGACGGAAATGGGCCAAGGTTGCCGCCGCCAAAGTGACAAATAGGTGCAGCCTAATTGATAATTCAGTTTCAGGGAAATAACTTGAAACAGGAGAATCTTTACGTGAGGTCATGGTTTTATAGAATAAAAAATGTTCTCTTCAAAATGTCATTTTAAATTTTCATCTTAAAAAAATAGCTGTGAGCGACCATAACATATAAAAGAGAAAGTCTTCAACCCTTATATTCTTTTGACGCTACCGCACCCCGCATGTGTGTTACGTAAAATATGTTATAAATTTTCAATGGACCTAATTTTACGTGTCATATTACTTTATGGAAACCTGAGACATAAGGCAAAACATTAATAAAACGGAAGAACAAATTATTTTAGAACTTTTAATTTCAAAACTAATAATGAAAATTAGAATTTACAGCAGTAAGAAAAATACTATTTTTTCAGAATACAAATTATTTTAACAAGTATATATTATATATACTTAAAATAACTTTGATGCTGGTATGGACATGGATCTTCTTACTGTGGATCTGTAGCCATTCGATCTGCAGAAAATTTTGCTGTTATTGCGTATAAAAACTACAGTGAGGACCAAAAGGTAAACGATATATTAGAATTCAACAAATTAGAAAACGCCAAATTTCAATCTTTTTAAAGTTAGGTAAAGTCAACTAGATTATACTTGAATAGAGAATCTACTTTGTACAGTGCTCGTGTTCTTAAAAGGGGCATTACAATAATAACTATCACAAAATTTAAATTGTTTTGTTATTTTGGTTTTATATTTCGTAGTGCGTTTATTATTATGTTAATCTAATTAAAAAAAAAAAAAGGAAAAAAAATTGTTTGTGATAATTATTGTTGTAATGTCACTTTATTATACACATTTATAATGTTGTTTTTAAAGTTATTATAAAAATAAGATGTTCACAAAAACTAAGATAATAATAAAAAAGTCTTCCCAAATGAATGGATATATCAATCAAGAGAAGCTGTAGGCGATGACAAAGTAAAAAATCTTAAATTTAATTGTTGTCTGAGATTTTTCTATCATATAAAATATAATAGAAGAAGATATATTTTAAATCACTTGAAACTCAAGGGTGGCCCTGACCTACCTCACATGTCGGGTGATTAATTACAGTCAGCAATTATGATCAGACTTGCCGTTAGAATACAAAGACATCTTAAAAATTAGACCAATTTTTTTATCTTTATATATTTTCTTTGTATATAAAAAAATTATATTATTTCTTTACATTATATAATTTTTTTGTTGAGAACTCTATGGCTTGAGAAATGCGGTAGTTTACTATTCATTGTTATTATATGTTATCTACTATGGCATTGTTGAATGTTGCATGACGCAGCGATTATTGTAAATATGAGCAACAAACACCAAGAGATATTTCTTTTTCCCATATTCTCACGCAAGAAACTTTGCAATATAATATGAAACATGATCTTAAATGTTTGAGGGAAAAAATTCAAGTGAAATTAAGACTTTTATTATTATTTATTCAAAAGTCATGTTTTTAAAAATGATTGAAAGAACACTTGTAAATGTCAAAAACTAACAACGTTTCTTCAATTGTTGTCATGTTTTTCTTTACGATTTTGGCTAATTTTATGTTTGCAAGGAAAAAAAGCTGCAAAACTTTATTATTCAAATACATAAAATTTGTGCTCGTTCATGAGAAAGTATGTAAAATAAGGTTTTACATGATTTGAGCGTATTGGTGCTTATTAAATGTACTGCAAGTACGTAATAATGTATTAAATATTTTTATTTGAATGTGATGGACATCCATATAACGGCATTACATTTTATATCAAATTTTATATGCAAATAAAGTAAATAAAATAAAAACATTAAATTTCAAGCAATTTCACAAAATTCAGCAAATACATATATGGTGTAATTATACTGTACTATTATTGTGAACCAAACGACCATCAGTATAGAGGAGTCATTTTTCTTAATACAAATATTAAAAAGTTAAAAACCTGTATTTATATTATAATTATTTTTATGAATACCGTGTCAATTTAAAAGTGATCAAAGATTCGTTCTCCAGTATTAAATAAAAATTGCATCTTATTTTTTTTTTCTTAAATTGCTAAAATTAGTCCTGCTCTTGTTGTTTACCAAAATGAAGATGCCAAAATACAAAAACGATCTAAAATATGCTCAAACACTACTCTTCATTACCCTTTCGTTACAGTCAATCATTATAGGAGGACAAAAACATCAAGTTCAATAGTTTCGTTTACCGAGTCATCCATTACCTTTCGCTTTTTGCGAGTGATGTGACAAGGGTTGAAGATGGCACACAGGTATAGGGTTAATTGTTGATGACGTCATATCCATGCAAGGTCAATCTTGGAATATTTACAACCTTGGGAGACCTAATGAGAAATAAAATTTAGCAATCCTTCAAGAAAAAAAAAAAAGAAAAAAAAGTTTATTGATGAAAGCGGTGTTTGTTTTTTAACTCTAAATGGATACAAATTATGGCCCGTTTAATGTCATGCCTCGTTTAACTTTTCAATGTTTTGATATTCTATCTGTTTTAGACCACCACGTCGAAATATATTGAAAAAGAACCTTAGTTTCACTTTTTTTTTTTTTTTTTTTAGAAAAATAATATATTCGCTATTTACTTTTTTATTTGTTTCTTTGCTTTACCGTTTAGAAAGCTATTTGAATTAATCAGTAAGGATATTATTAGTAAAATAAACTAAAATTAATTTTATTTTGTTACATAGAGAAATACATAGATATAAATTAAAATTTATAGATATATTGAAATAATGTGTTTTTTTAGCCTTCATTTAAGTAAATAATTATACACTATAATCAAGAACCTAGCTATAGCTATGTTTTTATTCGTTAATTTAACATGTTTTTGGAATTAACGCTAGAGAGAGAAAGAGAGAGAGAGAGAGAGAGAGAGAGAGAGAGAGAGAGAGAGAGAGAGAGAGAGAGAGAGAGAGAGAGAGAGAGAGAGAGAGAGAGATGGACCTCACGACTAGATTGCGCGATGATCGGCGGATGTAATGTTGATTTCGTCAGTTCTCCCTGGGTGGGCCCGCTCATAAGCCACCACCGCCGCAGATTGGAGGGCGGGCGGGATAGCAGAGGACGCCTAATCACCAGCAAATTGTTTCTCCTACGCAATAATAATAATAACATAACCCGTTGCCTCTGTTACGGAAGCTCCTAGGTATAAAATTGTGAGTTACATCATCAGACTGAAATTTCACCTGTAATAATACAAAAATTGTTATCATTATCTCAATGTCTCTTTGAATTTAGGTTCATTTCAATAACTCAATCTTTTTTATATAAATAATTTAATGATTTTCAAATTGCTCAAAATTAGACTATTGTTAAATTATAAAAAACTATTTATAAAATAATCAACTTGTAGATAAATTATTTTTTCAAATTATAAATTTGCGCACGTAGATAAGCAATTATATAAAAATAATGATTTGATGGTAAATGCAAAGTTTCAATCAATTCTTGCAATTTAAAATACAAAACTCAAATTAGAACAATGTACACGTACAGTACAGTCATAGTAGAGTTTGACGTAAATATTTGCAGACTTAACAAATAACAAATAATCGGGAGAAACTTGCTGATGAATTTAGTATTATGCCACGAGTTTTTATTTTTTATTTTCTTTTATAAAACTCTCAGCAAAATTTTAATGTAGTAGCTACATATTTGGTCTAACTTAATTATACAGAGAACCTTAAATGTGCATCTTAACAGTAATTAATTGTGTATCGTATGCAAGCAAGTTCCAACCAATCACGATCACTTGCTGGTCAGTACCTACAATCCTGGCTGGCAGTGACCGAGAGGAACGTGTGAAGATTAGATTCCAGGGCCACGCCTGCCTGCCAGGTAGGCCTTCTGTCCGGGACGGTGTAGCTCATAACCTGCCACCGGCCAGTCGAGTTACGTGTTTATTGTTGAGTCGGAATAACCGGAATGGAAATCGACTCTAATAACATGTTTTATAATGAACTTAATCTCTCTTTTATTTGTTTGTTTTTTAAACAAGTTGGATTACGACTTAAATTGAAGTTTTTCGGTGTTATAAATTTTAATGAGGGATATTAAATGTTAATTGTTTCGATTGCTCTAATAAATAATTGGAATTAAATTTCAATAATTTTATTTAATTTTTATCCATTTCAGTGGGAACAACAGAATTAATTGAAAGTATTTTACAATAAATCTAGTCAAATTGATTAATTTAATTAGAATTTTCTAATTTCTACATCTTAATTAAGTTACAACATTAAGTTAGGATGAAATGTAATTTCAAGGTAGAGTGAATCATATTAAAAATGAATGTCATTTAAAAAAAAATGCCTAATGCAAAAATGATGAGTGTCTACTTAAGAATGCACAAAAGTTATCATCAAATTCATGTTAACTTTTTGCATTATTTTTCATGCAAACATTTTTTTTACCAGCCTTAGTGATGGTCAAAAAAGACCACACATGACAACACCATGTAAACTTAAGTCGTTATTTTTTTACGGGAAACACGTTAATGTGTTATAGAGACATTATCCAATTACCCATTATTGCATTAACATGCAATAGCATGACATGCGTTCTCAACTTGCTGTCATTGCATGGCCCACACAGAAATATAAAAGTTCTGTACTTCTATAGCATTCCTCCCCAGAATTAAATTTAACGTTGGTGTTAATTCCCTGCATTCTCCATGTTCACATCGAAACATCTCAATCGTTACTCCTGCATGTTTTTTGCTTTGTCACAGTCAATGTTCTTGATATCTTAAACTTTCTTTGAGATGACTGGATGCTCTTTTTTAACTCTTTCAATACTGAAAATATGCATACAAAATATATTTTAGCTGCATCTCTAGCTTCACCAAATTAGGCAGGTGTAACATTCGAAATGTTTATAAGTGTCCACCATTGTCCATGTATGGAGATAATTATAGTTAATCATTATTTAGTTATTATTATTTAATTTTTATCGCTATTGATAGCTATTGATAAACTGACAATTGAAAAATATCTGAATAAATACGAATTATCAAAATTAGCTCCATTTTTTTTAAGCATGGTTTTCAGTATTCTCATTTTTATTCGAGATATTGCAACTAAAAAAAAAAGACAAATAAATTAAAATAACTTGACAAGTGTGAACTTAAAAAAAAAAAAAAAAAAAAAAAGGATCTTATGAATCGATTGCACAGTCTGGTTGATCCACTGTCCTCCAAGTGCATCGAAGTCTAGTGAAGTGCATCCCTGCTTGCCACGTGTAGATCATCAGGTGCATCAGGAGACCAGACGAGGTCCAGTCAGGTAGCGCTGCCGTGACGGCGCGTGGAGGAGAAACGAGACACGTATACTGCTGCAAGAAAACCTGCTAAAAAGAGCTCAATTTTCCACCATGCTCCCATAAAAAACATATCTATATACATAAAAAAATATATAAATGATCGTAAACGCTTTAGGGGCGGTGAGTGTTGCTTGCTGAAAGTTAATCCAAGATCGAGAAACTTTAGCCTTAGCGTAAAAATAAAATAATATGTCAATTTTTTTTTTATATAGTTCTAGGACGATCTTTATCACCGTTTTCTCTAGAGATATCGGGTGACAATGTCGTGTTGTGGACATAATTCTCAAGGGACTAATCACTATAAAACGAGGTGCTATAAGGTGAGATCGCTCGCCTAGGAACAAAACTTGTATCTAGCCGTCTATGTGGTCTCATATTATCTTAAATAACACAAATGCTTCTCAGATTTGCATAATGTAATGTAGCATGCAGATATTCATCACTTTTTAATGCACTAAAAATTAAGCAAGTATTTTAATTTTTAATTGAAGAAATTGAATCGAGTTTAAAAAAAACAGTAAAAAAAATAAAACCTGCATGGCTTTAAAGAAACATATTTAAAAAAAAAATTGTGGAACTATTTTTTAATATTCACTTAATTTATTAAGTATTCAAGGTTTTAGAAATTGGTTAACATAACATTTTAATATTTAAACAAAAACTTGTTTGTAGTGCAGCTATATATAATACTTTAGATACTTCAGTTAATTAATTGTAGTTTTTTTTATCAATTGTTGAAAAATATTTATTCACTTCATTAATTTCTTAGAATTTAAAAACTTTTAAGTTTTAATAAACTTAATTTTATTAAAAAAATATTACACTTGACTAGACAATATTATAATCTGAAAAGAATATTTAAAAAATATCAAAAAATCTTTTTTAGATCAAATTTTCTCACAAAAATAAGTTAAAATTTTGTTTCACCAGCAGACGTGTTGATATGGGTTAGTGTGATCACTGATTTTGATACAGACTGGCGATATAGACGCTCGCGATAGTGTCAGCTCGATGTAAGAGGAACCTGCGGGTATTCAACTGTCATATAGCAAGGTGTAAGGTGACCAGCCAACCAGCAACATTCCTCCATCGTACTAATTTCATCTGCACGCAAACTTTTTAAACTCCTTTTTTAACATCATATACTCTAAATATATATTTTATATAATAAAGATGATATTATTATAAAAAAAAAAAAACATATAAGCTATTATCACCAAATATTAACCATCTGTTGTGACATAATTTTAATATTAGATTATCATAGAAAAATTATGATTTGATCTGTACACCTGTTCAATGGTTTTATATAGTTTTACACCAAAAGTGAATAAATAATTTTAACCTACCAGATGTTCCACTATCAAATTATTGCAAATATTTTTAGCGTTCAGATTATGTTTGACATTCTTTTAATACTAAATTGACATGCAATCTGCATACATGAAATTCTTTATAAATATTAAAAACAAAATTATTTTTGAGATTTTGTCTCTTAATTGCTAATTATTAACAAAGCATCTCAATGGTTAAAGTAATTTATTAAACATTAATATATCAGTTGATAAATCAATCGTTTTATAAAACAAGGACAAATAATTTTTTTTATTACATTGCTTGCGCATTTTATAATCTCAAAATCATCTTCATTCAAAAGGTTTACATTAAGAAGAGGGGGAAAAAATAAATGAAGCTAGAAATGAAAGCTCTATCTTTGATATGAGTGTGGAAATGCAAATTTAATAAGTGAATTTTCTCTTGGTCTGTTTGTCAATCGAACCCAATCGATTCATGAATCAATAATCACATGAACCTCCTGCATAGGGAACATAAGGAAAATCTTATTACTGATTCTTATTTGATTGTGTACAACTTTATAAACAGACCTATTAATGTAAACGTAGAGAAATAATTGATGCGTATTTGATGGTAATTTTATGCAAATGTTAATTAATAAAGAAGGGGTTATAATAAAAGTAATAATTCATGAAACGTTTAATATTATAATTGCTGTTTTTTTATGTTAATTGGTCATACTACAAAAACATGTGTCTCAATTCTCAAATCATTTTAAAGCATTTTTTTTAAAGAGTGATGTTTCATGACATTTTTTGTGAAGTAAATACACTGAAGGTGAAAACCAGCGTTGCTAAAGCAGCTCAAGACTTTTTTTATATTTTTTTATTTTACCTGTTTGGCACAAAAAAGTCTGCTTTGAGAGGTGTGTTGAAGCGCGAGTGATACGGAGTGAAGGGGGTAGGATTCTGCGAGGACCACCGGTCCACGGTCGTATACCCCACACAGACAAGATTCGGTTGCTATGGTTACTGCAGTGAGGCTGCAATGGACCATACTGACAGCTTCTGTCTTCTTAACACACTTGATAGATTCTTATTAGTGTCCAATTTTTTTATTATATACCAAAATTTGATTATATATTAATTTATTATGTGGTAAAAATTTATGGAATGTTTATGTATAAAAAAATATCACACTTCAAAATGATGAAATCATTTTTTTTTTTAATATTTGTCTAGGTATAATAAATTAAAATGTAGTTAAAGATTATAAATACTTAATAAAAAATTAAGTGTACTTTATTCTTGTTTTAATTTCGCAAAATATTTGCAATTATTAATATTAGTACCATTTTATTTCCACTGTGGTTATAAAATGAAATAACATACAAAATAATTAGCAGAACCTATCATGAAGTTGAATTTGGAATATGAAAAACTATACAAACTTATCCGCTTTTGATGGATTTCTAGCTCTTAAATCAGCTTTTATAGCTATAGCTTAAAAAATTTATAAATGCTTCGCTGAAATTGTTGATATATTATATATATAATAACAAATATGAATGTTACTTCAAATCACTCAAATGTATTTTAAATGGAGCAAAGTGTATAGTTTAAATTAGTATATTATATATTTTTAATTATATATTATATGAATTATGAAAGAAGGCATGACAATAAATTAATATTATTTTTTAACATTGTTTAAATATTTATTTATTTATAAATTGTTTTAATTTCATATCCAATCAATCCAATTAAATTTTATAGCACACAGGTGTTGATCTATAGAGTATATCTATATTTTGATACAATAAAAAAAAATATAATAGGATCAAACATGGATGACCTAACGAGAAAGTAATAACTTCCTGTATTAAAACAAACATTATTTTTATACCCAACTCCTTTTTTTTTAATAATTCGTAAGGTGAAAGAAATCACGAGCTATTATCGACACTCAAATCTCCTTCATTCATGGTGTGTTGATTTTGCCGCCGCTTACTACAAGATTTACTGTCGGTCCAGACAATTAAGGTAAAAATTAAAGTGTTTCAAGATTATAGGAGGTAAATGGTTTGCACATTCGATATTCCTTTGTTGACTTAATCTAACCTATAGTTTTAATATTTTTTCTTTCTTTATTTTTTGATAGTATAATATATAATTATAAAAGTGCGAGAAGGTTATGGTATACACCTATATTATCCACACCCTATACCTTTACTATTGAACCATAATCTTAGCTCTATATACCTGCGCTAAAATGTTTTCTATATAAAATCCAATTTATTTTTTTTCCTATTGGTTTTTGTATACATAAAAATATGTATTTTAATATTAACTAATATCTAATAAAAAAAAAGCCTAAAGCAGGATGTTTAAAAAATTTAGTTCATTTTTAACCCTGATCAAGTTATATATTATAAAATATAATTATTTAACTACTTTATTTTAGCTAAAATCATAAAAATTGGTTAAAAGTGTAAATATTTACACCCTAATAGAATTTTAGATTAGTTTTTTTTTTCTTACTCAAATTGAGGAACTCTGATGAATATAATTTTTTTTTTTTTTTTTTTTTTTTTCAGAATTCTAGTTTAACGCATAATAATATAATATATGAAATCTTGAACTAAATTTTTAAATAGAGATCAACATGAAGACTAAAATTGAAGTTCACGCATACATTTTTACATTTTGACGATTATGGCTCCATTTCTATCTATCGATTATCTATAATCTCCATTATTGTAATGTGATTTTAAAAAATGTGTTCTCCCCTACTGCCCAAACAGGGTCAACTAAAATCGTAGTCACAGAGGCAGTTGAAATTATTACTGATTGTCATATAATTATTATATAAAGTCTTTGCTATTGGATAATTTTGATATCGCCATATTAAGTGCATGTCAGTGACTCAACGTTGATTGTATAATTACGTGAATTATAGAAATATTTAATTTATGATAATTACACACAATTTTCTCTCAATATTTGTAACTTACAGATATTACAGTAAAGAGTTAAAACATTTATTTTGATGATTTCAGTAAAAAAATTCTACTTTGCTCTTTATTTGGATACATTTTAGAAATAGAAGTACATCACGTTACACCTTTCCTTCTTTGCAGTGTATGTTAGAAGTCTTGTACGTCAAAAATTTTGTAAAATTATTTTACGAGTTCAATTAAGTATACACTATGATATTGATGTATAAAATTTCTTTACTTTCATCAACAGATTTAGTCATAAATATTGGGACAGAGGTATTAGTGTAGCATAATACGCACTGTCCCACAAAATTTTACTATGAATGTATACGCAAGGTGTATAGAGGTTTATATATAAACCTCTATACACCTTATGTATACGTACGTAATAATAATATTTCGATTTTTAGTAAAACAGTTTATATACAAAACTTAAATATGTGGTAAATTTAATGAGCTCTGTTGAAGCTGCCAATCTACCTGTTCTGAAATTACGGACAATTTCACAGTGCTATAATTACCTGATGCTCCCCGACCCGCCCCCTTCCCCTTTGAACACGAGCTGAGAAGAGGACGCCGCTCCATTCATCCCCGCTTGTGCACCGTCAGCGCGCGCTTTCTCCCGGTACACAATGTGGTTGCGGTGGCTTACAATTCCGCTCATTATGTAAGGGTTCATGTAGAGGTTTTATCACTTTTTTATCTCTATTATTTTGCTCATCAAAATATCTTATCTGAGTATAAAAAAGTGCATGTGAATGTTATTTCAGTTCATACCATTTTTTTACTACTACGCGGCTATTGTTATTATAGAACAAAAATGTTGTAGCTTATTATAAAAGATACTTATTTAACTTACAACGTATTCCATATTTTATAATAACTATATCGAGTAAAAAAAAAACTCGTACTTGTAAAATTGTTCTAGTATATACCTATACAAAATGAAGCTATTATTTAATAACATTGAAAACTTACATAGAAATATTTTTTTTTTTTACACGTCCTGCTATAATACAATTCGGAAAAAAATAAAATTGTATGTAATGAAATTATTTGCTTCATACTTAATTATAATATTTTTACTAAACCTGGTATGAATTGTAATATTATAAATCTATAATATGACCTTGTATATTATATAAATACTGTTTACTTTACTCTGTACGCGATCAAGATTTTAAATGATTTATTTTGTAAGATAATTTCAACATCAAGCCTTGTATATAAAAAAGGGGTTATTTATTTTTTTTAAACCTAAAGAGGCTGAGTATTTTTCATATGACGTGGGTAAAATAATATGTACTAAAAAAATTAAGATGGGTCATATACGAGAAGTAACATCAGCTCCAGCACACACCATCTGGGATATTACGGCCGGCAATCGTCTTTTGTTTCCACCTCCACGTGTCTCCATAATCACCCACCTACCCCCACATTTTTTTACCATCCCTTCTTATTAAACACGTACACGCTTCAAAAAAGGGGTAGGTAGATTGAAGCGTCGAAAAAGATAGGGTTTAATCTCGCGTGAGTTCTGGATGCTTTGACTTAATTATTGTTGAAAGTTGAAAGAAACAAAATATCAAATGTTTTGATGTTTTTAACACGATAATTATTATAAAATTAAAAGGTTATAGATAATATTAAATATAAACATTAGTTATGAATGTCAGTCACTGCTT